>CM053787.1:102409462-103009462 GCA_028749045.1 Cupressus sempervirens
TTATTATTATTATTTATTTGTTACTTTATTATTATTCTATTATTATTTTTAATTTTAATTTCTAATTTTCTTTTAATTCTTTTCCCTCAATTAATTCCCATTTAATTAATTATAATCAAAATATCAAATAACATGATATTTTATATTAATTTTCTCAAATCATTAATGTATTAATTAAATCTATTTATTAAGACTTAATTAATAGATAATTCACCATAGACCTCCAAGATAGAATATGAAAATTCATCATAGAGTAAATCACTCAAAATCAGTCTAAAGGGTTAAAAATCATGAATTATGTCATCAGACACATTTCGTGGGTAAAATATCCAGATACTTGTCCTACCTCACTAGGACAATTGGTTTAAGGGTTTGGAATTTGGACTTGAGAATTTATCTCCCTTCTCTTATCATTGAGATAGTATAATAGGGTACGCTCATCCTGACAATTCAGAGAAGTCGATATTCGGTACCTACAACCTGCAAAAAAACCATGCATGTACGTATAATATTTATAATGCTAAGCTAAACAGACAATGGCAAAAAGTGGTGCATCGTGTAGATTCCAACTAAGTAGGTGACTATGACTCCCTTCCTTAACCACATCAGAAATGCCATACAATAAGAAAACATGCACACCATACACATGCAAGTATGGGGTAAGTATCCATAATAAAACACATAAGATAATAAACCATCCATTTAATCATCAATAATAACTGAAAACAATATAATGATCATCATGTATGCATGAAATGTAAAGTCTAAATGATCTCATCTTATAACCACTGAATCCATAACATAATGTTTGATAATGTCAAAACAATACCACTAATCTATCAACATAAAACTCTGAGTCTATCATAGTTTGATAATATTAACTGTAGACACCTAAATTTGATTACACTATTTTATTAATCCTATTTAGTTATCTAAAAAGGCATTATTAATTAAATTTCTATTTAATTAATCCTTTGTCATCCCCTAGTTGATTAATTTAATTAATCATCTATAGTCCTAATTGATAAATCAAATAATCTATTATTTATCAATTAAATCCTATTCTTCTATCTAATTCCAAAAATCCCCATTTATTAAATAAATCTATTTGATAAATAAAATCCTCAAATTCAAAAACCCCTAACCTATCTCTAATCCTCCATTTAGCCTAATCCACCCTATCCACCCATACTAACCAAGCTTATCCACTAACTCACCCACCCTCATTAATGCCATCCACTTGCACATCTCTAACATCCCTAATCTAATCCTAAACCCAAGCCTAATCCACCCCCTAATGTTGTCACATTCCTTAAACAAGTTTAAGACTTTCCTAATCCAAACCAAAGTCTCCCCTCAAAAATCCCAACCACTAAGTCATGAGTGCTCTTACAAACCATAAAAGACTCTTACAAGCCCACTCATGACTCTTACATCCATCTTCCACACTCTTCCCTCTTCCACACTCATTCCTCTTACACCTCGCTTACATACTCAACCCCACTCCTCATGCCTTTAACCAACCCTTTACCCTACCCTCTCACACTCATCCTCCTTGTGACAAGTGTCACCTTCCCATTAGTGCTAAACAAGCACAATCCATGTGCTCTCCTTTGAGTGCATCCTAGCCCTCCTTAAGCCTTCATTCATCCTTGCATCTAAGCCCTCCATCCCTTTACCCCTTAGCCTATAAATTGAATCCCATCCCAAGCTATTTCATCAACAATCTTTGAGCTAAAGTTACCATGCTATTTTGAGAACCAAAGCCATCAATCTTACCCTTATAATGCCAAATTGAGAGCTCACAAAGCTACTAATTTGCCATTACCCATCTCCATTGAAGCAACTTTTGAGCATCTTGAGCATACATCCATAGCAAAAGGACACATCTACAGAATCAAGAAAGCATGGAGTGTTTTCTCTTGTGAAGTTTGCACTTCTTGTTTGCTTTCTTTGTCTAAGCATATATGTGAATTTAGTTTTTGGTTTGTGAATGTTTACTTTATTTGTTAATGTTCTTTGCATACTAAATCTTGTTCTACATTAACAATGTCCAGAAAAGATGTGAACGAGGGTAGGCACTACATCCACCCCCTCTTGGGTTAGGCTTACTCCTGGAAGCCTACAAACAAGTAGGGATATAACTCCCTCAATCTAGCTGCATCCTCCCAAGTAGCTGAAGAATCATCAGTAGGGTCCCATTGGACCCTTACCTGCTTGATGGTTTGACCCCTGAGGGTCAACCTCCGCTGCTCTAGAATATGAACCGGCTCCAAAGCCAATTGTCCATCCTCTACCTGCAACGCATTCCAATCAAGAACATGTACAATATGAGGAATATACTGCCGAAGCACTAAAACATGTAAAACATCATGAATGCAAGCTAGGCTAGGCGGTAGAGCAAGGCGGTAAGCAACAGGCCAATCCTCTCCAAAATATCAAACGTTCCAACAAAGCGAGGTGCTAGCTTAGAACCCTTTCCATATCGGATCGAACTCTTTCATGATCGCACTCTCAAGAAAACCTTATCACCCATAGCAAACTGCTTATCAATCCTATGAGCATCGGCATACTTCTTCTGCCTATCCTGTGCCGTAGTCAAATGCTCATGGATATGCACTACTTGTTGCTCCATATCATGAAACATCTTAGGTCCCAACAAGATGCGATCCTCAAGATTGTCCCAACTCAATGGTGTATGACAAAGATGCCCATATAATGCCTGAAATGGTGCCATACCAATAGAACTATGATATCCGTTGTTGTAAGCAAACTCCACTAAGTAGAGGTAATCCTCCCAATGTGTCTTCCTATCCATCACATACATCTGTAACATATCCTCCAAAACTTGATTCACCCTCTCTGTCTGACCATCAGTCTCTGGATGATATGCCGAACTTAAGTTTAACTGCGCTCCAAGATCATGCTATAGCGATGTCCAGAATGCAGATGTGAATACAGGATCCTTGTTAGAAATGATCTTTCTAGGAATACAATGTAATCTCACAATATCATGCATAAAGACATTAGCTACAGAAGCTGCTATGTAGGAAGACCTAATCGATAAAAAATGCACCACCTTAGTCAACCGATCAACGGTGATCATGATAGCATCATGACGTCGAACTGTCATAGGTAATCCTACTATGAAATCCATGGAGATGATATCCCACTTCCAAGAAGGAATAAGATTAGGCTGCAAAAGTCCAGCCGGGTGTTGATGTTCTGCCTTAACTCTTTGACACTCAAGGCACCTAGCCACAAAATTAGCAATATCTCACTTCATCCCAGACCAAAAAAACGAATGTCTCAAATCAACATGCATCTTCTTGACACTTGGATGTGCTGAGTAAGGTGTACGATGGGCTTCTACCAGAATCAAGGTGCGAAGCTCATCTAAAAATGGCACATAAATCCTCCCCAAATGTCTTAAAAGACCATCTGATTCTCGAACGTAACCTGCAAATTTACCTTCCAAAGATCTTCCTGAATCAATCTCTCTACACACTTCTTGATACCATGAATTCATAGGAAGTACCTGAAGAATCTGACTCCTCAAATCCACACTAAGATTCATCAATGATGCCACATGTCTCCTACGACTCAAAGCATCCACCACCACATTCTCCTTACCCAAAATGTACTTAACCTCAAAATTATATTCGCATAGAAACTCCATCCATCGCCTTTGGCGAGCATTTGAATTAGGCTGAGTAAAAATGTACTGAAGACTACGATGATCGCTATGTAGCTAAAATCTGTGCCCCAACAAGAAATGTCTCCACCTTGTCAAAGCATGAACTACTGCCACTAACTCAAGATCATGTGTAGGATAATTTAATTCATGATCCTTGAGCTTGCGTGATTCATACACAATCACCTGTCCATTCTGCATCAAAACTGCCCCAATCCCTTCAAGAGAAGCATCTGTACATACCATGAAATCACCTTCTGGATCAGGTACAGCTAGAATCGGTGCACTGGTCAAAAGGTCCTTGAGTTTTTGAAAAGCTTCCTCACATTTCTCTGTCCATACAAACTTCTTTCCTTTCCTTTGAAGAGAAGTGATAGGATGTGCTATCCGAGAGAAGTTCTAGACAAATCTACGATAATAACTAGCTAAACCCATGAAACTACGAATCTCTGACACATTAGTCGATGTTGGCCTATTATCGCCTGAATCTTTGCAGGATCCACTGAAATTCCATCACATTGGCTGCATTGGCATAAAGCTGATTGTCCCTCAAACACTGCAAAACCAACCGCAGGTGTTCCTCATGCTCCTTCTGAGACTTAGAATATATCAATATGTCATCAAGAAACACGAGTACAAACCTGTCTAGATAAGATCGAAACACACCATTCATCAAACTCATAAAAATTGATGGAGCATTAGTCAATCCAAAAGGGTACCATTGTGAACTCATAATGCCCATAACGAGTTCGAAAAGTAGTCTTGTGAATATCTACTTCCTTAATGCAAAGCTGGTGGTATCCTGACTTTTTCTATTTAATTAACTAATCTTTAATTAATTAGAGACACTTTTCTTATTTAATTGAATAACTTCATTTAATTAATTAGGAATGGCTCTTTATTTAATTAAATAACTTTGTTTAATTAATTAGAAGTAAGTACTCCATTTAATTAAATAATTTGTTTAATTATTTTAAAATTCTTTTTGAAACTAGTCAACTCAAGTCAACCGTGGTTAAATCTGATCAATTTTTGGTCAAACTTGATCTTTGCGTATGTGAATATGAGCAAATGTGAGTATGAATTCTAGCAACAATTCAATGCAAATTCTCATTCAGCCTCTCAAAATGAAGAGATGAGGTCTCTTAAATAGACTTTCCTGGAATTCATCAACGGTTGAGATCGATTTCAATCAACGGTCAGTATTAAAGGTGAAGTTCAGTCATAAAGGGAGATTTCCAAATTAAACGGAGTTAACAGATTTAATTTGAGTAAAATAAGGAGTTAACTGATTCAATTTGAGTAAAAAAAGGAGCCAACTGATTTAACTCATTTTTGATCAATAGTGAATTGAAAATTTCCCTTTTTGAACTGAAGAGAGATTTTGTTGAGTATATTTAATTTAATAAAATGAGATATGCTCTCATAATTACTTTTTCTATTTAATTAAATAATCTTTAATTAATTATAGACACTTTTCTTATTTAATTAAATAACTTTATTTAATTAATTAGGAATGGCTTCTCATTTAATTAAATAACTTTGTTTAATTAATTAGAAGTAAGTACTCCATTTAATTAAATATATTCGTTTAATTATTTCAAAATTCCTTTCGAAACTACTCAACTCAAGTCAATCGTGGTTAAATCTGGTCAACTCTTGGTCAAACTTGATATTTGCGTATGTGAATATGAGAAAATGTGAGTATGAATTACAGCAACAATTCGATGCAAGTTTTCATTCAACCTTTCAAAATGAAGAGATGAGGGTCTCTTAAATAGACTTTCCTGGAATTCATCAACGGTTGAGATCGATTTCAATCAGCGATTAGGATTAAAGGTGAAGTTCAGTCATAAAGGGAGATTTCCAAATTAAAGGAAGTTAACAGATTTAATTTGAGTAAAATAAAGAGTTAACTGATTCAATTTGTGTAGAGAAAGGAGTCAACTGATTTAACTCATTTTTGATCAATAGTGAACTGGAAATTTCCCTTTTTGAACTGAAGAGAGATTTTGTTGAGATATTTAATTTAATAAAATGAAATATGCTCTCATAATTACTTTTTCTATTTAATTAAATAATCTTTACTTAATTAGAGACACTTTTCTTATTTAATTAAATAACTTTATTTAATTAATTAGGAATGACTTCCCATTTAATTAAATAAGTCTGTTTAATTATTTAGAAGTAAGTACTCTAGTTAATTAAATAATTTAGTTTAATTATTTCAAAATTCTTTTTGAAACTAGTCAACTCAAGTCAACCATTGTTAAATCTAGTCAACTTTTGGTCAAACTTGATCTTTGCGTATGTGAATATGAGAAAATGTGAGTATGAATTCAAGCAACAATTCGATGCAAATTCTCATTCAACCTTTCAAAATGAAGAGATGCGGGTCTCTTAAATAGACTTTCCTGAAATTCATCAATGGTTGAGATCGATTTCAATCAACGGTCAGGATTAAAGGTGAAGTTCAGTCATAAAGGGAGATTTCCAAATTAAAGGGAGTTAACAGATTTAATTTGACTAAAATAAGGAGTTAACTGATTCAATTTGAGTAGAAAAATGAGTTAACTGATTTAACTCATTTTTGATCAATACTGAACTGGAAATTTCCCTTTTTGAACTGAGGAGAGTTTTTGTTGAGATATTTAATTTAATAAAATGAGATAAGCTCTCATAATTACTTTTTCCATTTAATTAAATAATCTTTAATTAATTAGAGACACTTTTCTTATTTAATTAAATAACTTCATTTAATTAATTAGGAATGGCTTCTCATTTAATTAAATAACTTTGTTTAATTAATTAGAAGTAAGTACTCCATTTAATTAAATAATTTCGTTTAATTATTTCTAAATTCTTTTAGAAGCAAGTCAACTCAAGTCAACCGTGGTTAAATCTGGTCAACTTTTGGTCAAACTTAATTTTTTCGTATGTGAATATTAGCAAATGTGAGTATGAATTTCAACAACAATTCGATGAAAATTCTCATTCAACCTTTCAAAATGAAGAGATGAGGGTCTCTTAAATAGACTTTCCTGGAATTCATCAATGGTTGAGATCGATTTCAATCAACAGTTAGGATTAAAGGTGAGGTTCAGTCATAAAGGGAGATTTCCAAATTAAAGGGAGTTAACAAATTTAATTTGAGTAAAATAAGGAGTTAACCGATTCAATTTGAGTAGAAAAAGGAGTTAACTGATTTAACTCATTTTTTATCAATAGTGAACTGAAAATTTCTCTTTTTGAACTGAAGAGAGATTTTGTTGAGATATTTAATTTAATAAAATGAGATATGCTCTCATAATTACTTTTTCTATTTAATTAAATAATCTTTAATTAATTAGAGACACGTTTCTTGTTTAATTAAATACCTTTATTTAATTAATTAGGAATGGCTTCTCATTTAATTAAATAACTTTTTTTAATTAATTAGATGTAAGTACTCCATTTAATTAAATAATTTTGTTTAATTATATGAAAATTCTTTTCGAAACTAGTCAACTCAAGTCAACCATGGTTAAATCTGGTCAACTTTTGGTCAAACTTTATCTTTGCGTATGTGAATATGAGCAAATTTGATTATGAATTCCAGCAACAATTCGATGCAAACTCTCATTCAACCTTTCAAAATGAAGAGATGAGGGTCTCTTTAGTAGACTTTCCTGGAATTCATCAACGGTTGAGATCGATTTCAATCAACGGTCTGGATTAAAGGTGAAGATTAGTCATAAAGGGAGATTTCAAAATTAAAAGGAGTTAACAGATTTAATTTGAGTAAAATAAGGAGTTAATTGATTCAATTTGAGTAGAAAAATGAGTTAACTGATTTAACTCATTTTTGATCAATAGTGAACTGGAAATTTCCCTTTTTGAACTGAAGAGAGATTTTGTTGAGATATTTAATATAATAAAATGAGATATGCTCTGATAATTACTTTTTCTATTTAATTAAATAATCTTTAATTAATTAGAGACACTTTTTTTATTTAATTAAATAACTTCATTTAATTAATTAGGAATGGCTTCTCATTTAATTAAATAACTTTATTTAATTAATTAGAAGTAAGTACTCCATTTAATTAAATAATTTTTTAAAATTATTTCAAAAAAAATTTTGAAACTAGTCATCTCAAGTCAACTGTGTTTAAATTTGGTCAAATTTTGATCGAACTTGATCTTTACGTATGTGAATATGAGCAAATGTGAGTGTGAATTCAAGCAACAATTCGATCCAAATTCTCATTCAACCTTTCAAAATGAAGAGTTGAGGGTCTCTTAAATAGACTTTTCTGGAATTCATCAACGGTTGAGATCGATTTCAATCAACGCTCAGTATTAAAGGTGAAGTTCAGTCATAAAGGGAGATTTCCAAATTAAAGGGAGTTAACAAATTTAATTTGAGTAAAATAAAGAGTTAACTAATTCAATTTGAGTAGAAAAAGGAGTTAACTAATTTGACTCATTTTTGATCAATAGTGAACTGGAAATTTCCCTTTTTGAACTGAAGAGAGATTTTGTTGAGATATTTAATTTAATAAAATGAGATATGCTCTCATAATTACTTTTTTTATTTAATGAAATAATCTTTAATCAATTAGAGACACTTTTCTTATCTAATTTAATAACTTCATTTAATTAATTAGGAATGGCTTCTCATTTAATTAAATAAATTTTTTAAATTAATTAGAAGTAAGTACTCCATTTAATTAAATAATTTCATTTCATTATTTCAAAATTCTTTTCGAAACTAGTCAACTCAAGTCAATCGTGGTTAAATTTGGTCAACTTTTGGTCAAACTTGATCTTTGCGTATGTGAATATGAGCAAATGTGAGTATGAATTCCAGCAACAATTCGATGCAAGTTCTCATTCAACCTTTCAAAATGAAGAGATGAGGATCTCTTAAATAGACTTTCCTAGAATTCATCAATGGTTGAGATCGATTTCAATCAACGATCATGATTAAAGGTGAAGTTTAGTCATGAAGGGAGATTTCCAAATTAAAGGGAGTTAACAGATTTAATTTGAGTAAAATAAGGAGTTAACTGATTCAATTTGAGTAGAAAAAGGAGTTAACTAATTTAACTCATTTTTTATCAATAGTGAACTGAAAATTTCCCTTTTTGAACTGAAGAGAGATTTTGTTGAGATATTTAATTTAATAAAATGACATATGCTCTCATAATTACATTTTCTATTTAATTAAATAATCTTTAATTAATTAGAGAGACTTTTCTTATTTAATTAAATAACTTCATTTAATTAATTAGGAATGGCTTCTCATTTAATTAAATAACGTTGTTTAATTAATTAGAAGTAAGTACTCCATTTAATTAAGTAATTTCGTTTAATTATTTTAAAATTCTTTTCGAAACTAGTCAACTCAAGTCAACCATGGTTAAATCTGGTCAACTTTTGGTCAAACTTGATCTTTGCGTATGTGAATATGAGCAAATGTGAGTATGAATTTCAGCAAACTTTCGATGCAAATTCTCATTCAATCTTTCAAAATGAAGAGATGAGGGTCTCTTAAATAGACTTTCCTGGAATTCATCAACGGTTGAGATCGATTTCAATCAATTGTTAGGATTAAAGGTGAAGTTCAGTCATAAAGGGAGATTTTCAAATTAAGGGAGTTAACAGATTTAATTTGAGTAAAATAAGGAGTTAACTGATTCAATTTGAGTAGAAAAAGGAGTTAACTGATTTAACTCATTTTTGGTCAATAGTGAACTAGAAATTTCCCTTTTTGAATTGAAGAGAGATTTTGTTGAGATATTTAATTTAGTAAAATGAGATATGCTCTCATAATTACTTTTTCTATTTAATTAAATAATCTTTAATTAATTAGAGACACTTTTCTTATTTAATTAAATAAGTTCATTTAATTAATTAGGAATGGCTTGTCATTTAATTAAATAACTTTGTTTAATTAATTAGAAGTATTTACTCCATTTAATTAAATAATTTCGTTTAATTATTTCAAAATTCTTTTTGAAACTAATCAACTCAAGTCAACCCTGGTTAAATTTGGTCAACTTTTGGTCAAACATGATCTTAGCATATGTGAATATGAGCAAATGTGAGTATGAATTTCAGCAACTATTCGATGCAAATTCTCATTCAACCTTTCAAAATGAAGAGCTGAGGGCCTCTTAAATAGACTTTCCTGAAATTCATCAACGGTTCAGATCAATTTGAATCAACGGTCAGGATTAAAGGTGAAGTTCAGTCATAAAGGGAGATTTCCAAATTAAAGGGAGTTAACAGATTTAATTTAATAAAATGAGATATGCTATCATAATTACTTTTTCTATTTAATTAAATAATTTTTAATTAATTAGAGACACTTTTCTTATTTAATTAATTAGGAATGGTTTCTCATTTAATTAAATAACTTTGTTTAATTAATTAGAAGTAAGTACTCCATGGGCATATGCACCGAGTTGTGGTGCCAAAAAGGTGACAAGGAATTTTTTTTCTTCCTATTTTAAAAATCACGTACGCGCTATAGCGCGGATGCACTATAGCGTGCATGCGCTATAGTGCGTACGTGCTATAGCGCGTACGCAGTTTTAAAAAAAAAAAGTATATATGATGGGTTGCAAACCCGCAGCTCATCATTTTCATCAGCATTTTCTTCTACTCCTATAGCGAGTAGCGCATACGCGAGTTTAAGACTCAACATTTGCAGCACCATTTGCCAAAATGCCTCCTCGTCGATGAAATCCAAGACCACAAGCGCACCCACGACGATGCCGTAAGTGATATAAACTTAACTTTGCATTGTTTGATATATTTTTCATATTATTTTGTAAGTTTTTTATATTCTTTTGTAGGGTTTTTAAAATTTTCATTTAGATTTGTTTATTTATTTGAATTTCAATTGATTTTTTATCAGGAAATGTTCATAACAACCAGAAAATCCACAAGAACATCAAAACCCTCAAGAACCCCAAAACCAAAACCCTCCTCAAGAAGAAGAACAAATTCCACAACCCGAACCAATTGCAAGACCTCCACCAGGCACACAAGAAAATATAAGAAATGAAATAGAGAGAAGCAAAACTGAATTAGAAGGAATCATTGCTCGATTGAAAGAATCTGAACAAACCAATCCAATGAGCGCTCAATTGGCATCATCACTCGAATCCATTAACACTCAGATAGCCTCAGTTAGTGGTCAGTTAGATATTTGGTGGGCTAAGAGGGATGAACAAAAAAGATTTTATGCAAATAAATTGTCATATGAAGATGTTAGTAAAAAGGAAATACCAAAAGGTAGTATATGTGCATTATTTAGAAAACCTGGTGAGAAAAATACTGTTAGAGAGGGTACTAAACGATTCTCCATCCATTGGTGCATACATGATGCTATTAGAAATAATTTTTGGGATAGATGGTGGATGGTTTTTGATGCCCCTCCTTGCAACAATCACGAGGTCCCCATGTATTTTTTGAAGAAATTATATTGTGAGTTTGTCCTTGGGGAGATCCCCAATTATTTTGATATGTTAGACTCGCAGGGTAGAGGTGGGGGTTCATCATTTGAGAGGCCAGGAGCACGTTGTGACCCTAATGTAGTTAGGGCAGCCGTGGTCCATCCACAGTGCGAGCATGTGATTATTCCTTCAGTTGTGAAGGAACATGTAGAGGCCAGCACTCTAGGGACCATTAATGCTTTGATGCAGACCCTCATCCATTCCATGAGCCCATTAGTTGAGGGGGAGCCTTCTATACATTGTGGTCACATGTGCACTTCATGCGGATCCCTATGCACATTTGGCACTCATGTCGGAGATGGTGCAGATGATGGGCTTGTCACCGATCAGTTCCTGAACGAGACATTTGGCATTGACACACAGGTAAATTACTAATTTGATCACATTTAATACGTATAGTGAATGATTAATTAATTAGGATTTATTGACATTGTTCAAAATTTAGGGTCAAAGTGTTCCTGGGCCTAGCAGCAATCCTCCAGGCCCATTATTTGTCCCTTCGACAAGTCCTGAGGTATGCATGAATTTAATCATTTTAATTAATACATATATTTATTACGTAATCATATTAAGGATTGACCAAAAAAAATATGCATGTGCATCAGTTCTCCATAGGACCCTCAACCTTTACCATAGACGCAGAGCAGAGACATCATACGAGCTTCACATAGGTACAGTTGTTTCATGTTAATTTAATTCATTTGATTATATTTATTCCATGTTTCATGTTAGATATAACGTTTATTGTATGACATGCAGCTCATGATGTCAGACACACCTCCTCATCTGCGACAGTCTGTTGATAATGGAGTGGCCGTAGCTGTGGCTAGCTCATAGCCACTAACGGAGGTATGAAAGAATTTTCTTCATTTTAGTTGTTGTTTATAACAGTTAATCTCAAAATTTCTAATGTTATTTATAAGTGATTATATTTATTGAATTTTGGTAGGGTCTTGTCACGCCTGATCATCCACGAGCATTTGAGGTGGACTTATAGAGTGATTATTTGTTGGCGGTAAGAAAATAATTGATTTTGTGAGTACATATATTTGGTTTCAACGTATAATAAATATTGATTCATATCTACTTTTTTTGTATTAGTTGGACTTGGAGAAGAGCCTCAACAAGAGGTCAAGTGAGCGTGTCAGGAGGGCCCCGTCATCTCCACTGTCTCCCTCCACACGACGGCAGAGGACGTCAAGAGACTTGTTTCCTTCCCCTCATGGGAAGGAAAAGATGTAGTTGAGATATTTGATACATATATATATATATAGAGAGACTTGTTTCCTTCCCCATGTATATATATAGGAATCTGAGAGACATATTCGATACACATTTGATGTACATATGACATTCTATATTTGATGTATGACATATTTGATGTATGACATTATTGGTTAATATATGATATGTTTATTCATATACGACATTATTGGTTATCATAATATATTATGTGTTTGTTAATGTATATGACATTATTGGTTATCATTTTATATTATATGTTTGTTCATGTATGACGTTAAATTAGATATGTTTTTGTATGACATTAAATTAGATATGTGCATGTATGAAATTAAATTCAATTACTAGAGAGTTGCCATTATGTCTGCCAACTAGTAGATGTTCTTTTTTGCTTTATTATTATTTCTCAAAAACTGCAAAGAAGCTGTTTCTGGTGAATAGTTGTAAACAATTATGATCATCGACTTCATGTACTCATGGTTTTGGCTGCGAACACTTGTAACTTTGGCTATAAGCATCCATGGCTTTGGCTATGTGCACTAGTGGCTTTAGCTGTGAGCATTTATGGCTTTGGTTGTAGGCACAATATAGCCTTGGCTGTAGGTTGTCTTTCTTGCTACATGTCGAAGTTACCTTCAAGAATATCATTAGTCTAAGATCATTACAATTAAAATACTATGACATAATACCTTGGAAATAATAGTCTTTAACCCATTACTTTATTTTTTAAAACATCATGTACTATCTATTGTAGTCCTTCTACTCAAATATGTTTTCAAAAATACTTAGTATGGCAAAGAAATGTCTATGGAAAGCTCGTCAAATAGGATATTGAAGAACTAAATGTGGATAGTCATTAGTACCCATCAATAAGAACACAGACATCTTTCTCAAGCAAGCCATATGACATTAGCAAGTAATTTATAAATTTCCTTTGCAAATAACTAGAAGATGCTATGAATCTTAATACAGAGTTAATCATGAACTCATTATTCCATCCAAGAAGCATATATCACTCAAAGCCAATTAACTGACAGGATAAAAATTAATTCAATTTCAACAAAATTTTGAGTATAACAAGCATCTTAGGGATTCTTACAAGAATTAACACGATGTTCACAAGAGCATTACAAGTTCTTGTAATGCTATTTCACATATTGTAATCATATTCAGTTTTGAATGGCCATTTGTGTTACAAGCATAAATGTTCTTTAAGGTCTTTTAATTCTAGACATGAATTTTATTATGAAGCTTTTTTATGACAACCCACTCAATGCATATATTGTTGTTCCACATTATGCTAATTTGACTTTCATTGGTTGATTTGGGTCTAGACATGACGTTATTCACTACCTTTTTTATATATATTTTTTTGTAGTGAGGTTCTGGCCTGAATGAATGTATTAATCATCGAAGTTGTGAACCTTGGTCGAGATCCTTACAAATATATTTTCAAATTCGACCTCAAATAGTTTTCTCAGTCACCCCCTGTACATAGATACTGAAATTATAGTTAATTACAAAATTAATATTGAATTAACACAAGTTTAATTGAGAAGTATTATGTACCTCAATAGGCTAGATTATTATTGACCGGGAAGCTTTATCTTAGAGCAGTTGGTTTCCTAAATATTTAGCACAATGACAGTCTTATGGAATGTGGAATTAGGTCTACTAGCTAAGGAATGTTCTTTAAAAAGTAGAGGAAACTCAAGACTCACGTGTTTCCAATGAATATAAATGTCTAAATCGCTTCTCTAATTTTTTCTATTTATGATCTTCTTAAAACTTAACTTTCTAAATGCATTGATGGGGAAATAAAGATCTTCTAGGAACTAAAGGCTAATCATGTTTAATACTTACAATTCTCTATTTTTATCTAATAATTTAAAAAAGATTGTACAAGTGTTTTCAAAGAGCAACACTTGTCACTAACATCATAAGAAGGAATATCCAAGGAGACTTACCACTGATCCCCCACCACCAAATTCAAGAGAAAACAAAATTCCACTACTAAAGAGATAGTAACAATGATCATCCTTAGTCTCTCCCTTATCACAAAATGATTACCATCAAAATTTGCATTTCCAATTGCGTCATGTGCGTTGAAGCGATAGTAACATTTTCACTCTCTTACCTAATGTCTCCCATTTCTGAAACTCCTGGGGAAGGGCAAGGCCATCTTCTTAGTACTTCAAAATACAACGAGTTCCATTTTTTCACATTTCGATAATCGTTGACTTAAATTATAGTCAAAGTATTGACAGCCCATAGATATGCCCCATCAAAGATCGCAGCCCTGTGGCATTTAGTGACCCTTAGGGACATTCTGGTTCAGCGTGCCTGAGAACATTCGAGTACTGAAGGGGACAGGAAGAGGTTGGGGATAGGGTTTACCCGGCCACCCAGAGCTAATGGAGCAGATAGTTTGATCCCATGATGAAAGATGAGAGAGATTTGGTAGTTGGCAAC
Organism: Cupressus sempervirens; assembly: GCA_028749045.1. Lineage (NCBI taxonomy): Eukaryota > Viridiplantae > Streptophyta > Pinopsida > Cupressales > Cupressaceae > Cupressus > Cupressus sempervirens. Next base: position 102,424,379 of record CM053787.1, read on the forward strand.
TTTGTACTGGCCAACACTACAAGTTTCAGCATCACCCGAGATGGCATTGTAGAATGAAAATGAAATGTGATCTCCAAAAAGTGAGAGAGGTTATTGTAGGTCTCTGCAACACAGTCCTGTAGGAATCGGAATCTCATCCATATCTCGCACGAGCTCCAAGATATGCCCCGTCAAAGATCACAGCCCTATGGCATTTAGTGACCCTTAGGGACATTTTGGTTCGGCGTGCCTAAGAACATTCGAGCACTGAAGGGGACAAGACAAGGTTGGGGATAGGGTTTACTCGGCCACCCAGAGCTAATGGAGTAGACAGTTTGATCCCACGACGAAAGATGAGAGAGATTTGGCAGTTGGCAACTTTGTACTGGCCAACACTACAAGTTTCAGCATCACCCGAGATGGCGTTGTAAAATGAAAATGAAATGTGATCTCCAAAAAGTGAGAGAGGTTATTGTAGGTCTCTGCAACATGGTCTTGTAGGAACTAGAATTGCATCCATACCTTGTACGAGCTCCAAGATATGCCCCATCAAAGATCGCAGCCCTATGGCATTTAGTGACCCTTAGGGACATTCTGGTTTAGCATGCCTAAAAATGTTCGAGCACTGAAGGGGACAGGAAGAGGTTGGGAATAGGGTTTACCCAGCCACCCAAAGCTAATGGAGTAGACAGTTTGATCCCACGATGAAAGATGAGAGAGATTTGGCAGTTGGCAACTTTGTACTGGCCAACACTACAAGTTTCAGCATCACTAGAGATGGGATTGTAGAATGAAAATCGAATGTGATCTCCAAAAAGTGAGAGAGGTTATTGTAGGTCTCTATAACACGGTCCTGTAGGAATTGGAATCTCATCCATATCTTGCATGAGCTCCGAGCTATGCCCTGTCAAAGATCGCAGCCTTGTGGCATTTAGTGACCCTTAGGGACATTCATGTTTGGCGTGCCTGAGAATGTTCAAGCATTGAAGGGGACAAGACAAGGTTGGAGATAAGGTTTACCCAACCACCCATAGCTAATGGAGCAGACAGTTTGATCCCATGATGAAAGATGAGAGAGATTTGGCAGTTGGCAACTTTGTACTGGCCAACACTACAAGTTTCAGCATCACCCGAGATGGCATTGTAAAATGAAAATAGAATGTGATCTCCAAAAAGAGAGAGAGGTTATTGTAGGTCTCCGCAACATGGTCCTTTAGGAATTAGAATCGCATCCATACCTTGCACGAGCTCCGAGATATGTCCCATCAAAAATCGTAGCCCTATGGCATTTAGTGACCCTTAGGGACATTCTATTTCAGCGTGCCTGAGAATGTTTGAGCACTAAAGGGGATAGGAAGAGGTTGGGGATAGGGTTTACCTGGCCACTTGGAGCTAATGGAGCAGACAGTTTGATCCCACGACGAAAGATGAGAGAGATTTGGCAGTTGGCAACTTTGTACTGGCCAACACTACAAGTTTCAACATCACCCGAGATGGCATTGTAGAATGAAAACAGAATGTGATATCCAAAAAGTGAGAGAGGTTATTGTAGGTCTCTGCAACACAACCCTATAAGAATTGGAATCTCATCCATATCTCGCACGAGCTCCGAGATATGCCCCATCAAAGATCACAGCCCTGTGGCATTTAGTGACCCTTAGGGAAATTCTGGTTCGGCGTGCTTGAGAACGTTCGAGCACTAAAGGGGACAACAAAAGGTTGGGGATAGGGTTTACCTGGCCACTCGGACCTAATGGAGTAGACGGTTTGATCCCACAATGAAAGATGAGAGAGATTTGGCAGTTGGCAACTTTGTACTGGCCAACACTACAAGTTTCAGCATCACCCGAGATGGCGTTGTAAAATGAAAATGAAATGTGATCTCCAAAAAGTGAGAGAGGTTATTGTAGGTCTCCACAACACGGTCCTGTAGGAACTAGAATCACATCCATACCTTTCACGAGCTCTGAGATATGCCCCATCAAAGATCGCAGCCCTATGGCATTTAGTGACCCTTGGGGACATTCCGAATTGGCGTGCCTGAGAACGTTTGAGCACTGAAGGGGATAGGATGAGGTTGGGGATAGGGTTTACCCAGCCACCCGGAGCTAACGGAGCTGACAGTTCGATCCCACGACGAAAGGTGAGAGAGATTTGGCAGTTGGCAACTTTGTACTAGCCCACACTACAAGTTTCAGCATCACCCGAGATGGAATTGTAAAACAAAAATGGAGTGTGATACCCAAAAAGTGAGAGAGGTTATTGTAGGTCTTCGCAACACGGTCTTGTAGGAACTAGAATCGTATCCATACCTTGCACGAGCTCCGAGATATACCCCGTCAAAGATCGCAGCCCTATGGCATTTAGTGACCCTTGGGGACATTTTGGATTGGCGTGCCTGAAAACGTTCAAGCACTGAAGGGGATAGGAAGAGGTTGGAGATAGGGTTTACCTAGCCACGCAGAGCTAATGGAGTAGACAGTTCGATCCCACAAGGAAAGGTGAGAGAGATTTGGCAGTTGGCAACTTTGTACTAGCCGACATTGCAAGTTTCAGCATCACCCGAGATGGCATCGTAAAATGAAAACGGAGTGTGATATCCAAAAAGTGAGAGACGTTATTGTAGGTCTCCAAAAAGAGTGTTTAAAAATGCAAAAATAGTGGGGGGTCCTTTGTATGGTTTGGGAGTTTGACCATTAAAACTAGAAATTGTCCTAGTAGTAAGTGCTGGTAACAGTTTTGAAATTTGATTGTTGAGTGTTGAGAAACCTCAAGTTTGGGATTTTTCTTGTTGGTTTGAGTCTATAATAACCATTTCCATCTAAAAAGTTGAGTGTTGAAACCATTTAAGAAGTATTTGCATAGTTTTCCCTAAAATTTGAGTGCATAAAAAGGGGTATGTGATTGCTCCCAAGGTGGATTTAGTGTTTTCTCCAAACAAGAGTTGCATTTTATGTTTGAAGTCATCTAATATAACCAAAGTGAAGGTGTTTGAACCATTTTGGGGTTCTAGAGACATTGCAAAGTAAGAGTTCTAGAAAGCCCTAGGGTAAAGGGGCTAGAAAGGAGGGTTTTGTAAAAACCATTGTAGAGTTGATCATGAGACCAAAAAAATAGAAGAATCCTTGCATTTGAGTCGTGTCTTAAGAATTTTTTGGGTCATGGGAGTTCCAAAAGTCAAGGGATTGTGAGTTGCTTTGTAAATGGCCTCAAACTAGGCCTAGTTGGCAGACTGAAATAGCCAATTTTGAGTGATATTTTACAAAAAAAGTGTAGTTGGTTTTGGAGTATATTTTAGAGTGAGGAAAAGGGTATTTTAATCACCCAATATTTTAGGAAGTTCTGTGGAAAATTTTGGAGAAAACAACAAATTAGTGACTGGCAAGGGCTAGTTGGAACAAGCCTAGAAGAGGCAAAATTGAGAAAGTGTAAGAGATGAGTTGCTGAGAGTGTGCAAGGAGTTGGAACATGTTAGATGAGATGTTTTGAGATGACCCAAGGTGTTGAGGCCATGATATGATGCCAAGGACGAGTTTTGGTACTTGCATAGGGTGTTCCAACCAAGCTACAAATGCATTGGATAGGACCTTGTAAGGTACTTGCAAATTATGGTTCTAATGCCGACAAAATAGAACTCCCACCAAACTTGGAAATTTACCTTATCTTTAATGTCAAGGACTAAGTTCAATATAAAGGGCCTACATTCATAGAAGGACAAACAAAATCAAAGGTTGAAGAAGTCACTATCCCATTATAATCTCAGCCAAAAGCTGAAAAGGTTATGGATTCAAGAATCAAGAAGAAGACTTGTCATGGCACCTATATGGAGCATCTTATCAAATGGAAGGATCAAATAGAATTTTAAGTAACATGGATAGATGAGAGTGATTTTGGAAAGAAAGGTATTCCTACGAAATTCCTTCAGATTTATCCACCATGAGTTCTTTGTCAGATGGGGAGAATGGTGCAAGAGCACCTAGTGAGTTTGAAAATTTTGGCCTAATTGGGGCTCTAGACCTAGTAGGTCAAGTAAGAAAGAAAAGGAAATCTATGATTTGGGTTGGTGAGTGGAGCCTTGTGATGATTAGGAGAGTTTGGAAATATCAAGTTGAGGACCATATAATAACCCTAGATATTGCATTGGGGTTTGTGCCCAATTTTTCCTAGTAGAGAGAAAATGCCTTCATTTGAATAGTGGGGTGATTGAAGTTGACATAGTCAATTGGTGTGCATAGATCATAGGGAAGGGGATACTTGGGAGATATCCCCTTGGGAATAGGGTCAGGAAGAAACCCTATAGGATCAGAAGAAGTCATTGGTTAGTTTGGGCATAGTGGCCTACACTAGCAGGGTGGGTCTCCTTCCATTACTGTTGGTTAGAGAATTCCAATTTTTATTTGTTCAAGGCTAAGAGACATATAAAAAACTACATTTTCAATTATAATCTCAAGGCCTGCATGGCAGTCCAAGTACATGGGTGGATGATGAAATAATTATTCTTGAATTGGCTAGACCACTTTGTAAGAACAATTCCATGTGGGGTGTTTCTCTCAAAAAGGTGTCTTCTAGTATTTGATGATCATGGAATCCATATGACATGGAAAATAATTGATAAATCAAAGAAGTTGGGCATAGATTGTGTGTCACTTGTAGCATATACCATCTATAGGTGTCAATCATTGGATGTTAGTTTTTTCTCACCATTAAAATCTTACTTAAAACATATTTGGAATGTGTGGTTGGCTAGGAACCCTCAAATCAATATTGGTCGTGAGGAGTTAGGAATGTTATCCAGCAAAGCCTCCAATTTGGCACTTACACCCGATAATATAATGAGTGGTTTCATTGTTGATGAGGATGGAAAATAGGGATCTAAACCACAACCCACAAGTAGTGGATCAGAAGAAACAACTACTGTAGATGATGCAAATATTGATGAGTTGTAAAGCGAGGGAGAGGAAATCACTATTGAATCCTTCCTAAAAATCAATGGCTTATTAGATGAACCAATTAACACTTTGTTGAGGAGTTATGGACAAAATATGAAGGGAATAGGTACAATTGCACCTAAAAATACCCAACCAGAAAACTTGAACCAGCCACTGGACTATTATAGGAGATAAAACCTTGAGCATACAACAAACATTGATATTAGATTAAGCTTGCTAATGCAAGATTCACAACCAGATTGGTTGTAGGAGGTTGTCACAAACCTTGGGTAACCAAATACTTGTGGGGATGAAAATGTTTCCCTTTTAATTCCATCCCCACCACATGTTGACCCCAAGGACGTCATCTAATGCTTTGCAAATGGTGGCAACCATGATGAAATAAATAGTTAACAATTTTTTGATACCCAGGCCCAAAATGACTATGATGGAGATGTTGATTTTATACGTTACATGCCACTAGATAGAAAACAACATAGTGGTTTACCCAGTAGATTCCTATAGCTACCAAAGAAAAGGATACAAAATTCTAAGGAACAAGAGAGACTAAGAAGTTATTTGAGGCTAATGCACTTTACATGAAGGAGAAGATCAGGGATAGGAAAGATGGGAGAGAGGAAAAGATTGCAAGAAATGAGATCTTAGATGCTATAGAGAGGGGAAAATGAGTTACGGAGAAGGTTGCACTAAAGGAATAGAAGAGGAAAGAAAGAGAGGATAATCTAAATGTTTGAAAGAGATATAGACCAAATATTGGAGGTGCACCTTCAACAACTATAGAAATTATATTTACAACACTAGTGGAAGGAGATGTAATTGCACTAGCCCTAGAATCAATTAGTATGCCCAACATACCTCTTCTCCCATAGCATAAATCACATTCTGATATGTTCAATGCTCTAATCCCTAGATTAGGAAATATTCTTACTTAATAAGTGTAACCCCAAGCATTGTCACCATAGTTGGAAACAAATGGTGAGAGTCCTAATAAACTAGTGAAAAAAATGACTAAGTTGATGGAGCTGAATCCTACATTACACACATCTCCTAGTAGTGGACAGGAGGATGTTGGGATTGGGAGCATAGCACCTATTCCCTTTCCTAGTTTTATGGACAATTGATGGGAACTCAAGTAGATGGGAGAAATTCCAATTTTTTTGAAGCGATAAAGTTTTGTGATGTATTTAGAATATCTAAGATAGACTTATTTTTTATGTGAACTAAACCATTCTTACATTACTATTTAAATGTATTTGTATTGTTATAATAGTTTGATTGTTGGTCATGGTGTACTACTAGCATACCTAAAATTTTAATTAATTTTTTTGGTAAATTAAGTCGAGAGATATCTAATTTAAAATATGTAAAGTTTAGAAATATAAATAGTTCATCATAGAGATATTATAGAATTAATTTATTTTAAATAATAGAAATAATCATAACAAATAGATAGAAATAAAAAATAATAATTTTATACAAAAAGTTTTAATTTATTTTAAATAATTAAATAATAGAAACATCATAGAATTAATAATTCAGTATAATCATAACAAATAGACACTAAACAATCCCAAATTCAAACATATGAAGGTCCAACTAGAATAATGACTTTAAATAACCAAATACCAAAGCCAAACAAAGGAAATGGGACTTTTACCTTAAATGAATAAATTACATGAAGAAGGGTGGTTGGCTGTTTGGAAATCTACTTATTTTTCTTCTCTCCCTCCTATCATCCAAGAGAACATGCAATGAAAGAAAAATATCATCACAATAAGAAAATATGAAAAATATTGTTCTAGCTTTAAAAAAATTGGAGACATCAAAACATAAAATCTAGATTCTAAACAAATCAAAACATAAAATCTATGATTTAAACTAAATATCATCACTTACGCATCATAACAATATGGCCCACCTTAGTCATGTGGATAGTCTTGGGAAAGAGGTTGCAACAATGTATTTGGATCCAGTTGATCACTCTTTCTATCTCTCCCTCTCTCTGTATTCAATCTAATGAGCCAACTAGATCTGCTCGACATTTTAATGTCTCAAGTATTGCCTCGTGGTCTAACTCGCAAACTTTCCAAAGATTCTTATTATGTGGTTTTCCACCATATTTTATCAAGTGGACATTTGATGCGACAAAAAGATTTGAATAATGAAGAATCTTCCTCTTTGTTTTCCAATCCTCAAATAACCACAAATTAGGGTTCTTCATAGAATATCGTCTAAGCCATGTGCCAGTTACAACCACCGCACCGACATGGTACTCTAAAGCTTCACCATCTATAACCGAGTGATCCAATTTTTGTTTGGATTGAACACAATGACACAAATAATAATCTGTCCCTTCTTCATTGTCTTTAGGTGCAATAACAGCAAAAACATGGCCTACAATGACAAATGTACAAAATGCGGTCATTAATTCAGAAAATACTTGCGTAAAAGTTATAAAGTTACATATTGAAATTACAAAGATATATAAATATATATATATTACCAGGTTACACTAGATTAGACAAGTGGTCAAAGTCAATAGACGATTCCATCTGTACCATTTTCAGTGCTTGTGGGGGACGATAGGTGTCAGTTGGGTCCAAAACCCGTATATCCCATTTGTCCACCCATTCAGTCGACTCATAGTCATCCCAATTTTCCTCTACACATGATGGACAATAGCATGCCATTTTTCGTGTGTGGATACTCCATGAACCTGCATTAGAGCTTCTAAAAGAGTGCAACTCACTGGATCCTATTAGTGTGCAACAATCCTGATATGGTGCAATGTTAGTATTATCTATCGACCAAAAAAATCTACGAACCGTAGACTCACCTTCCTTACCTGGACCCATTGTAGCGTTAGACCATTGGACGATGGATTTTGCATCTGTCAATATTGCTCCATCTTTGTACTTTAGTTCTTCACGAGCTAAGGCTCTTTTGATGCATGCGCTTGCACCATCGTGCTCTCCCTTTCCATGACCAGCCTCTGTGAAATTCCACATGTATTGAATTCTACACAACTTGTGCATCCTGCTCAACCAACAGAACATCCGTGCATTCTTGAATTGAGATGCACAATTGTCTGACCAAATAATGTGCTAACGATATGTGATGCCCTTGTTAGCCAAATCTCCATAAAATAGTTGAAAACAACCATGTACGAACTCCGTAGAATGTGATCGATCATTGGTGATGTAAAAATGGTACTCCCTCAAAATCTTCCTGTCATCCTCTGTACTTGTAGGTGAATGCATGAATGTTATGTGAACAAATATGGAAACTTGTTGAGAAGTATAATACTTTTCTTGCACCTCATTTTTTGGTTGTAGTGTGTAGTTCTCTGCGAAATCTACAACCGAAACAATGGTATCCAGTGGAAACGTATCCTTGCACAACTTGAATTGCAAATTCAGCCATCAAGCTCTATGGGTATGCCTTGCATACTCGTAAATAATGTTTTCACGAAAAATCTTCATGAACTCATACACTGGAATCTTTTCAATGACTAAATCACATCTTTTACCATGTTTCCCATCTTTTAGAGCATATTTCACTGTCTTAAATTTTCTGCAATCTACTATTTCATTTCCAATTGCATGTGTACTATCCATATGTTGACAAGTTGATAAAAGTTGCAAAGAACCACAAAATAAGCACGTACCATCCAAGCATGATGTCTTGTAAAATTGTTGGCCGTCCCTTATTTCACATAAAATGTTGGATATGAATTCCCTTGAAGATCTTGGTGGCTCATTTATGTCACAATCCTGCAAAACAAACTGAGAATGCAAAATTATGCATATATGCCTAAAAACATCAAAATGGTTAGAAAATTCAATATGTATCCTACAACAACAAGTTGTGCGTGTGTGATTTATCTTCACATAAAAAGGTTTACCCATCTAAAAAAATCTTTGACTTATTCGAATTTGAGGATACATACCAATAAATTTTGCAAAAAATTGTGTCTGAGTTGTGTCCAAAAAATGTTTCGCATGTGGCTTGCGATTTTGGCTACCAATCCTCCTTCTTACAACATCTCTTTGATTAGGGGAAACACATGTGTTATTTTTTCAAAAATCTTCGATCAATGATTTCAAGGCTTCACTAATTTCTTTATCCTTTCACGATAGCCTACCACTAAATGTCCATAACTCATTTTTTGTTGGATCTTCCAATTTCTCACGCCTTAGCATGGCTCTCCTTAGAGTACTTCTACCAATTTTTAATGTTTTGCTTGTATTTCTCATGAGTCGAGCTTTCTTCATTTGGCTACTTATTATTGTCGATGTAAGTACTCGTCTTGCGATATTACTATCTTTGGTGCGTGATTTAGAACCCACTTTGTCATAAGCATTCATTAGATTCTTTACAATATTTCTTTCATTTGAATCATCCATCGTTCTTAGCCCAAGAATCTTCATGATAGGCCTACATTTTAAATTCTTCATCATTTCAACAAATAATTGGCATTGACTTGTAATATTTAATTCATCGAAAAAGAATCTCCACATACGATTAACTTTTCTTTGACAAGTACGCTTGCTAATCTTGTTAGGAATTGATTTCAAAATGTTACTATCAATATCAATCAAATATTTTGGTCTTCTAAAATGAATTCTAGAAGGTGTTATAATCTCTTCAATTCTCTCAACATTTTGAACATCAAGATAAGGTTGAGTGTATTGCGTACCTTAAACCGAAGATGATGTGCCTTGGCAATAAGATGCAAAAGATGGAATATCACCTACTTGATGTGTTGATATTGTGCCTTCAACATGATATGATGGAGTGTGTATATCGTCGGATCTACAAATCGGTGTCTCTTCAACATGAAAGGACGATATGACTTCAACATTGGAAGATGGTGTAGCGGACGATATGACTCCAACATTAGAAGATGGTGTAGCTTCACAATTCAATTGTCTTCTTGAGCGTAACCGTCTCATTCGTTCTCTTTGTCTTTCCAATTCTTCCTCTTTGTTTCTTGGTACCGGTGGTTCTTGATCCTCTTCGAAAGTCAATTATTCATTATTGCTTTGCAATTTTCTTTGCTCACGTAGTAATTTCATTTTATCTCTTTTAATTGCCAAATCTCTCTCCCTATCTTCATTTGTTTGATTTTTTGGTTTCTTCCTTGGCCTGATGATGATTTCTACATGTCAAATTATTCAAACATTTGAATTACTTAAAATGTGTAAATTACAAATTATTCAAATACATATAAAAATTATAATTATTTGAATGAATACACAATATATATATAAAATGACTTGTCAAATTTCTAACCATTTCGAAATAACATTTCATTGAAACATACAAATTTCAATGAATTCATATATATTAAACAACATGTCAAATTATAATCAAATTTGTATCTATATATCAACAAACAATATTTAAAATAGATTGCACTAACCTTTTCTATACAAGGAATATTCAAAAAGTCTTCAAATCGTGTATCCAATGATTGAATTTGGTGTTTGCTAGCTTCCAAAAGTGTTTGCCACCTTGAAATAGTGTTTGTTAGCTTGAAATAGTGTTTGCCACCTTGAAAGAGTGTTTGCTGTGTTGAAACCCGCAATTTTTGTTGGGATAACAGAGTGCAAAATAGAACAAAAGTAGAGAATGAATGAAATGGGCCCCAAAGTTGCTTTTTGACCGTTTTTAGGTGATTTCACATAGTGTGTACGCACTATAGCGCGTATGCACTATAGCGCGTACGCACTATGTGAGAACACATCACTCTCCACCCTCCCTATTCTCTCTCTCTCTCTCCCTACTCTCTCTCTCTTCCTACTCTCTCTCCCTTCTCCCATCCCCTACACACTCTCTCTCTCCCCTCTCCCATCCTTTACTCTCTCTCGCTCTCCCTCTCCCACCGCCTACTCTCTCTATCTCTCTCACCCTCTCTGCTCTCCCATCCCCTACTCTTTAGATCTCTCACACACGCTCCCATCCTCCCTCTCCCACTTCTTACTCTCTCTCTCTCTCCTCCATCTCCCTACTCTCTCTCACACTCTCACATCTGCTACTCTCTCTCTCTCCCATCCCCTAAACTCTTTTTTACAGATACACACTCCCATTCCCCTCTCTCTCTCCTCTCCCATCCCCTACTCTCTACTCTCTCTCTCCCATCCCCTACTCTCTCTCACACACTCTCTCCCATCCCCTACTCTCTCTCTCTCTCTCTCTCTCTCTGCCACCTCCTACTCTCTCTCACTCTCTCCCATCCCCTACTCTCTCTTACACACACTCCCATCCGCTACTCTCTCTCTCTTGGGTTGCTCTCTCTCTCTCTCTCCCCTCTCCCACCACCTACTATCTCTCTCTCTCCCCCTCTCTACTCTCTCTCTCCCATCCCCTACTCTTACTCTCTCTCTCTCTCTCTCTCTGCCACCTCCTATTCTCTCTCACACTCTTTCCCATCCTTTCACTCTGTCTCTCCCATCTCGTACTCTCTCTTTGCCATCCCCTACTCTCTCTCACACTCTCACACTCTCTCCCATCCCCTACTCTCTCTCTTTCATAGACACACACACACTCCCGTCCCCCCTCTCTCTTCTCTCACATCCCCTACTCTCTAAATTTGTCACATGCACTCCTATCCCCCTCTCTCTATCTCCCTCTCCCTACTCTCTGACACTCTCTCCCATCCCCTACTCTCTCTCTCACACTCTCTCCCATCCCCTACTCTCACTCTCTCTCTCTCCCCCATCCCATTCTCTCTCTCTGCCACCTCCTACTCTCTCTCACACTCTCTCCCATCCCCTACTCTCTCTTACACACACTCCCATCCACCTCTCTCTCCCATCCGCTACTCTCTCTCTCTCTCTTGGACTACTCTCTCTCTCCCCTCTCCCATCCCCTAAACTCTCTCTTTTGCAGATACACACTCCCATCCCCCTCTCTCTCTCTCCTCTCCCATCCCTTACTCTCTAGATCGCTCACACGCACTCTCATCCCTCTCTCTCCTCCTCTCCCACTCCCTCTCCCACCACCTACTATCTCTCTCTCAAGTTCTCTCTCTCCCTCTCTACTCTCTCTCTCTCTCCCATCCCCTACTCTTACTCTCTCTCTCTCTCCAATCCCAAACTCTCTCTCACTCTCTCCCATCCCCTACTCTCTCTGACACTCTCTCTCATCCTTTCACTCTGTCTCTCTCATCTCGTACTCTCTCTCTCTCTCTGCCACCTCCTACTCTCTCTCACACTCTTTCCCATCCTTTCACTCTGTCTCTCCCATCTCGTACTCTCTCTTTGCCACCCCCTACTCTCTCTCATACTCTCACACTCTCTCCCATCCCCTACTCTCTCTCTTTCATAGACACACACACACACACACACACTCCCATCCCCCCTCTCTCTTCTCTCCCATCCCCTACTCTCTAGATTTGTCACATGCACTCCTATCCCCCTCTCTCTATCTCCCTCTCCCTACTCTCTCACACTCTCTCCCATCCCCTACTCTCTCTCTCACACTCTCTCCCATCCCCTACTCTCTCTTACACACACTCCCATTTGCCCCTCTCTCCCATTTGCTACTCTCTCTCTCTCTCTCTTGGGATACTCTCTCTCTCCCCTCTCCCATCCCCTAAACTCTCTCTTTTGCAGATACACACTCCCATCCCCCTCTCTCTCTCCCCTCTCCCATCCCTTACTCTCTAGATCGCTCACACGCACTCCCATCCCTCTCTCTCCTCCTCTCCCACTCCCTCTCCCACCACCTACTATCTCTCTCTCTCTCAAGTTCTCTCTCTCCCTCTCTACTCTCTCTCTCCCATCCCCTACTCTTACTCTCTCTCTCTCTCCAATCCCCAACTCTCTCTCACACTCTCTCCCATCCCCTACTCTCTTTGACACTCTCTCTCATCCTTTCACTCTGTCTCTCTCATCTTGTACTCTCTCTCTGCCACCTCCTACTCTCTCTCACACTCTTTCCTATCCTTTCACTCTGTCTCTCCCATCTCGTACTCTCTCTTTGCCACCCCCTACTCTCTCTCACACTCTCACACTCTCTCTTATCCCCTACTCTCTCTCTTTCACAGACACACACACACACACACACACGCACACACACACTCACACTCCCATCCCCCCTCTCTCTTCTCTCCCATCCCCTACTCTCTAGATTTTTCACACGCACTACCATCCCTCTCTCTCCTCCTATCCCACTCCCTCTCCTAGGTCACCTACTATCTCTCTCTCTCTCAAGTTTTCTCTCTCCCTCTCTACTCTCTCTCTCCCATCCCCTACTCTTACTCTCTCTCTCCCATTCCCAACTCTCTCTCACACTCTCTCCCATCCCCTACTCTCTCACACTCTCCCATCCTTTCACTCTGTCTCTCCCATCCCATACTCTCTCTCTCTCTCTACCGCCCCCTACTCTCTCTCTCACTCTCTCCCATCCTTTCACTCTATTTCTCCCATCCTTTCACTCTGTCTCTCCCATCCTGTACTCTCTCTCTGCCACCCCCTACTCTCTCTCACACTCTCACACTCTCTCCCATCCCCTACTCTCTCTCTTTCACAGACACACACACTCTTATCCCCCCACTCTCTTCTCTCCCATCCCCTACTCTCTACATCTGTCATGCACACTCCCATCCCCCCTATCTCTCTCCCTCTCCCTCTCCTACTGCCTACTAGATCTCTCTCTCTCAAGTTCTCTATCTCCCTCTCTACTCTCTCTCTCTCTCCCCCATCCCATCCCTTACTCTCACTCTCTCTCTCTCTCTCCCATCCCCTACTCTCTCTCACACTCCCATCCCCTAATCTCACTCTCTCTCTCCCATCCCGTACGAGCTCTCTCTGCCACCACCTACTCTCTCTCACACTCTCAAACTCTCTCCCATCCCCTACTCTGTCTCTCTTACACACATTCCCATTCCCCCTCTCTCTCTCTCCCTCTCCCACTCCCTCTCCCACTGCCTACTTTCTCTCCCCCATCCCCTACTCTCTCTCTTTCATAGACACACTCCCATCCCCCCCGTCTCTCTCTCCTCTCCCATCCCCTACTCTCTAGATTTTTCACACACACTCCCATCCCCCCTCTCTCTCCCTCTCCCACTCCCTCTTGCACCACCTACTATCTCTCTCTCTCTCTCAAGTACTCTCTTTCCCTCTTTACTTTCTCTCTCCCATCCCCTACTCTCACTCTCTCTCTTCCATCCCCTACTCTCTCTCACACTCTCTCCCATCCCCTACTCTCTCTCTCTCTCTCTCACCCCCATCCTGTACAAGCTCTCTCTACCACCCCCTAGTCTCTCTCAAACTCTCACACTCTCTCCCATCCCCTACTCTATCTCTCTTATACACATTCCCATTCCCCCCCTCTCTCTCTCTCTCTCACACTCCCTCTCCCATTGCCTACTCTCTCCCATCCCCAACTCTATCTCTCTTACACACTTCCATTCCCCCCCTCTCTCTCCCTCCCACTCCCTCTCCCATCGCCTACTATCTCTCTCTCTCACTCTCTCCCTCTCTCTCCCATCTCCTACTCTCACTCTCTCTCTTTGCCACCCCTACTCTCTCTCACACTCTCACACTCTCTCCCATCCCCTACTTTCCCTCTTACACACACTTCCATCCCCCCTCTCTCTCCCTCTCCCACTCCCTCTACCATTGCCTAATCTCTTTCTCTTCCATCCACCCTCTCTCTCCCTCTCCCACTCCCTCTACCATTGCCTACTCTCTTTCTATCCCATCCCCTACTCTCTCTATCTCTCTCTCCCCTCTCTCATTCCCTACTCTCTCTCTTTCACACACACCCATCCCCCCTCTCTCCTCTCCCATCCTCTACTTTTTCTCTCACTCGCTCTCCCTCTCCCACTGCCTACTCTCACTCTCTCTCACTCTCACTCTCTCTCTCTCTCTCTCTCTCTCTCTCTCTCTCTCCCTCTCTACTCTCTCTCTCTGCTACCCCCTACTCTATCTCACATTTTCACACTCTCTCTCTTTCTCTCTTACACACATTTCCATCCCCCCTCTCTCTCTCCCTCTCCCACTCCCTCTCCCTCTCTACTCTCTCTCTGCTACCCCCTACTCTCTCTCACATTTTCACACTCTCTCTCTTTCTCTCTTATACACATTTCCATCCCCCCTCTCTCTCTCCCTCTCCCACTCCCTCTCCCATCGCCTACTCTCTCTTCCATCCCCTACTCTCTCTCAAGCTACTCTATCTTCCCCCTCTCCCATTCCCTACTCTCTCTCTTTCACACACATGCACTCCCATCCTCCTCTCTCTCGCTCTTCCTCTCCCACTCCGTCTCCCACCACCTACTCTCTCTCTCCCCCATCCACTACTCTCAATCTCTCTCTCCCAACTTGTACTCTCTCTCACACTTCCTCTCTCTCCCATTCCCTACTTTCAATCTCTCTCCCCCATCCTGTACTCTCTCTTTGCCACCTCTACTCACTCTCTCACACTTCCTCTCTCTTGCATCTTGTACTCTCTTTGCCACCCCTACTCTATCACATTTCCTCTATCTCCCATCCTATACTCTCTCTGCCACCCCTACTCTTTCTCACTTCCTCTCTCCCCTCTCCCATCCCCTACTTTCTCTCTATCTCTCACACACACACAAATAGCCATTCCCTCACCCCACCCCCCCTAGCTCTCTCTTGGTTTTGGTTTGCAATTTAGGTCTCAATAGTGTGTGCGCACTATAGCGTGTGCACACTACCTCGAATTCAATAGCATTTTAATAGCGCGTGCGCACTATAGGGCGCACTCGCTATTCAAAGCTTTGCATTAAAACAAAGCCTAAGGTTTGGTTTTGCCTTGGAGATCCAACCCAAAGGTTTGGAGTTTATAAACAGGTCTGAGACGTGTTTTCCAGCAAACATACAAAAAATGATTGATTTTTCTTGTGTGCTCCCCTTCAAGATTCCTCGTGGTTGGGTATCGATAAGATCAGGTTACATAACATTATAGGTCTCTGTGTTAGTTATCTAACCATATAATTTATTTTTAATTTGAACTATTTTAAGTCTTTCATCTATAATTTCTTTTGAATATATGTTCATTTTTTGTCAAAAACCACCATGTACTAATTGGGCTGTAGATTTTAGTTCATTGATCGAATTTTGTAACAACTTAGTTTTTTAGAAACTAGACTCCATTCTACACACTTTGAAAAAAAGAAGTTTTGATTTTAGATTAGTTTTCAATCAATTCTAAGGGGAGCACACATATATTTCACATTTTTGGGATGGGTCTAATTAAAAAATTCATTAAAAAAAAAATACACATTATAAAATTATCCGAAAAATTTGTGATAAACTACATAGTGTTAGGTAACTTTTGACAAGAGCGATTAAAGAATTTAAAAAAAAAAAGTTAAAATTTTAGGGGGGCCACACTTTGTACTATGTTATAATTTTTTGGAATAAACAATACCACTTTCTATGGCCCCCTTTTTTGAGGACCTAAAACTAAACCATTTTGAAAAAAATTAAGTAGTTTAGAAACTAGATTCAAAGGACTACGACTTTTGTTATTATCATATCTTAAAATTTTGAGCGTAACTATCTTCAAATTCTTGTTGAAGTCCAGAATTTGCTAATTTCAGGAAAAAGGTGTCCACTTATACCACCCTTTTGGCACCACAACTTTGTGCACTTACCCCCATTTAATTAAATCATTTCATTTAATTATTTCAAAATTCTTTTCGAAACTAGTCAACTCAAGTCAACCATAGTTAAATCTGGTCAACTTTTGGTCAAACTTGATCTTTTCCTATGTGAATATGAGCAAATGTGAGTATGAATTCCAGCAACAATTTGATGCAAATTCTCATTCAACCTTTCAAAATGAAGAGATGACGGTCTCTTAAATAGACTTTCCTGAAATTCATCAACGGTTGAGATCGATTTCAATCAACGGTCAGGATTAAAGGTGAAGTTCAGTCATAAAGGGAGATTTCAAAATTAAAGGGAGTTAACAGATTTAATTTGAGTAAAATAAGGACTTAACTGATTCAATTTGAGTAGAAAAAGTAGTTAACTGATTTAACTCATTTTTGATCAATAGTGAACTGAAAATTTCCCTTTTTGAACTGAAGAGAGATTTTGTTGAGATATTTAATTTAATAAAATGAGATATGCTCTCATAATTACTTTTTCTATTTAATTAAATAATCTTTAATTAATTAGAGACACTTTTCTTATTTAATTAAATAACTTCATTTAATTAATTAGGAATGACTTCTTATTTAATTAAATAACTTTGTTTAATTAATTAGAAGTAAGTACTCCATTAAATTAAATAATTTCATTTAATTATTTCAAAATTCTTTTCGAAACTAGTCAACTCAAGTCAACTGTGGTTAAATCTGGTCAACTTTTGGTCAAACTTGATCTTTGCGTATGTGAATATGAGCAAATGTGAGTATGAATTCGAGTAACAATTCAATGCAAATTCTCATTCAACCTTTAAAAATGAAGAGATGAGGGTCTCTTAAATAGAATTTTCTAGAATTCATCAACAGTTGAAATTGATTTCAATCAACAGTCAGGATTAAAGGTGAAGTTCAGTCATAAAGGGAGATTTCCAAATTAAAGGGAGTTAACAGATTTAATTTGAGTAACATTTTTAACGTGACCGGTAGCACTGGTGTGACACGCCCACCGATAGCACGAGGACAAGGGAGATTACAACCCGTGACCAACCCCCTGCAACAGGGAAGATTTAGCCAACCGAGCTAGGGCCTACGCCCTACTATTGATTAAAAACTAGTTAAATCAGTTAACTCCTTTTTCTACTAAAATTTAATCAGTTAACTCCTTATTTTATTCAAATTATATCCATTAACTCCCTTTAATTTGAAAATCTCCCTTTATGACTGAACTTCACCTTTAATCCTGACCGTTGATTGAAATCGATCTCAACCGTTGATGAATTCCAGGAAAGTCTATTTAAGAGACCCTCATCTCTTCATTTTGAAAGGTTGAATGAGAATTTGCATCGAATTGTTGGTGGAATTCATACTGACATTTGCTCATGTTCACATACGTAAAGATCAAGTTTGACCAAAAGTTGACCAGATTTAACCACGGTTGACTTGAGTTGACTAGTTTCGAAAAGAATTTTGAAATAATTAAACAAAATTATTTAATTAAATGGAGTGCTTACTTCTAATTAATTAAACAAAGTTATTTAATTAAATAAGAAAAGTGTCTCTAATTAATTAAAGATTATTTAATTAAATAGAAAAAGTAATTATGAGAGCATATCTCATTTTATTAAATTAAATATCTTGACAAAATCTCTCTTCAGTTGAAAAAGGGAAATTTCCAGTTCACTATTGATCAAAACTGAGTTAAGTCAGTTAACTCCTTTTTCTACTCAAATTGAATCAGTTAACTCCTTATTTTACTCAAATTAAATCTATTAACTCCCTTTAATTTGGAAATCTCCCTTTATGACTGAACTTCACCTTTAATCCTGACCGATGATTGAAATCGATCTCAACCGTTGATGAATTCTAGGAAAGTCTATTTAAGAGACCCTCATCTCTTTATTTTGAAAGCTTGAATGAGAATTTGCATCGAATTGTTGTTGGAATTCATACTCACATTTGCCCATATTCACATACACAAAGATCAAGTTTGACCAAAAGTTGACCAAATTTAACCACGGTTGACTTGAGTTGACTAGTTTCGAAAAGAATTTTGAAATAATTAAACGAAATTATTTAATTAAATGGAGTGCTTACTTCTAATTAATTAAACAAAGTTATTTAATTAAATAAGAAAAGTGTCTCTAATTAATTAAAGATTATTTAATTAAATAGAAAAAGTAATTATGAGAGCATATTTCATTTTATTAAATTAAATATCTCAACAAAATCTCTCTTCAATTCAAAAAGAGAAATTTTTAGTTCACTATTGATAAAAAATGAGTTAAATTAGTTAACTCCTTTTTCTACTCAAATTGAATCAGTTAACTCTTTATTTTACTCAAATTAAATCTGTTAACTCCCTTTAATTTGGAAATCTCCTTTTATGACTGAACTTCGCCTTTAATCCTGACCGTTGATGAATTCCAGGAAAGTCTATTTAAGAGACCCTCATCTCTTTATTTTGAAAGGTTGAATGAGAATTTGCATCAAATTGTTGCTGGAATTCATACTCACATTTGCGCATATTCACATACGCAAAGATCAAGTTTGACCAAAAGTTGATCAGATTTAACCACGATTGACTTGAGTTGACTAGTTTCGAAAAGAATTTTGAAATAATTAAAGGAAATTATTTAATTAAATGGAGTACTTACTTCTAATTAATTAAACAAAGTTATTTAATTAAATGAGAAGCCATTCCTAATTAATTAAATGAAGTTATTTAATTAAATAAGAAAAATGTCTCTAATTAATTAAAGATTATTTAATTAAATAGAAAAAGTAATTATGAGAGCATATCTCATTTTATTAAATTAAATATCTCGACAAAATCTCTCTTCAGTTGAAAAACGGAAATTTCCAGTTCACTATTGATCAAAAATGAGTTATATAAATTAACTCCTTTTTCTACTAAAATTGAATCAGTTAACTCCTTATTTTACTCAAATAAAATCTGTTAACTCCCTTTAATTTGGAAATCTCCCTTTATGACTGAACTTCACCTTTAATCTTGACCATTGATTGAAATCGATCTCAACCATTGATGAATTTCAAGAAAGTCTATTTAAGAGACCCTCATCTCTTCATTTTGAAAGGTTGAATGAGAATTTGCATCGAATTGTTGCTGAAATTCATACTCACATTTGCTCATATTCATATACGCAAAGATCAAGTTTGACCAAATGTTGACCAGATTTAACCACGGTTGACTTGAGTTGACTAGTTTCGAAAAGAATTTTAAAATAATTAAACGAAATTATTTAATTAAATGGAGTACTTACTTCTAATTAATTTAACAAAGTTATTTAATTAAATGAGAAGCCATTCCTAATTAATTAAATGAAGTTATTTAATTAAATAAGAAAAGTGTCTCTAATTATTTAAAGATTATTTAATTAAATAGAAAAAGCAATTATGAGAGCATATCTCATTTTATTAAATTAAATATCTCAACAAAATCTCTCTTCAATTCAAAAAGGGAAATTTCCAATTCACTATTGATAAAAAATGAGTTAAATCAGTCAACTCCTTTTTCTACTCAAATTGAATCAGTTAACTCCATATTTTACTCAAATTAAATCTGTTAACTTCCTTTAATTTGGAAATCTCCCTTTATGACTGAACTTCACCTTTAATCCTGACCGTTGATTGAAATAGATATCAGCCGTTGATGAATTCTAGGAAAGTCTATTTAAGAGACCCTCATCTCTTCATTTTGAAAGGTTGAATGAGAATTTGCATCGAATTGTTGTTGGAATTCATACTCACATTTGCTCATATTCTGTAGTGCCTACCCTCGTTCACATCTTTTCTGGACATTGTTGTTATTATCGGACTATGATGGACTAGTTTTATGTTAATGGATTAGTGGTATTGTTTTGACACTATTAGACATTATGTTATGGATTCAGAGGTTATGAGAAGAGATCCTTCAGACTTTACATTTCATGCGTACATGATGATCATTATACTATTTTCAATTATTATTGATGATTAGTTGATGATTATTATCTCATGTGTTTTATTATGGATACTTACCCCATACTTGCATTTGTATGGTGTGCGTGTTTTCTTATTGTATGGCGTTTCTGATGTGGTTAAGGAAGGGAGTCGTAGTCACCTACTTAGTCGGGATCTACACGATGCACCAGTTCCTTCCATTGTCTGTTTAGCTTAGCATATATATATAGTATGTAGATGCATGGTTTTTTTTTAGGTTGCAGGTACCGGGTATCGACTTTCCTGAATTGCCAGGATTAGCGTACCCTATTATACTATCTCAATGATAAGAGAAGGGAGATAAATTCTCAAGTCCAAATCCCAAACCCTTAAACCAATTGTCCTAGTGAGGTAGGACAAGTATCTGGATATTTTACCCACCGAATGTGTCGGATGACATAATTCCTTATTTTTAACCCTTTAGACTGATTTTGAGTGATTTTCTCTATGATGGGTTTTCATATTTTATTTGGAAGTCTATGGTGAATTTTCTATTAATTAAGTCTTAATAAATAGATTTAATTAATAAGTTAATTATTTGAGAAAATTAATATAAAATATCATGTTATTTGATATTTTGATTATAATTAATTGAGAAAAAAGAAATAAATAAAAAAAATTAGAAATTAAAATTAATAATAATAATAAAATAATAATAAAGTAATAAATAAATGATAATAATAAAAGTTATAAAAACTAAAATAAAAGTTATAAATATTTAAATAGAAATTATATTAAAGTGAATTGGAGTTATAAGCTTGCATGGGAATTAAGGCACTTCTCTATTTCTCATGTGTCAACAACACAGGGGTTAGTGCATCAATTAAGCACATGGTGTCTACAACACTATGGCTCATCTTGAAGGTTGGAAAAGACCCATGCTTAGTTGGTGACACCTTCCAGCTGTTTCTAGAAGCATTCTAGATGTTTCCTGAAAGCTCTTTATATTCAGGCATTCATAGAAGCTTAGACATAGCGCTGGGAGAGCAATTGGAGCATTGGAGGACTCGAGAATTCTGAAGAAGGGAGGAGCTTGCTCTACGGATTTTTTGAAGAAGAGCAATTTAGCATCACAATTCGGGTAGATTCTTATGATTTTAATTATGTTATTTTCGTATCACACATTCCCTGTCTTCTTCATGTCTTCCATATGTCTTCTGAGAAGTTTCATATTTATATGCATTCTCAATATGGGTAGATTGATTTATTGGAGAATTTTATATGCATTCTATAATGCAAATATTTTATTCTTAAATTGTAGATATAATCTTTGTGAAAAAAAAAAAACCATACATGGTTATATATTCAGATCAGCATACATATACATATATATATTTATATATATGCATATGTATACATTTATTATGAATCTATTATAAAATTTGAATATATATATATATATATATATATATATATATATATATATATATATATATATATATATATATATATAATACGCCGAATGAGCGATTGATAAATCGCAGTAGAGAAATTTAATAAATCGCATCGTGATTCATATCGCATGAATCAATGTATATAATGAAATGTCATGGCCACAAATTGTACCCACGCCTGCGGAAGGCAGAGACCTACTGTCGCAAGTCTGCGGTGACAGGGGTACTACGTACCCGCTGTCGGCGCAGTGCTTGTGACCGCAGGTACTGTGTACCACAACAAGTGTTTGGGGGGGTAAATTAATGTTAATGTGATGAAAAAAAAATGTTTATATTAAAACGTTTACAAATAATCGATTCTCATTGCTATATAATATGGTGTCAATCGAAATTGTTAAATCGATTTTATGAAAACATATTAACTATTTATATATTTACATATGTATGTATGTATATATATATATTTAAATATATATATATATGTATATATGTAATATGTAAACATGTAATTTATAAATTTAAGTTATTATTATTTGATAAATGATTTATATTGAAGGTTTATTTTCATAAAGGTGACTCTTTGATAACTTTCAACTATTTAATAATTTAATTGTTTTAAATTATTAAATAAAGAATTGATTGTTTGGTGGGGAATGTATCAAACAAATATTATTAATTGAAAAATGGATTTTTTTTAGTTCCAATAAGGAAAACTTTTATCCAAAAACAATATATGTGTTCCTCCATTCAAACTTGGAAACTAAAACTGAGATCTCTACATTTTGTAAACTTGGTATAACCAAAACATGTGTTTGCATCGTGTATTCTTTAAGCTATTGTTTTGAGTTTTGGGTTGACTAGTGTTGACTAGTATAGGACGTCTACTAGAGGCTTAGGGGTTATGTGATTGTGGTGACATGATGATGTTTTAATCTCGATCTTTATAAACCCAACCATTGTTATGTGATTGAATGCTCTATGTATTGGTTGTGATTACTGATTGTTATAGTTGAGATTTTTATGTATCAGACACTTGACTTAACCATTATTTTGGTCATCGATCAGTTATCCTTGGTTATTTTCTAGTCGCCATGATGGGACTATAATGTGGATTATTTTTTATGTTGTCATGTTGTGACATGTTTGACTCAACCATTTTTGGAGTCTCCGATCAGTATGATTGAGATATATATTTTGGTTATTGAGAACCATTGGATATTTGATTATTAGTGATACTTCAATTGCCAATAGAGAGCTGTTGTGTTCATGATTTTCTATTGATGATAGCTCATGGAGATTTGATGCTTTTTATGCATATTTGATGATTTTATTATGGATTATCTTTTGTGATTTTGAGATTTATCATTCCATGAACATTAGGGTAGGATATCTGCATGTAGTGACGAAAAGTGGCTTCCAATGGGGGCCGGGGCCCTAAGAGGCTTCCAGGGTAACTCATTGTAAGTTGGATTAATAAGTGATAACATTCACACCTAATACTAACTAAATGAACCTAAAAAGATAAGTGTTTTGTTCTCGCCCATGCCTTGAGTGCTTGTACAGGCTAGGATGGGAGTACTGAGATGCATGGTTGCGACCTTGCATTCCGTAGTATGCCTCGTCAGTATGAGAGGATACTAGTGGCCCCATGAAATCAGTATGGACCTATGGAGTTTAGCCAACTGCCAGGGTAACTTGTACGTGATAATTGCGATGACACTTTCCTGCTTGCATAGTAGGTTCCTACATGTCATTATGTGCCTCTGGGATTAGATGTTGGATTTTGTGTTGGAACCTTTCAGTTAGTATACTTTTAGGATTCTTGGACTTATAAAGATATGTGCTATGTGAATTTGATATCGTGTTTGGGACTTGAGGTTATCTCCTTAGCACGGTGGGAGTGGACCACTTAGGTACTATGTGGTCAGGCGGTAGTGTATTTTCCACTCTTATCATTTTGAGATTCATTGAGATATCGTGGCTGATGCGTCCTTCATGATGGTGGATATGTATTCTTTTTCATGGATGATTAGCATATGTTAGATGATGTTATCTTATGCTTTTATTTGCATGTTAGATTACTTCTACATATGATGTTGTATTTATTAGGAGTAACATTCCTACTATGTAATACCGATGATCTCTTTGGTGATTTGAAATGTTACGCATGGAGGGATGGCTAGGATCCACGATGGTCTAATGATGTTATTAACGGTTGGGAGGAACCGTGCACTTAGTTTATTATGTTTGATCTTTATGATGGATATATATGACTTCTATGATGATGTATCATGTGTATCATGTGATTATCTCTATTTTGATGTATCATGGATTAGAATAGGATGATGAACCTTATTCTATGTATGTATATTCTTTTGAGCTTGTCATACCTTGTGACATGTACAGTGGATGATTGAGTATTTGAAATGTAATGTATAAACATTGGACTTATTATTATTATTTCATGTGGATGTTGTACTAAATGGATTCATGTATCTAATTCAACGTTAAGGGATCTTAAAGAATGTAATTTATTATTTATGTTATCTTTATTTTCAGATGGACATTACTATTGCTTCTGTTATTGTGCATTAGTTATATGTGGTATTTTCTTTCATAAAAAATTAAAAAAAATTCTACTAAACTTAGTGAGATTCTAGGTTAATTCTTTGGATCCCTTGGCGGGGCATTACATTTGGTATCAGAGCTCGAGTTTCTACATTGGGAGCTCTGGGTACTTTGGAATAACTAGAACTTTGAACTATTAAGTGTAACTTTCCAAACTTGATCTAGGTGAATTGTTACTTGAATATTTTTCATACATCAACACTTAGTTTCAAAATTAGAAATTTTTCTTAAACCTAGACATAGAACTAAACTTAGTGCTTGTACTATTGTAGGATGGTATCTAGGAGTAGGTCTTCTATTAGAGGCCGTGGTAGAGGCTGTGGTCATGGCAGAACTATCAGTGTCCATGAGTCTGTCCATGAGGGATCGGCTCATGTAGAGAGCAGGGAAGAGCACTCTATTAGGCTATAGGAAGAGAGCTGTAGAGAGGATCAAGCTGAGTCTGAAGAGGCCGATTTGAGACAGATGATGCAGACTATTCTAGAACATCTACCTCCTGTTCAAGAACATCCTAAAGTGCATAAGACAGAACAAGAGCATAGACCCAGATCTAGAAGTCCTCAGAAGGATCGTCAGAGGTCCATTGTTTCCACTCAGATGAAGGATCTTTCAAGATCCAAGGTTAAGCCTTTCAATGGGAAAGGTTCTGGTTATGTGGTCGAGTAGTGGCTTATTTCCCTCGAAAATTTTTTTGCCATGCAGGAGTTCAACAACAATGTTAAGGCAAGATTTGCAATCACTAATTTAGGGAATTTTGGGGCCACTTGGTGGATGATAGAGGAGAAGAAGTTGGGAATCGATATGTGCAGTGTTACATGGGAGTTATTCCTAGAGAGTTTCCATGAAAAATTCCTAGCAAAGGAATGGAAACAACAAAGGGCTGATAAATTTCATAATCTCAGACAGTACACTTTGTCAGTGACCGAGTATGAGTGTAAGTTTTATGAGCTTATGTCTTTCTCAGAGTTCAGTGAAAATTCAGCTCAGTTGACACAACATTTTATTAGGGGATTGAATAACCATATTATTGGGGCAGTTAAGGTATTTGAGCCAAAAACCCTCAAGGATGCAGTGCATCGAGCTATCCTTGTTGAGAAAAGTGTCAACCTTGGTCAAGGTGGTTTTGTAGGAGCGCCAGCGGTATCAGGATCTAAAAGCAACTACAATTCAGGTGGTAACAAGAAGTTTTCTTTCTCTAAGGGGAAATAGTATCAGCACCAGTCTCAGAAGACACAGCAACAGAAGGGCTAAAATTCTCAAGCTCAACGCGGTGGCAAAGGTTCTAACACCAAGAACAACCGCAATGCTCAACGCAATAAACAAAATCAGACCAATCAGCCAGCTCAGAGTAGCCAGTCTTTTGTGAGCAAGAACAATCATTAGCAATCTAATGTACCACTTATGGGAAGAGGTTTCGGCAAAAATATGGAATGTTTTTCATGTGGTCAGATTGGACATTATTTAGCTCAGTGTCCTCAATGAGCACCTCAGTTCTCAAGACCTACACCTACAGTTTTAGAGCCTACAGTGGGTGATGTAGGTAGAGCTCATAGAGTTTTTGCAGTAGTTGATTAACGTCAGGCAGATCATCAAGGAACAACAGTTGAGACCACAGGTGCTATTAGAGGTATATCTCTTTCAGTATTGTTTGATTCAAGAGCTACAGATTCATTTATTTTACCATCTCTAGTTCCTAAGTGTAAGCTGGATGCGGTGAATCAAGATCGTGGTTAGCAAGTGGAACTAGCCTCAGGCATTAAGGTTTCCATAGACTTTGTAGTTCATAAGTGCGGGCTTAGCTTAGGAAGCTTTGATACGGTAGTGGATCTTCAAGTCATACCCCTTGGTTCCTATGATGTGGTTCTAGGCATGGACTGGGTTGGATCTCATAGAGCCAGTATAAATTGCAGGAAGAAGATTATTATGTGCCAAGATGACCAAGGGAATGATGTGTAGATAGTTGGGATACCGAGGCATATATCTTTGCAGATGATTTCTTCTATGCAATTGAAGTGAAGTTTCCGTAGGGGATGTCAGATATTTGCTATTATGGTAAATGATCTTGATGAAGAAGATCCCATGAGGGAGACTTTGGATCACCCAATTTTGCAGGAGTACGCAGAAGTCTTTCCAAGTGAGATTCCAGGCATGCCTCCAAAGAGGGACATTGACTTTAGTATTGATCTAATTCCTGAAGTGGAGCCTATCTCTAAAGCTCCTTATCGCATGACTACTCAAGAATTGGGTGAGCTACAACTTCAGTTAGAGGAACTTTTGGCCAAAGGGAGCATTCGACCTAGTGTATCACCATGGGGAGCTCTAGTGCTCTTTGTGAAGAAGAAAGACAGTTCTTTGCACCTTTGTATTGACTATAGACAGTTGAATAAGGTGACTATTAAGAACAGGTATCCTTTACCTAGGATTGATGACTTATTCGATTAGATCAAGGGAGCTACAATATTCTCCAAGATTGACCTTAAGTCAGGATACCACCAGCTTCGCATTAAGGAAGCATATATTCACAAGACTGATTTTTGAACTCGTTATGGGCATTATGAGTTCACAGTGGTACCTTTTGGATTGACTAATGCTCCATTAGTTTTCATGAGTTTGATGAATGGTGTGTTCCGATCTTATCTGGACAGGTTTGTACTCGTGTTTCTTGATGACATATTGGTATATTCTAGGACTCAGAAGGAGCATGAGGAACACTTGCGGTTGGTATTGCAGTGTTTGAGAGACAATCAACTTTATGCTAATGCAGCTAAGTGCGAATTCTTCAAAATGGAGATTCAATATTTAGGGCATGTTATTTCAAGTGATGGTATTTCAGTGGATCCTGCAAAGATTCAAGCGATAATAGATTGGCCTACACCGACTAATCTGTCAAAAATTCGTAGCTTCATGGGTTTAGCCGATTATTATCGTAGATTTGTCTAGAACTTCTCTAGGATAGCACATCCTATCACTTCTCTTCAAAGGAAAGGAAAGAAGTTCGTATGGATTGAAAAATGTGAGGAAGCTTTTCAAAAGCTCAAAGAGCTTTTGACTAGTGCACCGATTCTAGCTATACCTAATCCATAAGGTGATTTCATGGTATGTACAGATGCTTCTCTTGAAGGGATTGGGGCAGTGTTGATGCAGAATGGACGGGTGATTGCGTATGAATCACGCAAGCTCAAGGATCATGAGTTAAATTATCCTACGCATGATCTTGAGTTAGCAGCAGTAGTTCATGATTTGACAAGGTGGAGACATTTCTTGTTGGGGCACAGATTTGAGCTACATAGCGATCATCATAGTCTTCAGTACATTTTTACTCAGTCTAATTTGAATGCCCACCAGAGGCGATGGATGGAGTTTCTATGCGAGTATGATTTTGAGGTTAAGTACATTCAGGGTAAGGAGAATGTGGTGGTAGATGATTTGAGTCATAGGAGACACGTCTTATCATCGATGAATCTTAGTGTGATTTTGAGGAGTCAAATTCTTCAAGCACTTCCTACGAATTCCTAGTATCAGGAAGTGTGCAGAGAGATTGATTCAGGAAGATCTTTGGAAGGTAAGTTTGCAGGTTAGGTTCGAGAGTCAGATAGTCTTTTTAGACATTTGGGAAAGATTTATGTGCCATTTTTGGATGAGCTTCGCACCTTGATACTAGCAGAAGCCCATCGTACACCTTACTCAGCACATCTAGGTGTCAAGAAGATGCATGCTGATTTGAAACATTTGTTCTTTTGGTCTGGGATGAAGCGAGATATTGCTAATTTTGTGGCTAGGTGCCTTGAGTGTCAGAGAGTTAAGGTAGAACATTAGCACCTAGCTAGACTTTTGCAGCCTAATCTTATTCCTTCTTGGAAGTGGGATATCATCTCCATGGATTTCATTGTGAGATTACCTATGACAATCCGACGTCATGATGCTATCATGGTCACTGTTGATCGGTTGACTAAGGTGGTGCATTTTTCACTGATTAGGTCTTCCTACACAACAGCTTCTGTAGCTAATGTCTTTATGTGTGATATTGTGAGGTTACATGGTATTCCTAGAAAGATCATTTCTGACAGGGATCCTGTATTCACATCTGCATTCTGGACATCACTGCAACATGAGCTTGGAGCACAGTTAAAATTCAGTTTGACATATCATTCAGAGACTGATGATCAGATAGAGAGGGTGAATCAGGTTTTGGAGGATATGTTACAGATGTATGTGATAGATAGGCAGACACATTGGGAGGATTATCTCTACCTAGTGGAGTTTTCTTACAATAATGGGTATCATAGTTCTATTGGCATGGCACCATTTTAGGCATTATATGGATGTCCTTGTAATACACCATTAAGTTGGGATAGTCTTGAGGATCGCATCCTGTTGGGTCCTGAGATGCTTCGTGATATGGAGCAACAGGTAGTGCGTATCCGTGAGCACTTGACTACAACACAAGTTAGGCAGAAGAAGTATGCCGATGCTCATAGGACTGATAAGCAATTTGTTGTGGGTGATAAGGTTTTCTTGAGAGTGCGACCGTGAAAGAGTCCGATCTGATATGGAAAGGATTCTAAGCTAGCACCTCACTTTGTGGGACCATTCAAGATTTTAGAAAGGATTGGCCTGGTTGCTTACTGCCTTGCTCTACCGCCCAGCCTAGCTCGCATTCATGATGTTTTCCATGTTTCAGTACTTCGGCAATATATTCCTGATATTGTACATGTTCTTGATTGGAATTCATTGCAGGTAGAGGACTGGCAGGTGACTTTGGAGCCGGTTCGTATTCTAGAGTAGCGGGAGTTGACCCTCAGGGGTCGAACCATCGAGCAAGGGTCCAATGGGACCCTACTGATGATTCTTTAGCTACTTGGGAGGATGCAGCTAGATTGAGGGAGTTATATCCGTACTTATTTGTAGGCTTCCAGGAGTAAGCCTAACCCAAGGGGGGGTGGATGTAGTGCCTACCCTCATTCACATCTTTTCTGGACATTGTTGTTATTATCAGACTATGATGGACTAGTTTTATGTTGATGGATTAGTGGTATTGTTTCGACACTATCAGACATTATGTTATGGATTCAGAGGTTATCAGATGAGATCATTTAGACATTACATTTCATGCATAAATGATGATCATTATACTATTTTCAGTTATTATTGATGATTAGTTGATGATTATTATCTCATGTGTTTTATTATGGATACTTACCCCATACTTGCATGTGTATGGTGTGTGTGTTTTCTTATTGTATGACATTTTTGATGTGGTTAAGGAAGGGAGTCGTAGTCACCTGCTTAGTCGAGATCTACACGATGCACCACTTCCTGCCATTGTCTGTTTAGCTTAGCACACACACACACACACACACACATATATTTTATGTACATGCATTATTTTTCTGTAGGTTCAAAATATCAGGTATCGACTTCCCTGAATTGCCAGGATGAGCGTACCTTATTATACTATCTCAATGATAAGAGAAGGGAGATAAATTCTCAAGTCCAAATCCCAAACCCTTAAACCAATTGTCCTAGTGAGGTAGGACAAGTATCTAGATATTTTACCCACCAAATGTGTCGGATGACATAATTTTTGATTTTTAACCTTTTAGACTGATTTTGAGTGATTTGCTCTATGATGAGTTTTCATATTTTATCTTGGAAGTCTATGGTGAATTTTCTATTAATTAAGTCTTAATAAATAGATTTAATTGATAAATTAATTATTTGAAAAAATTAATATAAAATATCATGTTATTTGATATTTTGATTATAATTAATTGAATGGGAATTAATTGAGGAAAAAGAATTAAATTAAAAAATTAGAAATTAAAATTAATAATAATAATAAAATAATAATAAAGTAATAAATAAATAATAATAATAAAAGTTATAAAAATTAAAATAAAAGTTATAAATATTTAAATAGAAATTATATTAAAGTTAATTGGAGTTATAAGCTTGCATGGGAATTAATGCACTTCTCTATTTCTCATGTGTCAACAACATATGGGTTAGTGCATCAATTAAGCACATGGTGTCTACAACCCTATGGCTCATTTTGAAGGTTGGAAAAGACCCATGCTTAGTTGGTGACACTTTTCAGCTATTTCTAGAAGCATTCTAGATATTTCCTGAAAGCTCTTTATATTCAGACATTCATAGAAGCTTAGACATAGCATTGGGAGAGCAATTGGAGCATTGGAGGACTCGAGAATTCTGAAGAAGGGAGGAGCTTGCTTTGCAGATTTTCTGAGGAAGAGCGATTTAGCATCAGAATCTGGGTAGATTCTTATGATTTTAATTATGCTATTTTTGCATCACACATTCCCTCTCTTCTTCGTGTCTTCTATATGTCTTCTGAGAAGTTTCACAAAAAGTTGACCAGATTTAACAACGGTTGACTTGACTTGACTAGTTTCAGAAAGAATTTTGAAATAATTAAACGAAATTATTTAATTAAATGGAGTACCTACGTCTAATTAATTAAACAAAGTTATTTCATTAAATGAGAAGCCATTCCTAATTAATTAAATGAAGTTATTTAATTAAATAAGAAAAGTGTCTAATTAATTAAAGATTATTTAATTAAATAAAAAATGTAATTATGAGAGCATATCTCATTTTATTAAATTAAATATCTCAACAAAATCTCTCTTCAATTCAAAAAGGGAAATTTATATTTCACTATTGATAAAAAATGAGTTAAATCAGTTAACTCCTTTTTCTACTCAAATTGAATCAGTTAACTCCTTATTTTACTCAAATTAAATCTATTAACTCCCTTTAATTTTGAAATCTCCCTTTATGACTGAACTTCACCTTTAATCCTGACCGTTGATTGAAATCGATCTCCACCATTGATGAATTCCAGGAAAGTCTATTTAAGAGACCCTCATCTCTTCATTTTGAAAGGTTGAATGAGAATTTGCATCGAATTGTTGCTAGAATTCATACTCACATTTGCTCATATTCACATACGCAAAGATCAAGTTTGACCAACAGTTGATAAGATTTAACCATGGTTGACATGAGTTGACTAGATTCAAAATTTTTTTTGAAATAATTAAACAAAATTATTTAATTAAATAGGGTACTTACTTCTAATTAATTAAAAAAAGTTATTTAATTAAATAAGAAGCCATTCCTAATTAATTAAATGAAGTTATTTAATTAAATAAGAAAAATGTCTCTAATTAATTAAACATTATTTACTTAAATAGAAAAAGTAATTATGAGAGCATATCTCATTTTATAAAATTAAATATCTCAACAAAATCTCTCTTCAGTTCAAAAAGGAAAATTTCTAGTTCACTATTGATCAAAAATGAGTTAAAAAGTTAACTCCTTTTTCTACTTAAACTGAATCAATTAACACCTTATTTTACTCAAATTAAATCTATTAAATCCCCTTAATTTGGAAATCTCCCTTTGTGACTGAACTTCACCTTTAATGTTGACCGTTGATTGAAATCGATCTCAACCGTTGATGAATTCCAAGAAAGTCTATTTAAGAGACCCTCATCTCTTCATTTTGAAAGGTTGAATGAGAATTTGCATCGAATTGTTGCTGGAATTCATACTCACATTTGCTCATATTCACATACGCAAAAATTAAGTTTGACTAAAAGTTGACCAGATTTAACCACGGTTGACTTGAGTTGACTAATTTCGAAAAGAATTTTGAAATAATTAAACCAACTTATTTAATTAAATGGAGTACTTCTAATTAATTAAATAAAGTTATTTAATTAAATGAGAAGCCATTCCTAATTAATTAAATGAAGTTATTTAATTGAATAAGAAAAGTGTCTCTAATTAATTAAAGATTATTTAATTAAATAGAAAAAGTAATTATGAGAGCATATCTCATTTTATTAAATTAAATATCTCAACAAAATCTCTCTTCAGTTCAAAAAGAGAAATTTCTATTTCACTATTGATGAAAAATGAGTTAAATCGGTTAACTCTTTTTTCTACTCAAATTGAATCAGTTAACTCTTTATTTTACTGAAATTAAATCTATTATCTCCCTTTAATTTGAAAATCTTCTTTTATGACTGAATTTCACCTTTAATCTTGACCGTTGATTGAAATCAATCTCAGCCGTTGATGAATTTTAGGAAAGTCTATTTAAGAGACCCTCATCTCTTCATTTTGAAAGGTTGAATGAGAATTTGCATCGAATTGTTGTTGGAATTCATACTCACATTTGCTCATATTCACATACGCAAAGATCAAATTTGACCAAAAGTTGACCAAATTTAACCACAGTCGACTTGTGTTGACTAGTTTCAAATTTTTTTCTAAATAATTAAATAAAATTATTTAATTAAATGGAGTACTTACTTCTAATTAATTAATTAAAGTTATTTAATCAAATGAGAAGCCATTCGTAATTAATTAAATGAATTTATTTAATTAAATAAGAAAAGTGTGTCTAATTAATTAAAGATGATTTAATTAAATAGAAAAAATAATTATGAGAGCATATCTCATTTTATTAAATTAAATATCTCAACAAAATCTCTCTTAAGTTGAAAAAGAGAAATTTCCAGTACACTATTGATTAAAAATGAGTTAAATTAGTTAACTCCTTTTTCTACTCAAATTGAATCAGTTAACTCTTTATTTTACTCAAATTAAATTTGTTAACTCTCTTTAATTTGGAAATCTTCCTTTATGACTGAACTTCACCTTTAATCCTAACTGTTGACTGAAATCGATCTCAACCGTTGATGAATTACAGGAAAGTCTATTTAAGAGACCGTCATTTCTTTATTTTGAAAGGTTGAATGAGAATTTGCATCGAATTGTTGTTGGAATTCATACTCACATTTGCTCATATTCACATACGCAAAGATAAAGTTTGACCAAAAGTTGACCAGATTTAACCACGATTGACTTGAGTTGACTAGTTTCGAAAAGAATTTTGAAATAATTAAACAAAATTATTTAATTAAATAGAGTACTTACTTCTAATTAATTAAACAAAGTTATTTAATTAAATGAGAAGCCATTCCTAATTAATTAAATGAAGTTATTTAATTAAATAAGAAAAGTGGTTCTAATTAATTAAAGATTATTTAATTACATAGAAAAAGTAATTATGAGAGCATATCTCATTTTATTAAATTAAATATCTCAACAAAATCTCTCTTTAGTTCAAAAAGGGAAATTTCCAGTTTAGTATTGATCGAAAATGAGTTAAATCAGTTAACTCCTATTTCTACTCAAATTGAATCAGTTAACTCCTTATTTTACTCAAATTAAATCTGTTAACTCCGTTTAATTTGGAAATCTCCTTTTATGACTGAACTTCACCTTTAATCCTGACCGTTGATTGAAATCGATCTCAACCGTTGATGAATTCCAAGAAAGTCTATTTAAGAGACCCTCATCTCTTCATTTTGAAAAGTTGAATGAGAATTTGCATAGAATTGTCGCTGGAATTCATACTCACATTTGCTCATATTCACATACGTAAATATCAAGTTTGACCAGCAGTTGATAAGATTTAACCATGGTTAACTTGAGTTGACTAGTTTCGAAAAGAATTTTGAAATAATTAAACGAAATTATTTAATTAAATGGAGTACTTACTTCTAATTAATTAAACAAAATTATTTAATTAAATGAGAAGTCATTCTTAATTAATTAAATGAAGTTATTTAATTAAATAAGTAAAGTCTCTCTAATTAACTAAAGATTATTTAATTAAATAGAATGAGTAATTATGAGAGCATTTCTCATTTTATTAAATTATATATCTCAACAAAATCTGTCTTCAGTTCAAAAAGAGAAATTTCTAATTCACTATTGACCAAAAATGAGTTAAATCAGTTAACTCTTTTTTCTACTCAAATTGAATCAGTTAACTCCTTATTTTACTCAAATTAAATAAGTTAACTCCCTTTAATTTGGAAATCTCCTTTTATGACTGAACTTCACCTTTAATCCTGACCGTTGATTGAAATCGATCTCAACCGTTGATGAATTCTAAGAAAATCTATTTAAGAGATCCTCATCTCTTCATTTTGAAAGGTTGAATGAGAATTTGCATCGAATTGTTGCTGAAATACATACTCACATTTGCTTATATTCACATACGCAAAAATCAAGTTTGACCAAAACTTGACCAGATTTAACCATGGTTGACTTGAGTTGACTAGTTTCAAAAAGAATTTTGAAATAACTAAAAAAAATTATTTAATTAAATGGAGTACTTAATTCTAATTAATTAAACACAGTTATTTAGTTAAATGAGAAGCCATTCGTAATTAATTAAATGGAGTTATATAATTAAATAAGAAAAGTGTCTCTAATTAATTAAAGATTATTTAATTAAATCAAAAAAGTAATTATGAGAGCATACCTCATTTTATTAAATTAAATATCCGAACAAAATCTCTCTTTAGTTCAAAAAGAAAAATTTCCAGTTCACTATTGATCAAGAATGAGTTAAATCAGTTAACTCCTATTTCTACTCAAATTGAATCAGTTAACTCCTTATTTTACTCAACTTAAATCTGTTAACTCTCTTTAATTTGGAAATCTCCCTTTATGACTGAACTTCATGTTTAATACTGACCGTTGATTGAAATCGATCTCAACCGTTGATGAATTCCAAGAAAGTCTATTTAAGAGACCCTCATCTATTCATTTTGAAAGGTTGAATGAGAATTTGCATCGAATTGTTGCTGGAATTCATACTCACATTCGCTCATATTCACATACGCAAAGGTCAAGTTTGCCCAAAAGTTGACCAGATTTAACCACGATTGACTTGAGTTGACTAGTTTCGAAAAGAATTTTTAAATAATTAAATGAAATTATTTAATTAAATGGAGTACTTACTTCTAATTAATTAAACAAAGTTATTTAATTAAATGAGAAGCCATTCCTATTTAATAAAATGAAGTTATTTAATTAAATAAGAAAAGTGTCTCTAATTAATTAAAGATTATTTAATTAAATAGAAAAAGTAATTATGAGAGCATATCTCATTTTATTAAATTATATATCTCAACAAAATCTCTATTCAGTTCAAAAAGGGAAATTTCTAGTTCACTATTGATAAAAAATGACATAAATCAGTTAACTACTTTTTCTACTCAAATTGAATCAATTAACTCTTTATTTTACTCAAATTAAATCTGTTAACTCCCTTTAATTTGGAAATCTCCCTTTATGTCTGAACTTCACCTTTAATCCTGACCGTTAATTGAAATTGATCTCAACCGTTGATGAATTCCAGGAAAGTCTATTTAAGAGACCCTCATCTTTTCATTTTGAAAGGTTGAATGAGTATTTGAATCGAATTGTTGTTAGAATTCATACTCACATTTGCTCATATTCACATATGTAAAGATCAAGTTTTACCAAAAGTTGACAAAATTTAACCACGATTGACTTGAGTTGACTAGTTTCGAAAAGAATTTTAAAATAATTAAATGAAATTATTTAATTAAATGGAGTACTTAGTTCGAAATAATTAAACAAAGTTATTTAATTAAATGAGAAGCCTTTCCTAATTAATTAAATGAATTTATTTAGTTAAATAAGAAAATTGTCTCTAATTAATTAAAGATTATTTAATTAAATAGAAAAATTAATTATGAGAGCATATCTCATTTTATTAAATTAAATATCTCAACAAAAACTCGGTTCAGTTCAAAAAGAGAAATTTCCACTTCACTATTGATAAAAAATGAGTTAAATTAGATAACTCCTTTTTCTACTCAAATTGAATCAGTTAACTCCTTATTTTACTCAAATTAAATTTGTTAAATCCCTTTAATTTCGCAATCTCCCTTTATTACTGAACTTCACCTTTAATTTCCACCGTTCATTGAAATCGATCTCAACCATTGATGAATTCCAAGAAAGTCTATTTAAGAGACCCTCATCTCTTCATTTTGAAAGGTTGAATGAGAAATTGCATCGAATTGTTGCTGGAATTCATACTCACATTTGCTCATATTCACATACGCAAAGATCAAGTTTCACGATCAGTTGATAAGATTTAACCATGGTTAACTTGAGTTGACTAGTTTCGTAAAGAATTTTGAAATAATTAAATGAAATTATTTAATTAAATGGAGTACTTACTTCTAATTAATTAAACAAAGTTATTTAATTAAATGAGAAGCCATTTTTAATTAATTAAATGAAGTTATTTAATTAAATAAGAAAAGAGTCTCTAATTAATTAAAGATTATTTAATTAAATAGAAAAATTAATTATGAGAGTATATCTCATTTTATTAAATTATATATCTCAACAAAATCTGTCTTCAGTTCAAAAAGAGAAATTTCCAATTCACTATTGATAAAAAATGAGTTAAATCAGTTAACTCTTTTTTATATTCAAATTGAATCAGTTAACTCCTTATTTTCTTCAAATTAAATCTGTGAACTCCCTTTAATTTGGAAATCTCTCTTTATGACTGAACTTCACCTTTAATCCTGACCGTTGATTGAAATCGATCTCAACCATTGATGAATTCGAGGAAAGTCTATTTAAGAGACCCTCATCTCTTTATTTTCAAAGGTTGAATGAGAAGTTGCATCGAATTGTTGCTGGAATCCATACTCACATTTGCTCATATTCACATACGCAAAAATCAAATTTGACCAAAAGTTCACCAGATTTAACTACGGTTGACTTGAAATGACTAGTTTCGAAAAGAATTTTGAAATAATTTTAAAATATTATTTAATTAAATGGAGTACTTACTTCTAATTAATTAAACTAATTTAATTAAATGAGAAGCCATTCCTATTTAATTCAATGGAGTTATTTAATTAAATAAGAAAAGTGTCTGTAATTAATTAAAGATTGTTTAATTAAATAGAAAAAGTAATTATGAGAGCATATCTAATTTTATTAAATTAAATATCTTGACAAAATCTCTATTCAATTCAAAAAGGAAAATTTCCAGTTCACTATTGATCAAAATTGAGTTAAATCAGTTAACTTTTTTTTAATACTCAAATTGAATCAGTTAACTCCTTATTTTATTCAAATTAAATCTGTGAACTCCCTTTAATTTGAAAATCTTCCTTTATGACCGAACTTCACCTTTAATCTTGACCGTTGATTAAAATAGATCCCAACCATTGATGAATTCTCGGAAAGTCTATTTAAGAGACCCTCATCTCTTTATTTTAAAAGGTTGAATGAGAAGTTGCATTGAATTGTTGCTAGAATTCATACTTACATTTGCTCATATTCACATACGCAAAGATAAACTTTGACCAAAAATTGATAAAATATGAGTTAAATCAGTTAACTCCTTTTTCTACTCAAATTGAATCAGTTAACTCCTTATTTTACTCAAATTAAATCTGTTATCTCTTTTTAATTTGGAAATCTCCCTTTATGACTGAACTTCACCTTTAATCTTGACCGTTGATTGAAATCGATCTCAACTGTTGATGATTTCTAAAAAAGTCTATTTAAGAGACCCTCATCTCTTCATTTTGAAAGGTTGAATGATAGTTTGCATCAAGTTGTTGCTGGAATTCATACTCACATTTGCTCATATTCACATAAGCAAAGATCAATTTGACCAAAAGTTGACCAGATTTAACCACGATTGACTTGAGTTGACTAGTTTCAAAAAGAATTTTGAAATAATTAAACAAAATTGTTTAATTAAATGGAGTACTTACTTCTAATTAATTAAACAAAGTTATTTAATTAAATGAGAAGCCATTCCTAAATAGATCAAATGAAGTTATTTAATTATATAATAAAAGTGTCTCTAATTAATTAAAGTTTATTTATTTAAAGAGAAAAAGTAATTATGAGAGTATATCTCATTTTATTAAATTAAATATCTCAACAAAATCTCTCTTCAGTTGAAAAAGGGAAATTTTCAGTTCACAATTGATGAATAATGAGTTAAATCAGTTAACTCTTTTTTCTACTCAAATTGAATCAGTTAACTCCTTATTTTACTCAAATTAAATCTGGTAACTCCCTTTGATTTTGAAATCTCCCTTTTTGACTGAACTTCACCTTTAATTCTGACTGTTGATTGAAATTGATCTCAACCATTGATGAATTCAAAAAAAGTCTATTTAAGAGACTCTCATCTCTTCATTTTGAAAGGTTGAATGAGAAATTGCATCGAATTGTTGCTGGAATTCATACTCACATTTGCTCATATTCACATACGCAAAGATCGAGTTTGACAAAAAATTGACCAGATTTAACCACGGTTGACTTGAGTTGACTAGTTTCGAAAAGAATTTTAAAATAATTAAACGAAGTTATTTAATTAAATGGAGTACTTACTTCTAATTAATTAAACAAAGTTATTTAATTAAATTAGAAGCCATTCCTAATTAATTAAATGAAGTTATTTAATTAAATAAGAAAAGTGTCTCTAATCAATTAAAGATTATTTAATTAAATATAAAAAGTAATTATGAGAGCATATCTCATTTTATTAAATTAAATATCTCAACATAATCTCTCTTCAATTCAAAAAGAAAAATTTTCAGTTCACTATTGATCGAAAATGAGTTAAATCAGTTAACTCTTTTTTCTACTTAAATTGAATCAGTTAACTCCTTATTTTACTCAAATTGAATATGTTAACTCCTTTTAATTTGAAAATCTCCATTTATGACTGAACTTCACCTTTAATCCTAATCGTTCATTGAAATCGATCTCAACCATTGATGAATTTCGAGAAACTCTATTTAAGAGACCCTCATGTCTTTATTTTAAAAAGTTGAATGAGAATTTACATCGAATTGTTGCTAGAATTTATACTCACATTTGCTCATATTCACATATGCAAAGATCAAGTTTGACCAAAAGTTGACCAATTTTAACCACGATTGACTTGAGTTGACAAGTTTCGAAAAGAATTTTGAAATAATTAAATGAAATTATTTAATTAAAGAGTACTTACTTCTAATTAATTAAACAAACTTATTTAATTAAATGAGAAGCCATTCCTAATTAATTAAATGAAGTTATTTAATTAAATAAGAAAATTGTCTCTAATTAATTAAAGATTTTTTAATTAAATAGAAAAAGTAATTTTGAGAGCATATCTCATTTTAATAATTTAAATATCTCAACAAAATCTCTCTTCAGTTCAAAAAGGAAAATTTCCAGTTCACTATTGATAAAAAATGATTTAAATCAGTTAACTCCTTTTTCTACTCAAATTGAATCAGTTAACTCCTTATTTTACTCAAATTAAATCTTTTAACTCCCTTTAATTTGAAAATCTCCGTTTATGATTGAACTTCACCTTTAATGCTGACTATTGATTGAAATCGATCTCAACCGTTGATGAATTCTAAGAAAGTCTATTTAAGAGACCCTCATCTTTTCATTTTGAAAGGTTGAATGAGAATTTGCATCGAATTGTTGCTAGAATTCATACTCACATTTGCTCATATTCATATACACAAAGATCAAGTTTGATCAAAAGTTGACCAGATTTAACCACAGTTGACTTGAGTTGAATAGTTTCGAAAAGAATTTTGAAATAATTAAACGAAATTATTTAATTAAATAGAGTACTTACTTCTAGTTAATTAAACAAAGTTATTTAATTAAATGAGAAGCCATTCCTAATTAATTAAATGAAGTTATTTAATTAAATAAAAAAAGTGTCTCTAATTAATTAAACATTGTTTAATGAAAGAGAAAAAGTAATTATGAGAGTATATCTCATTTTATTAAATTAAATATCTCAACAAAATCCCTCTTCAATTCAAAAAGAGAAATTTTCAGTTCACTATTGATAAAAAATGAGTTAAATCAGTTAACTCCTTTTTTTACTGAAATTGAATCAGTTAACTCCTTTTTTTACTCAAATTGAATTAGTTAACTTCTTATTTTACTCAAATTAAATCTGGTAACTCCCTTTGATTTTGAAATCTCCCTTTATGACTCAACTTCAGCTTTAATCCTGACTGTTGATTGAAATCGATCTCAACCATTGATGAATTCAAAAAAAGTCTATTTAAGAGACTCTCATCTCTTCATTTTGAAAGGTTGATTGAGAATTTGCATCAAATTGTTGCTGGAATTCATACTCACATTTGCTCATATTCACATATGAAAAAATCGAGTTTGAGCAAAAGTTGACCAGATATAACCACGGTTGACT
The DNA here is from genome assembly GCA_028749045.1 of Cupressus sempervirens. Lineage (NCBI taxonomy): Eukaryota > Viridiplantae > Streptophyta > Pinopsida > Cupressales > Cupressaceae > Cupressus > Cupressus sempervirens. The sequence goes on from CM053787.1 coordinate 102,465,092, forward strand.
TGAGTTGACTAGTTTCGAAAAGAATTTTGAAATAATTAAACTAAATTATTTAATTAAATGGAGTACTTACTTCTAATTAATTAAATAAAGTTATTTAATTAAATGAGAAGCCATTTTTAATTAATTAAATGAAGTTATTTAATTAAATAAGAAAAGTGTCTCTAATTAATTAAAGATTATTTAAGTAAATATAAAAAGTAATTATGAGAGCATATCTCATTTTATTAAATTAAATATCTCGACAAAATCTCTCTACAATTCAAAAAGGGAAATTTTTAGTTCACTATTGATAAAAAATGAGTTAAATCAGTTAACTCTTTTTTCTACTCAAATTGAATCTGTTAACTCCTTATTTTACTCAAATTAAATTTGTTAACTCCCTTTAATTTGAAAATCTCCCTTTATGACTGAACTTCACTTTTAATCCTGACCGTTGATTGAAATTGATCTCAACCATTGATGAATTCTAGAAAAGTCTATTTAAGAGACCCTCATCTTTTCATTTTGAAAGGTTGAATGAGAATTTGCATCGAATTGTTGCTAAAATTGATACTCACATTTGCTCATATTCACATACACAAAAATCAAGTTTGACTAAAAGTTATTTCAAGAAAGTCTATTTAAGAGACACTCATCTCTTCATTTTGAAAGGTTGAATGAGAATTTGCATCGAATTGTTGCTAGAATTGATACTCACATTTGCTCATATTCACATACACAAAAATCAAGTTTGACCAAAAGTTGACCAGATTTAACCATGGTTGACTTGAGTTGACTAGTTTTGAAAAGAATTTTGAAATAATTAAATAAAATTATTTAATTAAAAGGAGTACTTCTAATTAATTAAATAAAGTTATTTAATTAAATGAGAAGTTATTCCTAATTAATTAAATTAAGTTATTTAATTAAATAAAAAAAGTGTCTCTAATTAATTAAAGATAATTTAATTAAATAAAAAAAGTAATTATGAGAGCATATCTTATTTTATTAAATTAAATATCTCAACAAAACCTCTCTTCAGTTCAAAAAGGGAAATTTCCAGTTCACTATTGATCAAAGATGAGTTAAACCAGTTAACTCCTTTTTCTACTCAAATTGAATCAGTTAACTCCTTATTTTACTCAAATTAAATTTGTTAACTTCCTTTAATTTGGAAATCTCTCTTTATGACTAAACTTCACTTTTAATCCTGACCGTTGATTTAAATCGATCTAAACCGTTGATGAATTCTCAAAAAGTCTATTTAAGACACCCTCATCTCTTCATTTTGAAATGTTGAATGAGAATTTGCATCGAATTGTTGTTGGAATTCATACTCACATTTGCTCATATTCACATACGCAAAGATCAAGTTTGACCATTAGTTGATCAGATTTAACCACGGTTGACTTGAGTTGACTAGTTTCGAATTTTTTTTTGAAATAATTAAATAAAATTATTTAATTAAATTGAGTACTTACTTCTAATTAATTAAACAAAGTTATTTAATTAAATGAGAAGCCATTCCTAATTAATTAAATGAAGTTATTTAATTAAATAAGAAAAGTGTCTCTAATTAATTAAAGATTATTTAATTAAATAGAAAAAGTAATTATGAGAGCATATCTCATTTTATTAAATTAAATATCTCAACAAAATCTCTCTCAGTTCGAAAAGGGAAATTTCTAGTTCACTATTGATAAAAAATGAGTTAAATGAGTTAACTCTTTTTTCTACTCAAATTGAATCAGTTAACTCCTTATTTTACTCAAATTAAATCTGTTAACTCACTTTAATTTTGAAATCTCTCTTTATGACTGAACTTCACCTTTAATTCTTACCGTTGATTGAAATCGATCTCAACCATTAATGAATTCTAGGAAAGTCTATTTAAGAGACCCTCATCTCTTCATTTTGAAAGGTTGAATGAGAATTTGCATCAAATTGTTGTTAGAATTCATACTCACATTTGCTCATTTTCACATACGCAAAGATCAAATTTGATAAAAAATTGACTAGATTTAACTACGATTTACTTGAGTTGACTAATTTCGAAAAAAAATTTGAAATAATTAAATGAAATTATTTAATTAAATGGAGTACTTACTTCTAATTAATTAAACAAAGTTATTTAATTAAATGAGAAGCTATTCTTAATTAATTAAATGAAGTTATTTAATTAAATAAGAAAAGTGTCTCTAATTAATTAAAGATTATTTAATTAAATAGAAAAAGTAATTATGAGAGCATATCTCATTTTATTAAATTAAATATCTCAACAAAATCTCTCTTCAATTCAAAAAAAGAAATTTTCAGTTCACTATTGATGAAAAATGAGTTAAATCAGTTAACTCCTTTTTCTACTCAAATTGAATCAATTAACTCCTTATTTTACTCAAATTAAATCTGTTAACTCCCTTTAATTTGGAAATATCACTTTATGATTGAACTTTACCTTTAATCGTGACCGTTGATTGAAATCGATCTCAACTGTTGATGAATTTTAGGAATGTTTATTTAAGAGACCCTCATCTTTTCATTTTGAAAGGTTGAATGAGAATTTGCATCGAACTGTTGTTGAGATTCATACTCACATTTGCTCATATTCACATACGCAATGATCAAGTTTGACCAAAAGTTGCCCAAATTTAACCATGGTTGACTTGAGTTGACTAATTTTGAAAAGAATTTTTAAATAATTAAACCAAATTATTTAATTAAATAGAGTACTCACTTCTAATTAATTAAACAAAGTTATTTAATTAAATGAGAAGCCATTCCTAATTAATTAAATGAAGTTATTTAATTAAATAAGAAAAGTGTCTCTAATTAATTAAAGATTATTTAATTAAATAGAAAAATTAATTATGAGAGCATATCTCATTTTATTAAATTAAATATCTCAACAAAATCTCTCTTCAATGCAAAAAGAGAAATTTTCAGTTCACTATTGATAAAAAATGAGTTAAATCAGTTAACTCCTTTTTCTACTCAAATTGAATCAGTTAACTCATTATTTTACTCAAATTAAATCTGTTAACTCCCTTTAATTTGAAAATCTCCGATTATGACTGAACTTCACCTTTAATCCTGACCGTTGATTGAAATCGATGTCAACCGTTGATGAATTCTAAGAAAGTCTATTTAAGAGACCCTCATCTCTTCATTTTGAAAGGTTGAATGAGAATTTACATTGAATTGTTGTTGGAATTCATACTCGCATTTGCTCATATTCACATACGCAAAGATCAAGTTTTACCAAAAGTTGACCAAATTTAACCATGGTTGACTTGAGTTGACTAGTTTCGAAAAGAATTTTGAGATAATTAAACGAAATTATTTAATTAAATAGAGTACTTACTTCTAAATAATTAAACAAAGTTATTTAATTAAATGAGAAGCAATTCTTAATTAATTAAATGAAGTTATTTAAGTAAATAAAAAAAGTGTCTCTAATTAATTAAAGATTATTTAATTAAATAGAAAAAGTAATTATGAGAGCATATCTCATTTTATTAAATTAAATATTTCAACAAAATCTCTTGTAGTGCCTGTCGCTAGTTCGCATTTTGCATACATTGTTGAACTCTTTTAGAGCTAGTTTTATGTCGTTGGTTAGCAGCATTCTTTTGAGATTATTAGATATTGTGCTATGGATTCAGTTTATTATATGATGAAATTACTTAGATTTTGTATTTCATGTATGCATGATGATTATTTTCAGTGTTTACAGTTATTAATGATGATTAGTAAGATGATTTATTGTCATATGTATTTTTTTATGGATACTTACCCCGTACTTGCATGTGTATGGTGTGCGTGTTTGCTTTGCATGTTTGCTTTTGTATGGCTTGTCTGATGTGGTTAAGGAAGAGAATCGTAGTCACCTGCTAGTCGAGATCTACACGATGCTCCAGTTCTTGCCATTGCCTATTTAGTTTAGTATATATTGTGTTTGTACATGCATAATTTTTATGCAGGTTGCAGGTACCAGGTATCGACTTTCCTGAGTTGCCAGGATGAGCGTACCCTATCACATTATCTCAAAGATAAGAGAGGGGAGATAAATTCTCAAGTCCAAATCTCAACCCTTTTAAGCCATTTGTCCTAATTGAAAAATTAGGACAAGTATCTGAGTTGAGTACCCTCCGAATGCGTTGGATAACGTAATTCATGATATTAACCCTTGGTTTAATTTTGTATGTATTTTGGCTATGATGAATTTTTATATTTTATTCTTGTGAGTCTTTAGTGTATTTTCTATTAATTAAGTCTAATTAAAAGATTTAATTAATGGTTTAATTAAATAAAAAATTAATATAGTATTTTAATATTTATTTTATTTAATTGATTAGAAAATTAATTAAATAAAATAATTAAATTTGAAAATAAAAAGTTTAAAGGTTTAAATTTGGAATGTGACAATATTTATTTTAATAATAATATATTTGGAGTTCATTTTTAAATAAATAACTAAATAATATTATTATTAAAGCTAATAAATATTTTAGCAATAAAGTTTTGGAAAATAAAATTTAAAAGTGGAAAATATATTTTAAATTATTAAAAGATTCTAAATCTCATGTCATTAAAATATAAATATATTAAATTAAAAAGTGAAATTATAAAAGTTAGTGCATGAGATTTAATAAATAAATAAATTAAATTGGAAAGAGTAAAACAAATATTATATTAATTATTGTGCATTATTTTAATATTTGCTCACATAGGAGTTGGCAAATTCTCGGGAGTTGTCATGTAGACAACACTAGAGTTTGCACTCTAAGAATGCACTAGTTGTCTACACTTAGGAGTTAGCATTTTTATTTGAGCACATGGTGTCTACAACCTTAAGACTCATCTAGAATGTTGTAGAAGACTGATACTTAGTTGTCATGCTTATCTTCTAGTTGTTTCTAGAGACACTCTAGATGCATCTTAGAGGCCTTTAAATAGAGGCTCTCCTAGTGTGTTTGGACAAGCTTAAATGAAAGCTTAAACGGAAGCTACAAGCTAAAAGCTAAAATGGAAACTTCAAAGCTTATATGTATTGGAGAAGATTCATATGCTCATATATTTTCTACATACTTCTATGTTCTTTCTAGCTCTTCTAGTCACTTGGAGGATTTGGTTGTCTTGAATTTTGGAAGAATTGTGAATGATGGAGAAGGAAGGGATTTCCTATGGGCTTCTGAGGCATGGCAAAATTTAGCATCAGTGTCCAGGTGCACTTGTGATATTCGCATAATCTCTTTGCACTATTTCTCTTCTTGTTTTTATCATGTTTGTTATATGTGTCTGAATACTCTTTGTGATTGAATCTACAATTAAATTGGAATCTAGATATGTATGGTTACAAAGAAAACAATAGAAAAATCCTAAATCCAATTAAGGAAAAAATTAGATCTAAACGGGTTTGGGTTCGAATTAGAATCAAATTGAAATAGATTTGAAAATGGTTTCAAAATTTATGGCCAAATCCATTAGTGAAATTATTAGATAAATTTATAGAACAATTACCTTTTAAGAGGAAATTCTTAATTCATCACAAACTGCCCTGTCGCTATCCCTTGGATAGATCTGAACTCAGTCATTCGTAACTTTTTATCAAGATCGAATTTATTCAATCACTTCGGTCAGAATGGGCACAATTTGGCCCTCTCCAACATATTTCAATTTCAGCCCGATCCAATGGTTCATCAGAGAGATATGGCCGTCGTACTAAGACTGTTTTATTCAAAGACAAATATTTTTTTATTTTCCATAACCAAGAGTTCTTAAACTTCACAAAAATAATATATCAAAGCATGAAATGAATTAAAGATATTATTGTAATCTTTCCTTATTAGAATCTTATTAATATGCATTAGTTTTATATGATTTATTATCTAATCTAATTAAATCAAATTTAATTAAAATTAGGTAACAATAGAAGAAGTGTAATTAATTATTAGTCAATCTAAGTAAATAGATTTTTAAACTGAGAGAAATTAAAAGAAAAGAAATTTTAATATAATTTATATAGTGGACTTTTATAATATATATTAAATACTATTTAATATATATTAAATAATTTAGAGATGGTAATTTTATATTACATTTTTAAATGAGGAGACTTTAATGATAATGAATTAAGATTTAATTGACATGGAGTTACTGTTATAACATTTTTATAATTTGAATTACTATGGTATTATGAATACGTTATATATTATTAACTAAATTATTGATATACCTTAATGGTATTAAGAGTTAGCTAATGAAACTTATGTAAAGTTCTCTAAATCGATTAATAAAAATTTGTATGAGTTTATTATTTATTAATGTTTGTTGGGTCTAACAAACTATTAATAAATAATAGTATTAATAGTTTAAATAGTTATCAATTAATACGATCAAAGTTAATTTAGAAGAGATTAGTTAATGATTGAAGTACTGTAAAATATATTAATCAAATTGAATTGGTTAATAATTTGGAGGAGTATCAATTAACTGAATCAACGTACATAGGAAAAACTTATTTGAGATAATAATACTTGGTATTGGAGATTTATTATAACTTGTTATTATTAAAATATAAATGGGAACATTGTTGCAGAGTGACGAATGCGGTCATTATAGATTCCTAATATAGCTTGTTATTAAATATTAACAAGTTATTATTGAACTATGAATGTGAATATTTGTGTACTAAATTATAGTTGGCTTTTAACTTACAAAATTATAGTTAGTTATTAGTAAATTGATATTAATTGGAATGTTGCAATGGATATGTAATTATTAGAGTTAATTAGATTTAATTAATAATTAAGTTATATAATAAAGTTTTAATTGATATGCTAATATTGATTCGTCTAAAAAAGTTGTGAAGTATGTATATCAAAGTTGACAAGTCGTAATCTCATGACTTGAATAATGACTTTAGATATTATATGGTTGTCAATGATGATACCGAATTAATTAAAAGACTCAAACTTTAGTAATATCTAGTTGAGAACTAATAGAATGTTGGAAGGTCATGGACTGTGTACCTATGTTAATTGAGTTTTTTAATAACGTTACAATCTTCTTATTCGAAGATTGATAATTGGTTCTCTTATAAACGAATAATGATCTTTTGATTATCTTGAAAAGTTGTAGTAACATTAAACGAAAGTTAATTAATTAGAATATGGCTCTTAGTTAAATAAAGAGAATAATTTAATTAAAGGTCAATGATGATTAGTTTAAAAAGTAAATATTTATTCTTAAATTATTCTTAGAATGTAATTCTTAATAATAGAAGGATAATGCTATCAGGGAACAGATGGGTTGACGTGTAGGTCAAATGAAGAAACTTAAGACACTTGAAGTATACTTGCAAATAGGAAACTGAAACCCCTACACTTGAAAATAGAAACTAAAACTCCATACATTATTCAACTATGAGATTTTAGCAAAACCAAAACATGTGTTTGCATTGTGTATTCTCTATGTTTCTTATTTTGGGTTTTGGGTTAACTAGTGTTGACCAGTCCTAGGTTGTTACTAGAGGCTTGGAGGTTATGAGATGTGATGGCATGTTGATTTTATTTGGTCTCGATCTTTATAAGCCCAACCATGGTAATGTGATCGTATGCTCTATGATATGTTTGTATTTACTGATTGTTATTGTTCATCAGTCTTCATGTGTGAAATTGAGGTGTATGTGTATGAGACACTTGAGCTAATCATTTTTGAGTCATCGATCAGTTATCCTTGGTTTACTTTCTAGTCACCATGATGGGACTGAAATGTTGATTTATTTCTTGATGATGTCATGTTGTGACATATTTGACTCAACCATTTTGGAGTCTTCGATCAGTATGATTTTGAGATATTCTTGGTTGCTTGTTGAGAACCAATGGATATTGTGATTTATTTTGAGATATATTTTGGTTATTGAAAACCAATGGATACTTATGATTATCAGTGATGCCTTCAGTTGCCAATAGAGAACTGTTGTGGTCATGATTTTTATGGATGCTTTTCAGATGCTCATGTAGATTTGATGATTCTTATCTTGGAGATTTGATGATTCTTATTATGGATATTTGATGCTTTTTTGCATATTTGATAATTTTATTATGGATTATCTTTTGTGATTTTGAGATTTATGATTCCATGAGCTTAGGGTAGGTAATCTACTTGTAGTGTCGGGAAGTGGCTTGCAATGGGGGCCGGGGCCCTAAGTGGCTGCAAGGGTAACTCATTGTAAGTTTTGTTAATAAGTGATAACATTTATACACTAAATGGAGATTAAATGAACCTAAAAAGATAATTGTTTTGATATTCTCGCCCATGCCTTGAGTGCTTGTACAGGCTAGGATGAGAGTAGTGAGAACGCATGGTTGCACCGTGCATTTCATAGTATGCCTCGTCAGTATGAGAGGATACTAGTGGCCACATGAGATCAGTATGGACCTGTGGAGTTTAGTTAACTGTCAAGGTATCTTGTATGTGATTTGGTTAGCCTGTTTGGGACTTGAGATTATTTCCTCAGCACGGTGGGAGTGGACCACTTAGGTTCCACACGGTCGGGTGGTAGTGTTTTATCACTCTTATCATTTGAGATCCTTTCGAGACACCGTGGCTAGAGTATTTTTGGTTGGTATTTATCTTCATTATATTTTTGGAGCATTATGATAGATGCTATACCTTATGATGGCTGTATTTATTGGTATGTTTCTTATATTGATGATTTGCATATGTTAGATGATGGTATCCTATGCTTTACTTTGCATGTTAGTAGGATGTTTTAGGAGTGACATTCCTACTATGATAATACCGATGATCTCTTCGGTGCTTTGGAATGTTATGCACGGAGGGATGGCTAGGATCCACGATGGTCTAATGATGCTATTTACGATTGGGAGGAGCCATGCACTTAGTTATTTATGTTTGTGATATATGGTTATCTTTTATGATAGATGTTTATATATTTTGTGATGATGTAACATGTATGATATGTGATTTCATTATGTTACTGCATCATGGATTAATATTGGATGTTGATGTACTTTATTTACATGGATGTTTATTCTTTTAAGCTTTTCATACCTTGTAACATGTACAGTGGATGATTGAGCTAAACTAAAATGTAATTACTAAAAGGACACTTGTATATTGTTAGAAACATTGGATGTATCATTATTATTTCATAAGGATATGATGTTAGATGTTTAGTTACGATTATATGTGATTCAACATTAAAATTTTTTTAAAGAATGTAATCTGTTATGTTATGTGTACTTTTATTCAAATTGTTTCTATTGCTTCCACAAGTGTTGTGAATGGTTTATCTTTCATGTTTTAAAAAAAAAATTATTTTGCAAACTTAGTAAAATTCTTTGAATCCCTTGACGAGACATTACATTTGGTATCAGAGCCCGAGTTTCAACATTGGGAGCTCTAGGTATATTGGAATGCCACTAGTTGTTAACTAGTTGAACAAAATGAAAACTTTGAACTATCATGTGTATCTATTTCAAACCGAAAACTTGAAAACTAGGTGAACTGAAACAGAACTTAAAACTGTTACTTGCATATTATCCATACTTCAATACTTAGTTTTCTTAACTAAAAATTCTACTGAAAACTTAAACGAAGGCAAAACTGAAAATTGAAACTCATTCTAGTTGCAAAAACATGTATCATTCTATCTATGTTTTAAGGTAGTATGCCTTTAATTTTTTTGTGCACATTAAGTTGCTCTTGTTTAGAATGTATTAAAAGATCTATTTTAGTAGTTGTTAAAAGAGTGAATGTTGGATCGATATGGTTTTCAGTTTATCATTAAATCATAATCATATTGCTTTAAGGGTGTTCTAATATCTTCAGTAGAATCATGTCTCCCTACAGAGAAAAAGAATTCAATGGGACCCACATAGTGAGTATCTTAGTTTCTCATTCTTGTAGGCTTCCAGGAGTAAGCCTAATCCCAAGGGGGGTGGATGTAGTGCCTGTCCCTAGTTCACATTTTGCTAACATTGCTGAACTCTTTTAGAGCTAGTTTTATGTTGTTGGTTAGCAGAATTCTTTTGAGATTATTAGATATTGTGCTATGGATTCAGTTTATTATGTGATGAGATTACATAGATTTTGCATTTCATGTATGCATGATGATTATTTTCAGTGTTTGCAATTATTAATGATGATTAGTAAGATGATCTATTGTCATATGTGTTTTTTTATGGATACTTACCCCATACTTGCATGTGTATGGTGTGCGTGTTTGCTTTTGTATGGCATGTCTAATGTGGTTAAGGAAGGGAGTCCTAGTCACCTGCTAGTCAGGATCTACACGATGCACAACTTCTTGCCATTGCCTATTTTGTTTAGTATATATTGTGTTTGTACATGCATAATTTTTATGCAGGTTGCAGGTACCGGATATCGACTTTCCTAATTGCCAGGATGAGCGTACCTTATCACATTATCTCAATGATAAGAGAGGGGAGATAAATTCTCAAATCCAAATCCCAACCCTTTTAAGTCATTTGTCCTAATTGGAAAATTAGGACAAGTATCTGAGTTGAATACCCTCCGAATACGTTGGATAACGTAATTCATGATATTAACCCTTGGTTTAATTTTGTATGTATTTTGGCTATGATGAATTTTTATATTTTATTCTTGTGATTCTTTAGTGTATTTTTTATTAATTAAGCCTAATTAAAAGAATTAATTAATGATTTAATTAAATAAAAAATTAATATGGTATTTTAATATTTATTTTATTTAATTGATTGGAAAATTAATTAAATTAAATAATTAAATTTGAAAATAAAAAGTTTAAAGTTTAAATTTGGAATGTGACAATATTTATTTTAATAATAATATATTAGGAGTTCATTTTTAAATAAATGACTAAATAATATTATTATTAAAGCTAATAAATATTTTAGCAATAAAGTTTTGGAAAATGAACTTTAAAAGTGAAAAATATATTTTAAATTATTAAAAGATTCTAAATCTCATGTGATTAAAATATAAATATATTAAATTGAAATGTGGAATTATAAAAGTTAGTGCATGAGATTTAATAAATAAATAAATTAACTTGGAAAGAGTAAAACAAATATTATATTAATTATTGTGCATTATTTTAATATTTTCTCACATAAGAGTTGGCAAATTCTCGGGAGTTGTCATGTAAACAATACTAGAGTTTGCACTCTAAGAATGCACTAGTTGTCTACATTTAGGAGTTAGCATTTCTATTTGAACACATGGTGTCTACAACCTTAAGACTCATCTAGAAGGTTAGAGAAGACTCATGCTTATTAGAATGAATTAAAGATATTATTGTAATATTTCTTTATTAGAATCTTATTAATATGCATTAGTTTTATATGGTTTATTATCTAATCTAATTAAATCAAATTTAATTAAGATTAGTTAATAGTAGAAGAAGTGTAATTAATTATTAGTCAATCTAAGTAAATAGCTTTTTAAATGAGACAAATTTAAAAAAAAAGGATTTTAATATAGTTTATAGTGTACTTTTTATAATGTATATTAAATACTATTTAATATATTAAATAATTTAGAGATGGTAATTTTATATTACGTTTTTAAATGAGGAGACTTTAATGATAATGGATTAAAATTTAATTGACATGGAGTCACTGTTATAACATTGTTATAATTTGAATTACTATGATATTATGAATACGTTATATATTATTAACTAAATTATTGATATACCTTAATGGTATTAAGAGTTAGCTAATGAAACTTATGTAAAGTTCTCTAGATCGATTAATAATAATTTTGATGAATTTATTATTTATTAATGTTTGTTGGGTCTAACAAACTATTAATAAATAATCATATTAATAGTTTAAATAGTTATCAATTAATACGATCAGAGTTAATCTAGAAGAGATTAGTTAATGATTGAAGTACTGTAAAAGATATTAATCAAATTGAATTAGTTAATAATTTGGAAGAGTATCAATTAACTGAATCAACGTACATAGAAAAAACTTATTTGAGATAATAATACTTGGTATTGGAGATTTATTATAACTTATTATTATTAAAATATAAATGAGAACATTGTTGTAGAGTGATGAATGTGGTCATTATAGATTCCTAATATAGCTTGTTATTAAATATTAACAAGTTATTATTGAACTATGAATGTGAATATTTATTTACTAGATTATAGTTGGCTTTTAACTTATAAAATTATAGTTAGTTATTAGTCAACTGATATTAATTGAAACGTTGCCATGGATATGTAATTATTAGAGTTAATTATATTTAATTAATAAATAAGTTATGTAATAAAATTCTAATTGATATGCTAATATCGATTCCTCTAAAAAAGTTGTGAAGTATGTATATCAAAGTTGACAAGTTGTACTCTCATGACTTGAATAATGATTTTAGATATTATATGGTTGTCAACGATGATAATGAATTAATTAAAAGACTCAAACTTTAGTAATATTTAATTGAGAACTAATAGAATGTTGGAAGGTCATGGACTGTGTACCTATGTTAATTGAGTTTTTTAATAATGTTACAATCTTCTTATTCGAAAATTGATAATTGGTTCTCTTATAAACGAATAATGATCCTTTGATTATCTCGAAAAGTTGTAGTAACATTAAATGAGAGTTAATTAATTAGAATATGGATCTTAGTTAAATAAAGAGAACAATTTAATTAAAGGTCAATGATGATTAGTTTAATAAGTAAATATTTATCATTAAGTTATTCTTAGAATGTAATTCTTAATAATGGAAGGATAATGCTATCGGAGAACAGATGGGTTGACTTGTACGTCAAATGAAGAAACTTAAGACACTTGAAGTATACTTGCAAATAGGAAACTGAAACCCCTACACTTGAAAATAGAAACTAAAACTCCATATATTATTCAACTATGAGATTTTAGCAAAACCAAAACATGTGTTTGCATCGTGTATTCTCTATGCTTCTTATTTTGGGTTTTGGGTTAACTAGTGGTGACCAGTCCTAGGTTGTTACTAGAGGCTCGGAGGTTATTAGATGTGATGGCATATTGATTTTATTTGGTCTTGATCTTTATAAGCCCAACTATGGTTATGTGATCGTATGCTCTATGATATGTTTGTATTTACTGATTGTTATTGTTCATCAGTCTTCATGTGTGAAGCTGAGGTGTATGTGTATGAGACACTTGAGCTAATCATTTTTGAGTTATCGATCAATTATCTTTGGTTTACTTTCTAGTCGCTATGATGGGACTGAAATGTTGATTTATTTTTTGATGATGTCATGTTGTGACATGTTTGACTCAACCATTTTGGAGTCTTCGATCAGTATGATTTTGAGATATTCTTGGTTGCTTGTAGAGAACCAATGGATATTGTGATTTTTTTTGAGATATATTTTGGTTATTGAGAACCAATGGATAGTTATGATTATCAGTGATGCCTTCAGTTGCCAATATAGAACTATTGTGATCATGATTTTTATGGATGCTTTTCAGATGTTCATGGAGATTTGATGATTCTTATCTTGGAGATTTGATGATTCTTATTATGGATATTTGATGCTTTTATGCATATTTGATGATTTTATTATGCATTATCTTTTGTGATTTTGAGATTTATGATTCCATGAGCTTAGGGTAGGTAATCTACTTGTAGTGTCAGGAAGTGGCTTGTAATGGGGGCCGGGGCCCTAAGTGGCTGCTAGGGTAACTCATTGTAAGTTTTGTTAATAAGTGATAACATTTATACACTAAATGGAGATTAAATAAACCTAAAAAGATAATTCTTTTGATGTTCTCGCCCATGCCTTGAGTGCTTGTACAAGCTAGGATGGGAGTAGTGAGAATGCATGGTTGCGACCATGCATTCCATAGTATGCCTCATCAGTATGAGAGAATACTAGTGGCCGCACGAGATCAGTGTGGACCCGTGGGGTTTAGCTAACTGCCAGGGTAACTTGTACGTGATAATTGCGATGACACTTTCTCGCTTGCAGAGTAGGTTTCCTATATGTCATTATGTGCCTCTGAGAATTAGATGTCGGTTTTGTGTGATGGAACTTTTGAGTAGTATACTTTTAGGATTCTTGGACTATAGAGATTTATGCTTTGTGATTTGGATAGCCTGTTTGAGACTTGAGATTATCTCCTCAGCACGGTGGGAGTGGACCACTTAGGTTCCACGCAGTCGGGTGGTAGTGTTTTATCACTCTTATCATTTAAGATCCTTTTGAGACATCGTGGATGGAGTATTTTTTGTTGGTATTTATCTTCATTATGTTTTTGGAGCATTATGATAGATGCTATACCTTATGATGGATGTATTTACTGGTATGTTTCTTATATTGATGATTTACATATGTTAGATGATGGTATCCTATGTTTTACTTTGCATGTTAGTAGGATGTTTTAAGAGTGACATTCCTACTATGATAATACCGATGATCTTTTTGGTGCTTTGGAATGTTACGCATGGAGGGATGGCTATGATCCACGATAGTCTAATGATGCTATTTACGGTTGGAAGGAATCGTGCACTTAGTTATTTATGTTTGTGATATATGGTTATCTTTTATGATAGATGTTTATATCTTTTATGATGATGTAACATGTATGATATGTGATTTCATTATGTTACTACATCATTGATTAATATTGGATGTTGATGTACGTTATTTACATGGATGTTTATTCTTTTAAGCTTTTCATACCTTGTAACATGTACAGTGGATGATTGAGTTAAACTAAAATGTAATTACTAAAAGGACACTTGTATATTGTTAGGAACATTGGATGTATCATTGTTATTTCATAAGGATATGATGTTAGATGTTTAGTTACGATTAGATGTGATTAACCTTAAAGAATTTTTAAAGAATGTAATCTGTTATGTTATGTGTACTTTTATTCAAATTATTTCTATTGCTTCTGCAAGTGTTGTGAATGGTTTATCTTTCATGTTTAAAAAAAAAATTGTTTGGCAAACTTAGTAAAATTCTTTCGATCCCTTGGCGGGGCATTACATCTCTCTTCAGTTCAAAAAGGAAAATTTCCAGTTCACTATTCATCAGAAATGAGTTAAATCAGTTAACTCCTTTTTCTACTCAAATTGAATCAGTTAACTCTTTATTTTACTCAAATTAAATCTGTTAACTCCCTTTAATTGAGAAATCTCCCTTTATGACTGAACTTCGCCTTTAATCCTGACCGTTGATTGAAATCGATCTCAACCGTTGATGAATTCCAAAAAAGTCTATTTAAGAGACTATCATCTCTTCATTTTGAAAGGTTGAATGAGAATTTGCATCGAATTGTTGCTGGAATTCATACTGACATTTGCTCATATTCACATACGCAAAGATCAAGTTTGACCAAAAGTTGATCAGATTTAACCACGGTTGACTTGAGTTAACTACTTTCGAAAAGAATTTTGAAATAATTAAATAAAATTATTTAATTAAATAGAGTACTTACTTCTAATTAATTAAACAAAGTTATTTAATTAAATGAGAAGCCATTCCTAATTAATTAAATGAAGTTATTTAATTAAATAAGAAAAGTGTCTCTAATTAATTAAAGATTATTTAATTAAATAGAAAAACTAATTATGAGAGCATATCTCATTTTATTAAATTCAATATCTCAACAAAATCTCTCTTCAGTTCAGAAAAGAAAATTTTCAGTTCACTATTGATAAAAAATTGGTTCAATCAGTTAACTCCTTTTCCTACTCAAATTGAATAAGTTAACTCTTTATTTTATTCAAATTAAATCTGTTAACTCCCTTTAATTTGGAAATCTGCCTTTATGACTGAACTTCACTTTTAATCCTAACCGTTGATTGAAATCGATCTCAACCGTTGATGAATTCCAAGAAAGTCTATTTAAGAGACTCTCATCTCTTCATTTTGAAAGGTTGAATGAGAATTTGCATCGAATTGTTGCTGAAATTTACACTCACATTTGCTCATATTCACATACGTAAATATCAAGTTTGATCAAAAGTTGACCAGATTTAACCACGGTTCACTTGAGTTGACTACTTTTGAAAAGAATTTTGAAATAATTAAATAAATTATTTAATTAAATGAATTACTTACTTCTAGTTAATTAAACTAAGTTATTTAATTAAATGAGAAGCCATTCCTAATTAATTAAATGAAGTTATTTAATTAAATAAGAAAAGTGTCTCTAATTAATTAAAGATTATTTAATTAAATAGAAAAACTAATTATGAGAGCATATCTCATTTTATTAAATTCAATATCTTAACAAAATCTCTCTTCAGTTCAAAAAGGGAAATTTCCAGTTCACTATTATTCAAAAATTGGTTCAATCAGTTAACTCCTTTTCCTACTCAAATTGAATCAGTTAACTCTTTATTTTACTCAAATTAAATCTGTTAACTCCCTTTAATTTGGAAATCTCCTTTTATGACTGAACTTCACCTTTAATCGTGATCGTTGATTGAAATCGATCTCAACAGTTGATGAATTCCAAGAAAGTCTATTTAAGAGACTCCCATCTCTTCATTTTGAAAGGTTGAATGAGAATTTGCATCGAATTGTTGCTGGAATTCATACTCACATTTGCTCATATTCACATACGCAAAGATCAAGTTTGATCAAAAGTTGACCAGATTTAACCATAGTTGACTTGAGTTTACAAGTTTTGAAAAGAATTTTGAAATAATTAAACAAAATTATTTAATTAAATAGAGTACTTACTTCTAATTAATTAAACAAAGTTATTTAATTAAATAAGAAGCCATTCCTAATTATTTAAATGAAGTTATTTAATTAAATAAGAAAAGTGTCTCTAATTAATTAAAGATTATTTAATTAAATAGAAAAAGTAATTATGAGAGCATATCTCATTTTATTAAATTAACTATCTCAACAAAATCTCTCTTTAGTTCAAAAAGGGAAATTTCCATTTCATTATTGATCAAAAATGAGTTAAATCAGTTAACTCTTTTTTCTACTCAAATTGAATCAGTTAACTCCTTATTTTACTCAAATTAAATCTGTTAACTGCCTTTAATTTGGAAATCTCCCTTTATGACTGAACTTCACTTTTAATCCTGACCGTTGATTGAAATCGATCTCAACCGTTGATGAATTCTAGGAAAGTCTATTTAAGAGACCCTCATCTCTTTATTTTGAAAGGTTGAATGAGAATTTGCATCAAATTGTTGCCGGAATTCATACTCACATTTGCTCATATTCACATACGCAAAGATCAAGTTTGATCAAAAGTAAACTAGATTTAACAACAGTTGACTTGAGTTGACTAGTTTCAAAAATAATTTTTAAATAATTAAACGAAATTATTTAATTAAAAGGAGTACTTACTTCTAATTAATGAAACAAAGTTATTTAATTAAATGATAAGCCATTCCTAATTAATTAAATTAAGTTATTTAATTAAATAAGAAAAGTGTCTCTAATTAACTAAAGATTATTTCATTAAATAGAAAAAGTAATTATGAGAGCATATCTCATTTTATTAAATTAAATTTTTTGACAAAATCTCTCTTCAGTTCAAAAAGGGAAATTTCCAGTTCACTATTGATCAAAAATGAGTTAAATCAGTTAACTCCTTTTTCTGCTCAAATTGAATCAGTTAACTACTTCTTTTACTAAAATTAAATCTGTTAACTCCCTTTAATTTGGAAATCACCCTTTATGACTGAACTTAACCTTTAATCCTGACCGTTGATTGAAATCGATCTCAACCATTGATGAATTCTAGAAAAGTCTATTTAAGAGACCCTCATCTCTTCATTTTGAAAGGTTGAATGAGAATTTGCATCGAATTGTTGCTAGAATTCATACTCACATTTGCTCATATTCACATACGTAAATATCAAGTTTGATCAAAAGTTGACCAAATTTAACCATGGTTGACTTGAGTTGACTAATTCTAAAAAGAATTTTGAAATAATTAAACAAAATTATTTAATTAAATGGAGTACTTACTTCTAATTAATTAAACAAAGTTATTTAATTAAGTGAGAAGCCATTCCTAATTAATTAAATGAAGTTATTTAATTAAATAAAAAAAGTGTCTCTAATTAATTAAAGATTATTTAATTAAATAGAAAAAGTAATTATGAGAGGATATCTCATTTTATTAAATTAAATATCTCAACAAAATTTCTTTTCAATTCAAAAAGGGTAATTTTCAGGTCACTATTGATAAAAAATGAGTTAAATCAATTAACTCCTTTTGGTACTCAAATTGAATCAGTTAACTCCTTATTTTACTAAAATAAAATCTGTTAACTCATTTTAATTTGGAAATCTTCTTTTATAACTGAACTTCACCTTTAATCCTAACCCTTGATTCAAATCGATCTCAACCATTGATGAATTTCAAGACATTCTATTTAAGAGACCCTCATCTCTTCATTTTGAAAGGTTGAATGAGAATTTGCATCGAATTGTTGTTGGAATTCATACTCATATCTGCTCATATTCACATATGTAAAGATCAAGTTTGAGCAAAAGTTGTCCAGATTTAACAATGGTTGACTTAAATTGACTAGTTTCGAAAACAATTTTGAAATAATTGAACAAAACTATTTAATTAAATGGAGTACTTACTTCTAATTAATTAAACAAAGTTATTTAATTAAATGAGAAGCCATTTCTAATTAATTAAATGAAGTTATTTAATTAAATAAGAAAAGTGTCTCTAATTAATTAAAGATTGTTTAATTAAATAGAAAAAGTTATTATAAGAGCATATCTCATTTTATTAAATTAAATATCTAAACAAAATCTCTCTTTAGTTCAAAAGGGAAATTTTCAGTTCACTATTGATAAAAAATGATTTAAATCAGTTAACTCATTTTTCTAATCAAATCGAATCAGTTAACTCTTTATTTTACTCAAGTTAAATCTATTAACTCCCTTTAATTTGGAAATCTCCCTTTATGACTGAACTTCACCTTTAATCCTGACCGTTGATTGAAATTGATCTCAATAGTTGATGAATTCTAAGAATGTCTATTTAAGAGACCCTAATCTCTTCAGTTTGAAAGGTTGAATGAGAATTTGCATCAAATTGTTGCTGGAATTCATACTCACATTTGCTCATATTCACATACGCAAAGATCAAGTTTGACCAAAAGTTGACCAGATTTAATTACGGTTGACTTGAGATAACTAGTTTCGAAAAAAAAATTGAAATAATTAAATGAAATTGTTTAATTAAATGGAGTACTTACTTCTAATTAATTAAACAAAGTTATTTAACTAAATGAGAAGCCATTCCTAATTAATTAAATGAAGTTATTTAATTAAATAAGAAAAGTGTCTGTAATTGATTAAAAATTATTTAATTAAATAGAAAAAGTAATTATGAGAGCATATATCATTTTATTAAATTAAATATCTCAACAAAATCTCTCTTCAGTTCAAAAAGGGAAATTTCCAGTTCACTATTGATAAAAAATGAGTTAAATCAGTTAACTCATTTCTCTACTCAAATTGAATCAGTTAACTCCATATTTTACTCAAATTAAATCTCTTAACTCCCTTTAGTTTGGAAATCTCACTTTATGACTTAACTTCACCTTTAATCGTAATCGTTGATTGAAATCGATCTCAACTATTGATGAATTCTAGGAAAGTCTATTTAAGAGACCCTCATCTCTTCATTTTGAAAAGTTGAATGAGAATTTGCATCAAATTGTTGCTAAAATTCATACTCGCATTTGCTCATATTCACATACGCAAAGATCAAGTTTGACCAAAAGTTGACCAGATTTAACCATGGTTGACTTGAGTTGACTAGTTTTAGAAAGAATTTTGAAATAATTAAACGAAATTATTTAATTAAATGAAGTAATTACTTCTAACTAATTAAACAAAGTTATTTAGTTAAATGAGAAGCCATTCCTAATTAATTAAATGAAATTATTTAATTAAATAAGAAAAGTGTCTCCAATTAATTAAAGATTATTTAATTAAATAGAAAAAGTAATTATGAGAGCATATCTTATTTTATTAAATTAAATATCTCAACAAAATCTCTCTTCAGTTAAAAAAGGGAAATTTTCAGTTCACTATTCGTCAAAAATGAGTTAAATTAGTTAACTCTTTTCTATACTCAACTTGAATCAGTTAACTCCTTATTTTACTCAAATAAAATTTTTTAACTCCCTTTAATTTGAAAATCTCCTTTTATGACTGAACTTCACCATTAATCCTGACCGTTGATTGAAATCGATCTCAACCGTTGATGAATTTTAGGAAAGTCTATTTAAAAGACCCTCATTTCTTCATTTGGAAAGGTTGAATGAGAATTTGCATCGAATTGTTGCTAGAATTCATACTCACATTTGCTCATATTGACATACGCAAAGATCAAGTTTGACCAAAAGTTGACCAGATTTAACCACGGTTGATTTGAGTTGACTAGTTTCGAAATGAATTTTAGAATAATTAAACGAATTTTTTTAATTAAATGGAGTACTTACTTCTAATTAATTAAACAAAGTTATTTAATTAAATGAGAAGCCATTCTTAATTATTTAAATGAAGTTATTTAATTAAATAAGAAGCGTGTCTCTAATTAATTAAGGATTATTTAATTAAATAGAAAAAGTAATTATGAGAGCGTATCTCATTTCATTAAATTAAATATCTAAACAAAATCTCTCTTCAGTTCAAAAAGAGAAATTTTCAGTTCACTATTGATAAAAAATGAGTTAAATAAGTTAACTCCTTTCTCTACCCAAATTGTATTAGTTAACTCCTTATTTTACTCAAATTAAATTTGTTCACACCCATTAATTCGGAAATCCCCCTTTATGACTGAACTTCACCTTTAATCCTGACCATTGATTAAAATCGATTTCAACTGTTGATGAATTCTAGGAAAGTCTATTTAAGAGACCCTCATCTCTTCATTTTGAAAGGTTGAATGAGAATTTGCATCGAATTGTTGCTGAAATTCATACTCACATTTGCTCATATTCACATACGCAAAAATTAAGTTTGACCAAAAGTTGACCAAATTTAACCACGGTTGACATGAGTTGACTAGTTTCGAAAAGAATTTTGAAATAATTAAACGAAATTATTTAATTAAATGGAGTACTTACTTCTAATTAATTAAACAAAGTTATTTAATTAAATAAGAAGCCATTCCTAATTAATTAAATGAAGTTATTTAATTAAATAAGACAAGTGTCTCTAATTAATTAAAGATTATTTAATTAAATAGAAAAAGTAATTATGGAGCATATCTCATTTTATTAAATTAAATATCTCAACGAAATCTCTCTTCTATTCAAAAAAGGAAATTTTCTGTTTACTATTGATTAAAAATGAGTTAAATGAGTTAACTCCTTTCTCTACTCAAATTGAATCAGTTAACTCCTTATTTTACTCAAATTAAATCTGTTAACTCCCTTTAAATTGGTAATCTCCCTTTATGATTAAACTTCACCTTTAATCCTGACCGTTGATTGAAATCGATCTCAACCGTTGATGAATTCCAGGAAAGTCTATTTAAGAGACCCTCATCTCTTCATTTTGAAAGGTTGAATTAGAATTTGCATCGAATTGTTGCTAGAATTCATACTCACATTTGCTCATATTCACATACGCAAAGATAAAGTTTGACCAAAAGTTGACCAGATTTAACCATGGTTGACTTGAGTTGACTAGTTTCAAAAAGAATTTTAGAATAATTAAACAAAATTATTTAATTAAATGGAGTACTTACTTCTAATTAATTAAACAAACTTATTTAATTAAATGAGAAGCCATTCCTAATTAATTAAATGAAGTTATTTAATTCAATAAGAAAAGTGTCTCTAATTAATTAAAGATTATTTAATTAAATATAAAATATAATTATGAGAGCATATCTCATTTTATTAAATTAAATATCTCAAAAAAATCTCTCTTCAGTTCAAAAAGAGAAATTTCCAGTTCACTATTGATAAAAAATGAGTTAAATCAGTTAATTCCTTTCTCTACTCAAATTGTATCAATTAACTCTTTATTTTACTCAAATTAAATCTGTCAACTCCCTTTAATTTGGAAATCTCCCTTTATGACTGAACTTCACCTTTAATCCTGACCGTCGATTGAAATCGATCTCAACCATTGATGAATTTTAGTAACGTCTATTTTAGACACCCTCATCTCTTCATTTTGAAAAGTTGAATGAAAATTTGCATTGAATTGTTGCTAGAATTCATACTCACATTTGCTCATATTCACATATGCAAAGACCAAGTTTGACTGAAAGTTGACCAGATTTAACCATGGTTGACTTGAGTTGATTAGTTTCGAAAAGAATTTTGAAATAATTAAACGAAATTATTTAATTAAATGGATTACTTACTTCTAATTAATTAAACAAGGTTATTTAATTAAATGAGAAGCCATTCCTAATTAATTAAATGAAGTTATTTAATTAAATAAGAAAAGTGTCTCTAATTAATTAAAGATTATTTAATTAAATAGAAAAAGTAATTATGAGAGGATATCTCATTTTATTAAATTAAATATCTCAACAAAATCTCTCTTCAGTTCAAAAAGGTAAATTTTAAGTTCACTATTGATAAAAAATGAGTTAAATCAATTAACTCCTTTTTCTACTCAAATTGAATCAGTTAACTCCTTATTTTACTCAAATTAAATATGTCAACTCCCTTTAATTTGGAAATCTCTCTTTATGACTGAACTTCACCTTTAATCCTGATTGTTGATTGAAATCGATCTCAACCTTTGATGAATTCTAGGAAAGTCTATTTAAGAGACCTTCATCTCTTCATTTTGAAAGATTGAATGAGAATTTGTATTGAATTGTTGCTGGAATTCATACTCACATTTGCTCATATTCACATATGCAAAGATCAAGGTTGACCAAAAGTTGACTAGATTTAACCACGGTTGACTTAAGTTGACTAGTTTTGAAAAGAATTTTGAAATAATTAAATGAAATTATTTAATTAAATGGAGTACTTACTTGTAATTAATTAAACAAATTTATTTAATTAAATGAGAAGCCATTCCTAATTAATTAAATGAAGTTATTTAATTAAATAAGAAAAGTGTCTCTAATTAATTAAAGATTATTTAATTAAATAGAAAAAGTAATTATGAGAGCATATCTCATTTTATTAAACTAAATATCTCGACAAAATCTCTCTTCAGTTCAAAAAGGGAAATTTTTAGTTCACTATTGATAAAAAATGAGTTAAATCATTTAACTCCTTTCTCTACTCAAATTGAATTAGTTAACTCCTTATTTTACTCAAATTAAAACTGTTCACTCCCTTTAATTTATAAATCTCCCTTTATAATTGAACTTCACCTTTAATCTTGACCGTTGATTGAAATCGATCTCAACCATTGATGAATTTCAGGAAAGTCTATTTAAGAGACCCTCATCTCTTCATTTTGAAAGGTTGAATGTAATGCCCTGCCAAGGGATCCAAAGAATTAACCTAAAATTTCACTAAGTATAGTAGCATTGTTTTTTTTTTCATAGAAGTAAAATCACATATAACTTATGCACAATAACAGAAGCAATAGCAATGCCCATCTGAAATTAAACATAACATAAATAATATATTACATTCTTTAAGATCCCTTAACGTTGAATTATGTACATGAATCCATCTAGCACAACATCCACATGAAATAATAATGATACATCCAATATAAAAATGTCCTTTCTGAATTACATTCCAGAATGCACAATCATCCACTGTACATGTCACAGGGTATGATAGGCACAAAGAATATACATATGTAGAATAAGGTACATCATCCTATTCTAATCCATGATGCATCAAAGTAGAGATAATCACATGATACACATGATAGAGAACATATACATCCATCATAAAGATCAACATAATAAACTAAGTGCACGGTTCCTCCCAACCGTCAATAGCATCATTAGACCATCGTGGATCCTAGCCATCCCTCTGTGCGTAACATTCCAAATCACCGAAGAGATCATCGATATTACATAGTAGGAATGTCACTCCAAATAAATACAACATCATATGTAGAAGTAATCTAACATGTAAATAAAAGCATAAGATAACATCATCTAACATATGCTAATCATCAATGAAAAAGGATACATATCCACCATCATGAAGGACGCATCAACCACGATGTCTCAATGAATCTCAAAATGATAAGAGTGGAAAATACACTACCACCCAACCGCGTGGTACCTAAGTGGTCCACTCCCACCATGCTAAGGAGATAATCTCAAGTCCCAAACAAGCTATCAAAATCACATAGCACATATCTCTATAAGTCCAGGAATCCTAAAAGTATACTAACTCAAAGGTTCCAAACACAAAATCTGACATCTAATCTTAGAGGCACACAATGACATGTAGGAACCTACTATGTAAGCGGGAAAGTTTCATTGCAATTATTACGTACAAGTTACCCTATTAGTTAGCTAAACTCCATGGGTCCATACTGATTTCATGCAGCCACTAGTATCCTCTCATATTGACGAGGCATATTACGGAATTCAAGGTCGCAACCATGCCTCTCACTACTCCCATCCTAGCCTGTACAAGCACTCAAGGCATGGGTGAGAACAAAACTTTTATCTTTTTAGGTTCATTTTGTTAGTATTAGGTGTGAATGTTATCACTTATTAATCCAACTTAGAATGAGTTACCCTGGCAGCCTCTTAGGGCCTCAGCCCCCATTGCAAGCCACTTCCCGTCAATACATGCATATTACCTACCCTAATGCTCATGGACTCATAAATCTCAAAATCACAAAAGATAATCCATAATAAAATCATCAAATATGCATAAAAGCATCAAATCTCCATGAGCAAATATCTATAGAAAATCATGAATGCAACAGCTCTCTATTGGGAATTGAAGTATCACTGATAATCAAATATTCAATGGTTCTCAATAACCAAAATATATATCTCAATCATATTGATCGAAGACTCCAAAAATGGTTGAGTCAAACATGTCACAACATGACATCATCAAAAAATAAATCAACATTTCAGTCCCATCATAGCGACTAGAAAGTAAACCAAAGATAATTGATCGATAACTCAAAAATGATTAGCTCAAGTGTCTCATACACATACACCTCAGCTTCACACATGAAGACTGATGAACAATAACAATCAGTAAATACAAACATATCAAGGATAACTGATCGATGACCAAAATAATGGTTAGGTCAAGAGTCTCATACACAAGAATCTCAACTATAACAATCAGTAATCACATCCAATACATAGAGCATTCCATCACAAACCATGGTTGGGTTTATAAAGATCGAGATTAAAACATCATCATGACATCACAATCACATAGCCCCCAAGCCTTTGGTAGACGTCCTATACAGGTCAACACTAGTCAACCCAAAACCCAAAATAATAGCATAAAGAATACACAATGTAAACACATGTTTTGGTTTTGCTAAGTTTTCAAATTTGAATTTAAAAGTCTCAATTTACGTTTTTTCAAATTATATTAAGTGGAGAAATTTCACGTTTTTCCTAACTCATGTATTTGTTTGATAGATAAAAATTTCTCCCCAAAACTATTAGACTCAATTTTCTAATTGATCTAATAATATTTTGTTTATATAACATTGTTTGAAAATTGACACTCTCAATGAATCAAAACTTCGATTATATATTCTAATAACTAATCTTAATTAAACTGAGTTTAATTAAATTAATTATTAATATCTCTTCATAATTGATAAGCTCAATATCAATATTTTAAATCATTAAAAGAGTGATCCATTAATTTAGAACTTTATAATATTCATTTATAATTAATTATATATACATATATACTTATATACACATATATATTTATATATATATATACATACATACATAAATATATATATATATTTATATATAATAACATTTAATAATTAATGAATATTGCAACAAAATCAAGATTCATATCCAAATCTCATTAGTAAAACTTTATATAATTTAAAATCAAACTCAAATCGCAATGCGATTTTAAAATCGCGCGGCCCAATACATCTGCACCACAAGTACACTACGGATCGCAAGTACCCTATGATCTCGCAAGCCTACGGTGGGTGGGGTATATAATACCCGCCCAACATCATATATATATATATTTAAATGTAATTTTTAATAACGTTTTTTTATAAAAACGTTCCCATGCGATATGAAATACTATTAACATGAAACTCTATCGCGATTTGACATTCGATTACTATATATATATATATATACATATGTATGTATATATATATAGGTATATTTATGTATATATATATGTGTATATATATATATACGTGCAGAGTTTATCACCATCACAACACATACATATATATATATATATATATATATATATGTATATAATGATATATACGTATATGTGTATGTAGATTAAAGAATATACACAGTTTACTTAGAAATTCTAATTTTCAAAATTTTCCTTTAAATCTTTGATCTTCAAATTTATCCAATAAATAATCTTATAGGTTTGGCTATGAATTTAAACCCTAGCCCCATTTTCTTTCAGATCTATGCATATAAAGATTTCCACATAAATCCAATTGCCCATATTGAGAATGCATACAATCAAAATATGAAATTCCTCAGAAGACATATGGAAGACACGAAGAGGACAGGGAATGCAAGATGCGGAAATAGCATAAGTAAAATCACAAGAATCTACCCAGATTCTTATGCTAATTCGCTCTTCCTAAGAAAACCCACAGAGCAAGCTCCCTTCTTCAGAATTCTCGAATCCTCCAATGCTCCAATTGCACTCCAAACGCTATGTCTAAGCTTCTAGGGATGCCTGAATATAAAGAGCTCTCAGGAAACCTCTAGAATGTTTCTAGAAATAGCTGGAAGATGTCACCAACTAAGCATGGGTCTTTTTCAACTTTCAAGAAGAGCCATAGGGTTGTAGACACCATGTGCTTAATTAATGCACTAACCCCCATGTTGTTGACACATGAGAAATAAAGAAGTGCGTTAACTCCCATGCAAGCTTATAACTCTAATCCACATTTTATATAATTTCTATTTAAATTTTTTTAACTTTCATTTTTAATTTTTATAACTTTTATTATTATTATTTATTTATTACTTTATTATTATTTTATTATTATTATTAATTTTTAATTTTTAATTTTCTTTTATTTAATTCATTTTCCTCAATAATTCACATTTAATTAATTATACTCAAAATATCAAATAACATGATATTTTATATTAATTTTTTTAAATAATTAATTTATTAATTAAATCCATTTATTAAGACTTAATTAATAGAAAATTCACTATAGACCTCCAAGATAAAATATGAAAATCCATCATAGAACAAATCATACAAAATCAGTCTAAAGGCTTAAAAATCATGAAATATGTCATCCGACAGATTCGGTGGGTACTTAACTCTGATACTTGTCCTAACTTATTAGGACAAATGGTTTAAGGGTTTGGGATTTGGACATGAGAATTTATCTCCCTTCTCTTATCATTGAGATAGTATAATAGGGTACGCTCATCCTGGCAATTCAGAGAAGTCGATATCCAGTACCTGCAACTTGCAGAGAAACCATGCATGTACATACAATATATATAATGCTAAGCTAAACAGACAATGGCAGGAAGTGGTGCATTGTGTAGATCCCGACCAAGCAGGTGACTACGACTCCCTTCCTTAACCACATTAGAAACGCCATACAATAAGAAACAACGCACACCATACACATGCAAGTATGGGGTAAGTATCCATAATAAAACACATGAGATAATAACCATCCATCTAATCATCAATAATAACTAAAAATAGTATAATGATCAACATGTATGCATGAAATGTAAAATCTAAATGATCTCATCATACAACCACTAAATCCATATCATAATATCTGATAGTGTAAAAATAATACCACTAAACCATCAACAGAAAACTAGTCTATCACATTTTGATAATAATAGCATCAATGTCCAGAAAAGATGTGAACGAGGGAAGGCACTACAAGTTAGCCGTGGTTAAATTTGGTCAACTTTTGGTCAAACTTTATCTTTGCGTATGTGAATATGAGCAAATGTGAGTATGAATTCCAGCAACAATTCGATGCAACTTCTCATAATTACTTTTTCTATTTAATTAAATAATCTTTAATTAATTAGAGACACTTTTCTTATTTAATTAAATAACTTCATTTAATTAATTAGAAATGGCTTCACATTTAATTAAATAACTTTGTTTAATTAATTAGAAGTAAGTATTCCATTTAATTAAATAATTTTGTTTAATTATTTCAAAATTCTTTTCGAAACTACTCAACTCAAGTCAACCGTGGTTAAATCTGGTCAAATTTTGGTCAAACTTGATCTTTGCATATGTGAATATGAGCAAATGTGAGTATGAATTCCAGCAAATATTCGATGCAAATTCTCATTCAACCTTTCAAAATGAAGAGATGAGGGTCTCTTAAATAGACTTTACTGAAATTCATCAACGGTTGAGATCGATTTCAATCAACGGTCAGGATTAAAGGTGAAGTTCAGTCATAAAGGGAGATTTTCAAATTAAAGGGAGTTAACAGATTTAATTTGAGTAAAATAAGGAGTTAACTGATTCAATTTGAGTAGAAAAAGGAGTTAACTCATTTAACTCATTTTTGATTAATAGTGAACTAGAAATTTCCCTTTTTAAACTAAAGAGATATTTTGTTAAGATATTTAATTTAATAAAATGAGATATGCTGTCATAATTAATTTTTCTATTTAATTAAATAATCTTTAATTAATTAGAGACACTTTTCTTATTTAATTAAATAACTTCATTTAATTAATTAGGAATGGCTTCTCATTTAATTAAATAACTTTGTTTAATTAATTACAAGTAAGTACTCCATTTAATTAAATAATTTCATTTAATTATTTAAAAATTCTTTTCGAAACTAGTCAACTCAAGTCAACTGTGGTTAAATCTGCTCAACTTTTGGTCAAACTTGATCTTTGCGTATGTGAATATGAGCAAATGTGAGTATGAATTCTAGCAACAATTCGATGCAAATTCTCATTCAACCTTTCAAAACGAAGAGATGACGGTGTCTTAAATAGACTTTCTTGGAATTCATCAACGGTTGAGATCAATTTCAATCAACGGTCAGGATTAAAGGTGAAGTTCAGCCATAAAAGGAGATTTCCAAATTAAAGGGAGTTAACTGATTTAATTTGAGTAAAATAAGGAGTTAACTGATTCAATTTGATTAGAAAGAGGAGTTGACTAATTTAACTCATTTTTGATCAATAGTGAACTGAAAATTTCCCTTTTTGAACTAAAGAGAGATTTTGTTGAGATATTTAATTCAATAAAATGAGATATGCTCTCATAATTACTTTTTTTATTTAATTAAATAATCTTTAATTAATTAGAGACACTTTTCTTATTTAATTAAATAACTTCATTTAATTAATTAGGAATGACTTCTCATTTAATTAAATAACTTTGTTTAATTAATTAGAAGTAAGTACTCCATTTAATTAAATAAATTCGTTTAATTATTTCAAAATTCTTTTCAAAACTAGTCAACTCAAATCAATCGTGGTTAAATCTGGTCAACTTTTGGTCAAACTTGATCTTTGCGTATGTGAATATGAGCAAATGTGAGTATGAATTTCAGCAACAGTTCGATGCAAATTCTCATTCAACCTTTCAAAATGAAGAGATGAGGGTCTCTTAAATAGACTTTCCTAGAATTCATCAACAGTTGAGATTGATTTCAATCAACGGTCAGGATTAAAGGTGAAGTTCAGTCATAAAGAGAGATTACCAAATTAAAGGGAGTTAACAGATTTAACTTATTTTTGATCAATAGTGAATTGGAAATTTCCCTTTTCGAATTGAAGAGAGATTTTGTTGAGATATTTAATTTAATAAAATGAGATATGCTCTCATAATTACTTTTTTTATGTAATTAAATAATCTTTAATTAATTAGAGACACTTTTCTTATTTAATTAAATAACTTCATTTAATTAATTAGGAATGACTTCTCATTTAATTAAATAACTTTGTTTAATTAATTAGAAGTAAGTACTCCATTTAATTAAATAATTTCATTTAATTATTTCAAATTTTTTTTTGAAACTAGTCAACTCAAGTCAACCGTGGTTTAATCTGGTTAACTTTTGGTCAAACTTGATCTTTGCGTATGTGAATATGAGCAAATGTGAGTATGAATTCCAGCAACAATTCGAGGCAAATTCTCATTCAACCTTTCAAAATGAAGAGATGAGGGTCTATTAAATAGACTTCCCTGGAATTCATCAACAGTTGAGATCGATTTCAATCAACCATGAGGATTAAAGGTGAAGTTAAGTCATAAAGTGAGATTTTCAAACTAAAGGGAGTTAAGAGATTTAATTTGAGTAAAATATGGAGTTAACTGATTCAATTTGAGTAAAAAAAGGAGTTAGCTGATTTAACTCATTTTTTATCAATAGTGAACTGAAAATTTTCCTTTTTGAACTGAAGAGAGATTTTGTTGAGATATTTAATTTAATAAAATGAGATATGCTCTCATAATTACTTTTTTTATTTAATTAAATAATCTTTAATCAATTAGAGACACTTTTCTTATTTAATTAAATAACTTCATTTAATTAATTAGGAATGGCTTCTCATTTAATTAAATAACTTTGTTTAATTAATTAGAAGTAAGTACTCCATTTAATTAAACAATTTTGTTTAATTATTTCAATTTTTTTTTGAAACTAGTCAACTCAAGTCAACTGTGGTTAAATCTGGACAACTTTTGGTCAAACTTGATCTTTGCGTATGTGAATATGAGCAAATGTGAGTATGAATTTTAGCAACAATTAGATGCAAATTCTCATTCAACCTTTCAAAATGAAGAGATGAGGGTCTCTTAAATAGACTTTCCTAGAATTCATCAACGGTTGAGATCGATTTCAATCAACTGTCAAGATTAAAGGTGAAGTTTAGTCATAAAGGGAGATTTCCAAATTAAAGGGGGTTAACAGATTTAATTTGAGTAAAATAAGGAGTTAACTGATTGAATTTGAGTAAAAAAAGGAGTTAACTGATTTAACTCATTTTTGATCAATAGTGAACTGGAAATTTCCCTTGTTGAACTGAAGAGAGATTTTGTTGAGATATTTAATTTAATAAAATGAGATATGCTCTCGTAATTACTTTTTCTATTTAGTTAAATAAACTTTAATTAATTAGAGACACTTTTCTTATTTAATTAAATAACTTCATTTAATTAATTAGGAATGGCTTCTCATTTAATTAAATAACTTTGTTTAATTAATTAGAAGTAAGTACTCCATTTAATTAAATAATTTCATTTAATTATTTTAAATTTTTTGTCGAAACTAGTCAACTCAAGTCAACTATGGTTAAATCTAGTCAACTTTTGGTCAAATTTGATCTTTGCGTATGTGAATATGAGCAAATGTGAGTATGAATTCCAACAACAATTTGATGCAAATTCTCATTCAAACTTTCAAAATAAAGAGATGAGGGTCTCTTAAATAGACTTTCCTCGAATTCATCAACGGTTGAAATCTATTTCAATCAACGGTCAGGATTAAAGGTGAAGTTTAGTCATGAAAAGAGATTTCCAAATTATGTAGTGCCTGCCCCTAGTTCACATTTTGTTAGAGCTAGTTTTATGTTATTGGTTAGCAACATTCTTTTGAAATTATTAGATATTGTGCTATGGATTTAGTTTATTAGGTGATGAGATTACTTAAACTCTACATTTCATGTATGTATGATGATTATTTTTAGTGTTTGCAATTATTGATGATGATTATTACATTGATTTTAGTTATTAATGATGATTAATAAGATGATTTATTATCATATGTGTTTTATTATGGATACTTACCCCATACTTGCATGTGTATGGTGTGCATGTTTGCTTTGCGTGTTTGCTTTTGTATGGCGTGTCTGATGTGGTTAAGGAAGGGAGTCGTAGTCACCTGCTATTCAGAATCTACACGATGCACCACTTCCTGCTATTTCCTGTTTAGCTTAGTATATATTTTGCTTGTACATACATAATTTTTATGTAGGTTGCAGGTACCAGGTATCGACTTCCCTGAATATTCAGAATGAGCATACCCTATCACATTATCTCAATGATAAGAGAGGGGAGATAAATTCTCAAGTCCAAATCTCAACCCTTTAAGCCATTTGCCCTAATTGGAAAATTAGGACAAGTATCTAAGTTGAGTACCCTCTGAATGCGTCTAATGACTTAATTCGTGATATTAACCCTTGGATTGATTTTGTATGTATTTTGACTATGATGGGTTTTCATATTTTTACCTTGTGAGTCTTTGATGTATTTTCTATTAATTAAGCATAATTAAAAGATTTAATTAATGGTTTAATTAAATAGAAAATTAATATGATATTTTAATATTTATTTTATTTAATTAATTAAGAAATTAATTAAATAAAATAATTAAATTTAAAAATAAAAGTTAAAAGTTTAAATTTGGAATGTGACAATATTTATTTTAATAATATATTTGGAGCTCATTTTTAAATAAATGACTAAATAATATTATTATTAAAGCTAATAAATATTTTAGCAATTAAGTTTGAAAATGAAATTTAAAAGTGAAAAATATATTTTAAATTATTAAAAGATTCTAGATTTCATATGATTAAAATATAAATATATTAAGATTGAAAAGTGGAATTATCAAAGTTAGTGCATGAGATTTAATAAAATGAGATTTAATAAATAAATAAATTAAATTGGAAAGAGTAAATTAAATATTATATTAATATTTGCTCATATAGGAATTGGCAAATTCTCGAGAGTTGTCTTGTAGACAACACAGGGGTTTGCACTCCAAGAATGCACTAGTTTTCTACACTTAAAAGTTAGCATTTTATTTGAACACATGGTGTCTACAACCTTAAGACTTATCTAGAAGGTTGGAGAAGACCCATGCTTGGTTGTCATACTTATCTTCTAGTTGTTTCTAGAGACACTCTAGATGCATCTTAGAGGTCTTTAAATAGAGGCTCTCCTAGTGTGTTTGGACAAGCTAAAAGCTTAATGGAAGCTACAAGCTACAAGCTTCAAGCTAAAATGGAAGCTTCAAAGCTTACATGCATCGGAGAAGTTCATATGCTCATATATTTTCTACATGCTTTTATGCTTCTTCTAGCACTTCTAGTCACTTGGAAGATTTTATTGATTAGGATCTTGGTGGAATTGCAAATGATGGAGAAGGAAGGGATTTTCTATGGACTTCTGAGGCATGATGGATTAGCATCAGTGTCCAGGTGCACTCGTGATATTCACATACTCTCTTTGCACTATTTCTCTTCCTGTCTTCATCGTGTTTGTTATATGTGTCTGAATACTCTCTGTGATTGAATCTACAATTTAAAATTGGAATCTAGATATTTTATTTGGTTGAGAAAAAAATAATAGAAAAACTCTAGCTTCAATTTAAGAAAGAAATTAGATCTTAATCGGGTTTGGGTTCGCATTTATATTGTGAAATTAGATAGACAAAATTTGTACTTAAAATAGAAATTCTAAGTTGAAAATTTGAATGGTTAGATGTAATCTTTCTATCAAATTATATTTTTAGATGCGTAAAGACAAACCTATTAAATGGATGAATGGGTAAATTTAGAGAACAATTACCTTTTAGGAGAAATTCTTAATTAATCACAAACTGCCCTGTCGCTGCCCCTTGGATAGACCCGAACTCAATCATTCATAACTTTTTATCGTGATCAAATTTATTCGATTGCTTCAGTCAAAAGTGGTGCAACTTGGCCCTCTCCAACATATTTCAATTTCAACTCGAACTAACAGTTCATTAGGGAGATATGACCCTCGTACTGGGACTATTTTATTCAATGATAGATATTTCTCCATTTTCTATAACTAAGAGTTCTTTATGCTTAAACTTCACAAAAATAATATATCAAAGCATGGAATGAATTAAATATATTATTGCAATCTTTCCTTATTAGAATCTTATTAATATGCATTAGTTTTATATGATTTATTATCTAATCTAATTAAATCAAATTTAATTAAGATGAGTTAATAAGTGTAATTAATTATTAGTCAATCTAAGTAAATGAATTTTTAAATGAGAGAAAATTAAAAGAAAAGAGATTTTAATATAGTTTATATAGTAGAATTTTTATAATATATATTAAATACTATTTAATATATATTAAATAATTTAGAGATGGTAATTTTATATTACGTTTTTAAATGAGGAGACTTTAATAATAATGGATTAAGATTTAATTGACATGGAGCCACTGTTATAACATTGTTATAATTTGAATTACTATAGTATTATTAATACATTATATATTATTAACTAAATTATTGATATACCTTAATGGTATTAAGAGTTAGCTAATGAAGCTTATGTAAAGTTCTCTAGATCGATTAATAATAGTTTTGATGAGTTTATTATTTATTAATATTTTTTGGGTCTAACAAACTATTAATAAATAATAGTATAAATAGTATAAATAGTTATCAATTAATACGATCAAAGTTAATCTAGAGGAGATTAGTTAATGATTGAAGTACTATAAAAGATATTAATTAAATTGAATTGGTTAATAATTTCGAAGACTATCAATTAACTGAATCAACGTACATAGGGGAAACTTATTTGAGATAATAATACTTCGTATTGGAGATTTATTATAACTTGTTATTATTAAAATATAAATGGGAACATTGTTGCAGAGTGACGAATGTAGTCATTATAGATTTATTAATAAGATTTCCAATATAGCTTGTTATTAAATATTAACAAGTTATTATTATTGAACTATGAATATGAATATTTGTGTACTAGATTATACTTGACTTTTAACTTACAAAATTCTAGTTAGTTATTAGTCAACTGATATTAATTAGAACATTGCTATGGTTATGCAATTATTAATTAAATCAATTAATGAGAGTTAATTAGATTTAATTAATAATTAAGTTATATAATAAAATTTTTAATTGATATGATTCTTTTAGCAAAGTTGCAAAGTAATTACATAGAAGTTGATAAGTCTTATTCTAATGACTTAGATATTTTAATGGTTATTGGTGATGATTTAATTGTTATAATGATTAAATTAAAAGGCTCAAACTTTAGTAGTATTTAAATAAGTTTTGCTTGAGAACCATTAGAATGTTAAAGAGTCATGAATTGTGTACTTATGTTAATTGATTGATTTAATTGATCATTTTATTAAAGTTATAATCTTCTTATTCGAAGATTGGTAATTGGTCCTCTTATAATATAACGAATAATGATCCTAGAAAAGTTGAAAGGTTAATAAATTAGAATATGGATCATGATTAAATATAGAGGAAAATTTAATTAAAGAAAAATGATGATCAGTTTAGTGAATATTTATCCTTAAGTTATTCTTAGAATGTAATTTTTAATAATGGAAAGAATAATGCTATCGGGGAACAAATGGGTTGACTTGTAGGTCAAATGATGAAACTTATACTTTTGAAGTATACTTGCAAATAGAAATCCGGAAACCCCTACACATTATTCAACTATATGAATTTAGTAAACCAAAACATGTGTTTGCATCGTGTATTCTATATGCTTCTTGTTTTGGATTTTGGGTTGACTACTGTTGACTAGTCTTAGGTTGTTACCAGAGGCTCAGAGGTTATGAGATGTGTTGGCATGTTGATTTTATTTGGTGTTGACCTTTATAAGCCCAACCATGGTAATGTGATCATATGCTCTATAAAATATTTGTATTTACTGATTGTTATAGTTGAGATTCTTATGTATCTGAGACAGTTGAGCTAATCATTTTTGAGTCATCGATCAATTATCCTTGATTTATTTTCTAATCGCCATGATGGGACTAAAATGTGGATTTATTTCTTGATGATGTCATGTTGTGACATGTTTTGACTCAACCATTTTGGAGTCTTCGATCAATATATTTTGAGATATTCTTGGTTGCTTGTTGAGAACCAATGGATATTGTGATTTATTTTGAAATATATTTTGGTTATTGAGAACCAATGGATACTTATGATTATCAGTGATGCCTTCAGTTGCCAATAGAGAACTGTTGTGGTCATGATTTTCTATGGATGCTTATTCAAATGCTCATGGAGATTTGATGATTCTTATCTTGGTGATTTGATGATTCTTATTATGGATATTTGATTCTTTTATCATGAATATTTGATGATTCTTTTTATGGATTATCTTTTGGATTTTCTTTATAGTCACTTGTACAGGACTGTGGTGATTTTATGATTCCATGAGCTTAGGGTAGGTAATCTACTTGTAGTGTCAGGAAGTGACTTGCAATGGGGGCTAGGGCCCTAAGTGGCTGCCAGGGTAACTCATTGTAAGTTTGGTTAATAAGTGATAACATTTACACACTAAATGAGGATTAAATGAACCTAAAAAGATAATTGTTTTGATGTTATCACCCATGCCTTGAGCACTTGTATAGGTTAGGATGGGAGTAGTGAGAACACATGGTTGCGACCATGCATTCCATAGTATGCCTCGTTAGTATGAGAGGATACTAGTGGTTTCATGAGATCAGTATGGACCCGTGGAGTTTAGCTAATTGCCAGGGTAACTTGTACATGATAAATGCGATGACACTTTCTCATTTGCCGAGTAGGTTTCCTACATGTCATTGTGTGCCTCTGAGAATTAGATGTCAATTTTGTGTGTGTTGGAACCTTTGAGTTAGTATACTTTTAGGATTCCTGGACTTATAAAGATTTATGCTATGTGGTTTTGATAGCTTGTTTGGGACTTGAGATTATCTCCTCAACACGGTGGGAGTGGACCACTTAGGTACCACATCATTGGATGGTAGTGTATTTTCCACTCTTATCATTTGAGATCTGTCTGAGACATCGTGGCTGAAGTATTCTTGGTTGGTATTTATCTTCATCATTATGATAGATGATATACCTTATGATGGATGTATTTACTGGTATGTTTCTTACATTGATGATTTACATATGTTAGATGATGTTATCTTATGCTTTACTTTGCATGTTAGTAGGATGTTTTAGGAGTATAATTCCTACTATAATAATACTGATGATCTCTTCGATGCTTTAGAATGTTACGCACGGAGGGATGGCTAGAATCTACGATGGTCTAATGATGCTATTTACGATTGTGAGGAACCATGCACTTAGTTATTAATGTTTGTGATTTATGGTTATCTCTTATGATGGATGTTTATATCTTTATGATGATGATATATCATGTATGATATGTGGTTTCATTTACTTTAATTGCATCATGGATTGGCATTGGATGATGATGTTCTTAATTTACACAGATGTATGTTCTTTAAGCTTTTCATACCTTGTGATATGTACAGTGGATAATTGAGCAATTGAAAATATAATTTATGAACATTGGATGTATCATTGTTATTTCATAACGATGGGATGTTAGATAAATAGTTAATTTAAATGTGATTCAACGTTAAGGGATCTTAAAAGAACGTAATCTGTTATGTTATGTTTACTTTCCGTTGGATGTTACTATTGCTTCCGCAAGTGTTGTGAATGGGTTATCTTTCATGTTTTTTTAAAAAAAATTGTTTGGCAAACTTAGTGAAATTTTAGGTTAATTCTTTAGATCCCTTGGCAGGGCATTACAAATTAAAGGGAGTTAACAGATTTAATTTGAGTAAAATAAGGAGTTAACTAATTCAATTTGAGTAGAAAAAAGAGTTAACTGATTTAACTCATTTTTGATCAATAGTGAATTGGACATTTCCCTTTTTGAACTAAAAAGAGATTTTTTTAAGATATTTAATTTAATAAAATGAGATATGCTCTCATAATTACTTTTTCTATTTAATTAAATAATCTTTAATTAATTAGAGACACTTTTCTTATTTAATTAAATAATTTCAATTAATTAATTAGGAATGGCTTCTCATTAAATTAAATAACTTTGTTTAATTAATTAGAAGTAAGTACTCCATTTAATTAAATAATTTCATTTAATTATTTCAAAATTCTTTTTGAAACTAGTCAACTCAAGTCAACCGTGGTTAAATCTACTAGAATTTTGGTCAAACTTGATCTCTGCGTATGTGAATATGAGCAAATGTGAGTATGAATTCTAGCAACAATTCGATGCAAATTCTCATTCAACCTTTCAAAATAAAGGGATGAGGGTCTCTTAAATAGACTTTCTTGGAATTCATCAACAGTTGAGATCGATTTCAATCAACGGTCCGGATTAAAGGTGAAGTTCAGTCATAAAGGGAGATTTCCAAATTAAAGGGAGTTAACAGATTTAATTTGAGTAAAATAAGGAGTTCACTAATTCAATTTGAGTAGAAAAAGGAGTTAACTGATTTAACTCTTTTTTGATCAATAGTGAACTAGAAATTTCCCTTTTTCAACTGAAGAGAGATTTTGTTGAGATATTTAATTTAATAAAATGAGATATGCTCTCATTATTATTTTTTCTATTTAATTAAATAATATTTAATTAATTAGAGACACTTTTCTTATTTAATTAAATAACTTCATTTAATTAATTAGGAATGGCTTCTCATTTAATTAAATAACTTTATTTAATTAATTAGAAGTAAGTACTCCATTTAATTAAATAATTTCGTTTAATTATTTCAATTTTTTTTTGAAACTAGTCAACTCAAGTCAACCGTGGTTAAATCTGGTCAACTTTTGGTCAAACTTTATCTTTGTGTACGTGAATATGAGCAAATGTGAGTATGAATTCCAGCAACAATTCGACACAAATTCTTCTTCAACTTTTGAAAATGAAGAGATGAGGGTCTCTTAAATAGACTTTCCTGGAATTCATCAACGGTTGAGATCGATTTCAATCAACGGTCAGGATTAAAGGTGAAGTTCAGTCATAAAGGAAGATT
The DNA here is from genome assembly GCA_028749045.1 of Cupressus sempervirens. Classification (NCBI taxonomy): domain Eukaryota; kingdom Viridiplantae; phylum Streptophyta; class Pinopsida; order Cupressales; family Cupressaceae; genus Cupressus; species Cupressus sempervirens. The sequence continues at coordinate 102,504,045 of CM053787.1, forward strand.
TCCAAATTAGAGGTAGTTAACAGATTTAATTTGAGTAAAATATGGAGTTAACTGATTTAACTCATTTTTTATCAATAGTGAACTGAAAATTTTTCTTTTTGAACTGAAGAGAGATTTTATTAAGATATTTAATTTAATAAAACGAGATATGCTCTCATAATTACTTTTTCTATTTAATTAAATAATCTTTAATTAATTAGAGACGCTTTTCTTATTTAATTAAATAACTTCATTTAATTAATTAGGAATGGCTTCTCATTTAATTAAATAACCTTGTTTAATTAATAAAAATTAAGTACTCTATTTAATTAAATAATTTTGTTTAATTATTTCAATTTTTTTTTCGAAACTAGTCAACTCAAGTCAACCGTGGTTAAATCTGATCAACTTTTGGTCAAATTTGATCTTTGTGTATGTGAATATGAGCAAATGCGAGTATGAATTCAAGCAACAATTCGATGCAAATTCTCTTTCGACCTTTCAAAATTAAGAGATGAGGGTCTCTTAAATAGACGTTCTTAAAATTCATCAACGGTTGAGATCGATTTCAATCAATGGTCAAGATTAAAGGTGAAGTTCAGTCATAAAGGGAGATTTCCAGATTAAAGGGAGTTAACAGATTTAATTTGAGTAAAATAAAGAGTTAACTGATTCAATTTGAGTAGAAAAAGTAGTTAACTGATTTATCTCATTTTTTATCAATAGTGAATTCGAAATTTTCCTTTTTGAACTGAAAAGAGATTTTGTTGAGATATTTAATTTAATAAAATGATATATACTCTCATAATTACTTTTTCTATTTAATTAAATAATTTTTAATTAATTAGAGACACTTTTCTTATTTAATTAAATAACTTTATTTAATCAATTAGGAATGGATTCTCATTTAATTAAATAACTTTGTTTAACTAATTAGAAGTAAGTACTCCATTTAATTAAATAATTTCAAAATTATTTTCGAAACTAGTCAACTCAAGTCAACCGTGGTTAAATCTGGTCAACTTTTGTTTAAACATGATCTTCGCGTATGTGAACATGAGCAAATGTGAGTATGAATTCCAGCAACAATTCGATGCAAATTCTCATTCAACCTTTCAAAATGAAGAGATGAGGGTCTCTTAAATAGACTTTACTAAAATTCATCAACGGTTGAGATCGATTTCAATCAACGGTTAGGATTACAGGTGAAGTTCAGTCATAAAGGGAGATTTTCAAATTAAAGGGACTTAACAGATTTAATTTGAGTAAAATAAGGAGTTAACTGATTCAATTTAAGTAGAAAAAGGAGTTAACTCATTTAACTCATTTTTTATAAATAGTGAACTGAAAATTTCCCTATTTGAACTGAAGAGATATTTTGCTGAGATATTTAATTTAATTAAATGAGATATGCTCTCATAATTACTTTTTCTATTTAATTAAATAATCTTTAATTAATTATAGACAATTTTCTTATTTAATTAAATAACTTAATTTAATTAATGAGGAATGGCTTCTCATTTAATTAAATAACTTTGTTTAATTAATTCGAAGTAAGTACTCCATTTAATTAAATAATTTCGTTTAATTATTTCAAAATTCTTTTCGAAACTAGTCAACCGTGGTTAAATTTGGTCAACTTTTGGTCAAACTTGATCTTTGCGTATATGAATATGAGCAAATGTGAGTATGAATTCCAGCAAAAATTCGATGCAAATTCTCCTTCAACCTTTGAAAATGAAGAGATGAGGGTCTCTTAAATAGACTTTCTTGGAATTCATCAACGGTTGAGATCAATTTCAATCAACGGTCAGGATTAAAAGTGAAGTTCAGTCATAAAGGGAGATTTTCAAATTAAAGCGAGTTAACCGATTTAATTTGAGTAAAATATGGAGTTAACTGATTCAATTTGAGTAGAAAAAAGAGTTAACTGATTTAACTCATTTTTTATCAATAGTGAATTGGAAATTTTTCTTTTTGAACTGAAGACAGATTATGTTGAGATATTTAATTTAATAAATTGAGATATGCTCTCATAATTAGTTTTTCTATTTAATTAAATAATCTTTAATAATTAGAGTCACTTTTCTTATTTAATTAAATAACTTCATTTAATTAATTAGGAATGGCTTCTCATTTAATTAAATAACTTTGTTTAATTAATTAGAAGTAAGTACTCCATTTAGTTAAATAATTTTGTTTAATTATTTCAAAATTCTTTTCGAAACTAGTCAACATGAGTGAACCGTGGTTAAATCTGGTCAAACTTGATCTTTGCGTATATCAATATGCACAAACGTGAGTATGAATTCTAGAACCAATTTGATGCAAATTTTCATTCAACCTTTCAAAATGAAGAGATGAGGGTCTTTTAAATAGACTTTCCTGGAATTCATCAACGGTTGAGATCGATTTCAATCAACAGTGAAGATTAAAGGTGAAGTTCAGTCATAAAGGGAGATTTCCAGATTAAAGGGAGTTAACAGATTTAATTTGAGTAAAATAAGGAGTTAACTGATTCAATTTGAGTAGAAAAAGGAGTTAACTAATTTAACTCATTTTTGATCAATAGTGAACTGAAAATTTCCCTTTTTGAACTGAAGAGAGATTTTGTTGAGATATTTATTTTAATAAAATGAGATATGTTCTCATAATTACTTTTTCTAATTAATTAAATAATCTTTAATTAATTAGAGACACTTTTCTTTTTTAATTAAATAACTTTATTTAATTAATTAGGAATGCCTTCTCATTTAGTTAAATAACTTTGTTTAATTAATTAGAAGTAAGTACTCCATTTAATTAAATAATTTCGTTTAATTATTTCAAAATTCTTTTTGAAACTAGACAACTGAAGTCAACTGTGGTTAAATCTGGTCAACTTTTGGTCAAACTTGATATTTGCGTATGTGGATAAGAGCAAATGTGAGTATGAATTTCAGCAACAATTCGATGCAAATTCTCATTCAGCCTTTCAAAATGAAGAGATGAGGGTCTCTAAAATAGACTTTGCTGGAATTCATCAACGGCTGAGATCGATTTCAATCAACGGTCATGATTACAGTTGAATTTCAGTCATAAAGGGAGATTTCCAAATTAAAGGGAGTTAAGAGATTTAATTTGAGTAAAATAAGAAATTAACTGATTCAATTCGAGTAGAAAAAGAAGTTAACTGATTTAACTCATTTTTAATCAATAGTGAACTGGAAATTTCCCTTTTTCAACTGAACAGAGATTTTGTTGAGATATTTAATTTAATAAAATGAGATATGCTCTCATAATTACTTTTTCTATTTAATTAAATAATCTTTAATTAATTAGAGACAGTTTTCTTATTTAATTAAATAACTTCATTTAATCAATTAGGAATGGCTTCTCATTTAATTAAATAACTTTGTTTAATTAAGTAGAAGTAAATACTCCATTTAATTAAATAATTTCGTTTAATTATTTCAAAATTCTTTTCGAAACTAGTCAACTCAATTCAACCGTGGTTAAATCAGATCAACTTTTGGTCAAACTTGATCTTTGCATATGAGAATATGAGAAAATGTGAGTATGAATTCCAGCAATAATTCGATGCAAATTCTTATTCAACCTTTCAAAATGAAAAGACGAAGGTCTCTTAAATAGACTTTCCTGAATTTCATCAACAGTTGAGATCGATTTCAATCAACGGTCAGGATTAAAGGTGAAGTTCAGTCATAAAGGAAGATTTTCAAATTAAAGGGAGTTAACAGATTTAATTTGAGTAAAATAATGAGTTAACTAATTCAATTTGAGTAAAAAAAGGAGTTAACTGATATAACTCATTTTTGATCAATAGTGAACTAGAAATTTCCCTTTTTGAACTGAAGAGAGATTTTGTTGAGATAATTAATTTAATAAAATGAGATATGCTTGCATAATTACTTTTTTTATTTAATTAAATAATCTTTAATTAATTAAAGACACTTTTCTTATTTAATTAAATAACTTCGTTTAATTAATTAGGAATGGCTTCTTATTTAATTAAATAACTTTGTTTAATTAATTAGAAGTAAGTACTCCATTTAATTAAATAATTTTGTTTAATTATTTCAAAAATCTTTTTGAAACTAGTCTACTCAAGTCAACCGTGGTTAAATCTGGTCAACTCTTTGTCAAACTTAATCTTTTCTTATGTGAATATGAGCAAATGTGAGTATGAATTCCAGTAAAAATTTGATGCAAATTCTCATTCAACCTTTCAAAATTAAGAGACGAGGGTCTCTTAAATAGACTTTCCTGGAATTCATCAATGGTTGAGATTGATTTCAATCAGCGGTCAGGATTAAAGGTGAAGTTCAGTAATAAAAGGAGATTTCCAAATTAAATAGACTTAACAGATTTAATTTGAGTAAAATAAGGAGTTAACTGATTCAATTTGAGTGGAAAAAGGAGTTAACTGATTTAAATCATTTTTTATCAATAGTGAATTGAAAATTTTCCTTTTTGAACTGAAGAGAGATTTTGTTGAGATATTTAATTTAATAAAATGAGATATGCTCTCATAATTACTTTTTCTATTTAATTAAATAATCTTTATTTAATTAGAGACACTTTTCTTATTTAATTAAATAACTTCATTTAATTAATTAGGAATGGCTTCTCATTTAATTAAATAACTTTGTTTAATTAATTAGAAGTAAGTACTCCATTTAATTAAATAATTTTGTTTAATTATTTAAAAATTCTTTTCGAAACTAGTCAACTCAAGTCAACCGTGGTTAAATCTGATCAACTTTTGGGCAAACTTGATCTTTGCGTATGTGAATATGAGCAAATGTGAGTATGAATTCCAACAACAATTCGATGCAAATTCTCATTCAACCTTTCAAAATGAAGAGATGAGGGTCTCTTAAATAGACTTTCCTCAAATTCATCAACGGTTGAGATTGATTTCAATCAACGGTCAAGATTAAAGATGAAGTTCAGTCATAAAGAGAGATTTCCAAATTAAAGCGAGTTAACATATTTAATTTGAGTACAATGAGGAGTTAATTGATTCAATTTGAATAGAAAAAAGAGTTAACTGATTTAACTCATTTTTTATCAATATTGAATTGAAAATTTCCCTTTTTGAACTGAAGAGGGATTTTTTTGAGATATTTTATTTAATAAAATGAGATATGCTCTCATAATTACTTTTTCTATATATTTAAATAATCTTTAATTAAATAGAGACACTTTTCTTATTTAATTAAATAACTTCATTTAATTAATTAGGAATGTTTTCTCATTTAATTAAATAACTTTGTTTAATTAGTTAGAAGTAAGTACTCCATTTAATTAAATAATTTCGTTTAATTATTTCAAAAAAAAATTCGAAATTAGTCAAATCAAGTCAATTGTGGTTAAATCTGGTCAACTTTTGGTCAAACTTGATCTTTGCGTATGTGAATATGAGCAAATGTGAGTATGAATTCCAGCAACAATTTGATGCAAATTCTCATTCAACCTTTGAAAATGAAGAGATGACAGTCTCTTAAATAGACTTTTCTGAAATTCATCAAAGGTTGAGATCGATTTCAATCAACGGTCAAGATTAAAGGTGATGTTTAATCATGAAGGGAGATTTTCAAATTAAAGGGAGTTAACAGATTTAATTTGAGTAAAATAATGAGTTAACTGATTCAATTTGAGTAGAAAAAGAATTTAACTGATTTATCTCATTTTTGATCAATAGTGAACTGGAAATTTCCCTTTTTGAACTGAAGAGAGATTTTGTTAAGATATTTAATTTAATAAAATGAGATATGCTCTCATAATTACATTTTCTATTTAATTAAGTAATCTTTAATTAATTAGAGACACTTTTCTTATTTAATTAAATAACTTCATTTAATTAATTAGGAATGGCTTCTCATTTAATTAAATAACTTTGTTTATTTAGCTAGAAGTAAGTACTCCATTTCATTAAATATTTTCGTTTAATTATTTTAAAATTATTTTCGAAACTAGTCAACACAAGTCAATCGTAGTTAAATCTGGTCAATTTTTGGTCAAACTTGATGTTTAAGTATGTGAATATGAGCAAATATGAGTATGAACTCGAGCAACAATTCAATACAAATTCTCATTCAACCTTTCAAAATGAAGAGATGAGGGTCTCTTAAATAGACTTTCCTGAAATTCATCAAATCAACGGTCGAGATCGATTTAAATCAACGGTCAGGATTAAAGGTTAAGTTCAGTCATAAAGGGAGATTTCCAAATTAAAGAGAATTAACAGATTTAATTTGAGTAAAATAAGGAGTTAACTGATTCAATTTGAGTAAAAAAAGGAGTTAACTGATTTAACTCATTTTTTATCAATAGTGAACTTGAAATTTCCTTTTTTGAATTGAAGAGAGATTTTGTTGAGATATTTAATTTAATAAAACGAGATATGCTCTCATGATTACTTTTTCTATTTAATTAAGTAATCTTTAATTAATTAGAGACACTTTTCTTATTTAATTAAATAACTTCATTTAATTAATTTGGAATGGCTTCTCATTTAATAAAATAATTTTGTTTAATTATTTCAAAATTCTTCTCAAAACTAGTCAACTAAAGTCAACTGTGGTTAAATCTGGTCAACTTTTGGTCAAACTTGATCTTTGCGTATATGAATATGAGAAAATGTGAGTATGAATTCTAGCAACAATTCAATGCAAATTCTCATTCAACATTTCAAAATGAAGAGATGAGGGTCTCTTAAATAGACTTTCCTAAAATTCATAAATAAGGAGTTAACTGATTCAATTTGAGTTAACTGAAAATTTCCCTTTTTCAACTGAAGAGAGATTTTGTTGAGATATTTAATTTAATAAAATGAGATATGCTCTCATTATTATTTTTTCTATTTAATTAAATAATATTTAATTAATTATAGACACTTTTCTTATTTAATTAAATAACTTCATTTAATTAATTAGGAATGGCTTCTCATTTAATTAAATAACTTTATTTAATTAATTAGAAGTAAGTACTCCATTTAATTAAATAATTTCGTTTAATTATTTCAATTTTTTTTTTGAACCTAGTCAACTCAAGTCAACCGTGGTTAAATCTGGTCAACTTTTGGTCAAACTTGATCTTTGTGTACGTGAATATGAGCAAATGTGAGCATGAATTCCAGCAACAATTCGACGCAAATTCTTCTTCAACTTTTGAAAATGAAGAGATGAGGGTCTCTTAAATAGACTTTCCTGGAATTCATCAACAGTTGAGATCGATTTCAATCAACGGTCAGGATTAAAGGTGAAGTTCAGTCATAAAGGGAGATTTCCAAATTAGAGGTAGTTAACAGATTTAATTTGAATAAAATATGGAGTTAACTGATTCAATTTGAGTAGAAAAAGGAGTTAACTGATTTAACTCATTTTTTATCAATAGTGAACTGAAAATTTTCCTTTTTGAACTGAAGAGAGATTTTGTTGAGATATTTAATTTAATAAAATGAGATATGCTCTCATAATTACTTTTTCTATTTAATTAAGTAATCTTTAATTAATTAGAGACACTTTTATTATTTAATTAAATAACTTCATTTAATTAATTAGGAATGGCTTCTCATTTAATTAAATAACTTTGTTTATTTAGTTAGAAGTAAGTACTCCATTTAATTAAATATTTTCGTTTAATTATTTTAAAATTATTTTCGAAACTAGTCAACTCAAGTCAATCGTAGTTAAATCTGGTCAACTTTTGGTCAAACTTGATCTTTAAGTATGTGAATATGAGCAAATATGAGTATGAACTCGAGCAACAATTCAATACAAATTCTCATTCAACCTTTCAAAATGAAAAGATGAGGGTCTCTTAAATAGACTTTTCTAGAATTCATCAACGATTGAGATCGATTTCAATCAACGGTCAGGATTAAAGGTGATGATCGGTCATAAAGGGAGATTTCCAAATTAAAGGGAGTTAACAGATTTAATTTGAGTAAAATAAGGAGTTAACTGATTCAATTTGAGTAGAAAAAGGAGTTAACTGATATAACTCATTTTTTATCAATAGTGAACTGAAAATTTCCCTTTTTGTACTGAAGAGAGATTTTGTTGAGATATTTAATTTAATAAAATGAGATATGCTCTCATAATTACTTTTTTTATTTAGTTAAGTAATTTTTAATTAATTAGACACACTTTTCTTATTTAATGAAATAACTTAATTTAATTAATGAGGAATGGCTTCTCATTTAATTAAATAACTTTGTTTAATTAATTAGAAGTAAGTACTCCATTTAATAAAATAATTTCATTTAATTATTTCAAAATTCTTTTTGAAACTAGTCAACTCAAGTCAACCGTGGTTAAATCTAGTCAACTTTTGGTCAAAATTGATATTTGCGTATGTGAATATGAGCAAATGTGAGTATGAATTCCAACAACAATTCGATGCAAATTCTCATTCAACCTTTGAAAATTAAGAGATGAGGGTGTCTTAAATAGACTTTCTTGGAATTCATCAACGGTTGAGATCGATTTCAATCAACGATCGAGATTAAAGGTGAAGTTCAGTCGTAAACAAAGATTTCTAAATTAAAGGGAGTTAACAAATTTAATTTGATTAAAATAAGGAGTTAACTGATTCAATTTGAGTAAAAAAAGGAGTTAACTGATTTAACTCATTTTTTATAAATAGTGAACTGTAAATTTTCCTTTTTTAACTAAAGAGAGATTTTGTTGACATATTTAATTTAATAAAATGAGATATGCTCTCATAATTACTTTTTCTATTTTATTAAATAATCTTTAATTAATTAGTGGCACTTTTCTTATTTAATTAAATAACTTTGTTTAATTAAATAGACGTAAGTACTCCATTTAATTAAATAATTTCATTTAATTATTTTAAAATTCTTTTCGAAACTAGTCAACTCAAGTCAACCGTGGTTAAATCTAGTTAACTTTTGGTCAAACTTGATCTTTGCGTATGTGAATATGAACAAATGTGAGTATAAATTTCAGCAACAATTCGATGCAAATTCTCATTCAACATTTCAAAATGAAGAGATGAGGGTCGCTTAAATAGACTTTCCTGGAATTCATGAACGATTGAGATCGATTTCAATCAACGGTCAGGATTAAAGGTGAAGTTCAGTCATGAAGGAAGATTTCCAAATTAAAGGGAGTTAAAAGATTTAATTTGACTAAAATAAGGAGTTAACTGAGTAAGTACTCCATTTAATTAATTAGAAGTAAGTACTCCATTTAATTAAATAATTTCGTTTAATTATTTCAAAATTCTTTTCGAAACTAGTCAACTCAAGTCAACCATGGTTAAACTTGGTCAACTTTTGGTCAAACTTGATCTTTGCGTATGTGAATATGAGCAAATGTGAGTATGAATTCCACCAACAATTTGATGCAAATTCTCATTCAACCTTTCAAAATGAATAGATGAGGGTCTCTTAAATAGACTTTCTTGGAATTCATCAACGGTTGAGATCGATTTCAATCAACGGTCAGGATTAAAGGTGAAGTTCAGTCATAAAGGGATATTTTCAAATTAAAAGGAGTCAATAGATTTAATTTGAGTAAAATAAGGAGTTAACTGATTCAATTTGAGTAGAAAAAAGAGTTAACTCATTTAACTCATTTTTTATCAATAGTGAACTGGAAATTTTCTTTTTTGAACTGAAGAGATATTTTGTTGAGATATTTAATTTAATAAAATGAGATATGCTCTTATAATTTCTTTTTCTATTTAATTAAATAATCTTTAATTAATTAGAGGCACTTTTCTTATTTAATTAAATAACTTCATTAAATTAATTAGGAATGGCTTCTCATTTAATTAAATAACTTTTCTTAATAAATTAGAAGTAAGTACTCCATTTAATTAAATAATTTTGTTGAATTATTTCAAAATTATTTTCGAAACTAGTCAACTCAAGTCAACCATGGTTAAATCTAGTCAACTTTTGGTCAAACTTGATCTTTGCGTATGAGAATATGAGCAAATGTGAGTATGAATTCCAGCAACAATTCGATGCAAATTCTCATTCAACCTTTCAAAATGAAGAGATGAGGGTCTCTTAAATAGACTTTCCTAGAATTCATCAACGGTTGAGATCGATTTCAATCAACGGTCAGGATTAAAGGTGAAGTTCAGTCATAAAGGGAGATTTCCAAATTAAAGAGAGTTAACAAATTGAATTTGAGTAAATTAAGGAGTTAACTTATTCAATTTGAGTAGAAAAAGGAGTTAACTGATTTAACTCATTTTTTATCAATAGTGACCTGGAAATTTCCCTTTTTGAACTCAAGAGAGATTTTGTTGAGATATTTAATTTAATAAAATGAGATACGCTCTCATAATTACTTTTTCTATTTAATTAAATAATCTTTAGTTAATTAGAGACACTTTTCTTATTTAATTAAATAACTTCATTTAATTAATTAGGAATGGCTTCTCATTTAATTAAATAACTTTGTTTAATTAATTAGAAGTAGGTACTCCATTTAATTAAATAATTTCGTTTAATTATTTTAATTTTTTTTTGAAGCTAATCAACTCAAGTCAACCGTGGTTAAATCTGGTGAACTTTTGGTCAAACTTGATCTTTGCGTATGTGAATATGAGCAAATGTGAGTATGAATTCCAGCAACAATTTGATACAAATTCTCATTCAACTTTTCAAAATTATGAGATGAGGGTCTCTTAAATAGACTTTCCTAGAATTCATCAACGGTAGAGATCGATTTCAATCAACGGAATGGATTAAAGGAAATTAACAAATTTAATTTCAGTAAAATAAGGAGCTAACTAATTCAATTTGAGTAGAAAAAGGAGTTAACTGATTTAACTCATTTTTTATCAATAGTGAACTGGAAATTTCTCTTTTTGAACTGAAGAGAGATTTTGTTGAGATATTTAATTTAATAAAATGAGATATGCTCTCATAGTTACTTTTTCTATTTAATTAAATAATCTTTAATTAATTAGGGACACTTTTCTTATTTAATTAAATAACTTCATTTAATTAATTAGGAATGCCTTCTCATTTAATTAAATAACTTTTTTTAATTAATTAGAAGTAAGTAATCCACTTAATTAAATAATTTTGTTTAATTATTTCAAAATTCTGTTCGAAACTACTCAACTCAAGTCAACCATAGTTAAATCTAGTCAACTTTTGGTCAAACTTGATCTTTGCGTATGTGAATATGAGCAAATATGAGTATGAATTCCGGCAATAATTCGATGGAAATTCTCATTCAACCTTTCAAAATAAAGAGATGAGGGTCTCTTAAATAGACTTTCCTTGAATTCATCAACGGTTGAGATCGATTTCAATTAGCAGTCAGGATTAAAGGTGAAGTTCAGTCATAAAGGGAGATTTCCAAATTAAAGGGAGTTAACAGATTTAATTTGAGTAAAATAAGGAGTTAACTGATTCAATTTGAGTAGAAAAAGTATTTAACTCATTTAACTGATTTTTGATCAATAGTGAACTGAAAATTTCCCTTTTTGAATTAAAAAGAGATTTTGTTGAGATATTTAATTTAATAAAATGAGATATGCCCTCATAATTACTTTTTCTATTTAATTATTTCAAAATTCTTTTCGAAACTAGTCAACTCAAGTCAACCGCGGTTAAATCTGGTCAACTTTTTGTCAAACTTGATCTTTGCGTATGTGAATATGAGCAAATGTGAGTATGAATTCCAACAACAGTTCGATGCAAATTCTCATTCAACCTTTCAAAATAAAGAGATGAGGGTCTCTTAAATAGACTTTCCTGGAATTCATCAATGGTTTAGATCGATTTCAATCAACGGTTAGGATTAAAGGTGAAGTTTAGTCATAAAGGGAGATTTCCAAATTAAAAGGGAGTTAAGAGATTTAATTTGAGTAAAATAACGAGTTAATTGATTCAATTTGAGTAGAAAAATGAGTTAACTGATTTAACTCATTTTTGATCAATAGTGTATTGGAAATTTCCCTTTCTAAACATAAGAGAGATTTTGTTGAGATATTTAATTTAATAAAATGAGATATGCTCTCTGTAAGGTCCCTCCTCGCATGTACTTATTAAATATAAATTTCTCTGTGAAACTTGTTGTAGGAGATTTGAATGGATATGGAGTAATGTTGTAGGTTTTTAGATGTCCTAATGAAATTAAGAACAACAGATACATCCATGCTTTAATACTTAAAGATTAGAGAACAACTATGTTGTCTTGACTGTTTAAAACATTAAATTTGCACTAACAATAATACAAGGTGTTTCACTTAATAATGATGTTATTGATTTTGTTACCTCAATGATTAGGATTCTATGCATATAGATAGTTCAATATTCACTATTGGTGATGTTATGATGTTTAGTTAGGTATATGCATGCCTAACAATGATTATTTTCATATTTAATTTGATTTAATGAATAAGTTATATGTCATATTGATGATGTAATTACTGATGATTAAATGTGAGTAGAAATAAATTAAATAGTTAAGTAATTGAAGCATTATGTTTTGAGTTCGCTCCTATCCATCATAGCATAGTAATACATTACTATTATTTTGATACTCACGACTCGAGATTCGAGACATTACCTGATGCTTGGAACATATTATATTATTTCATGCTGTGTGATGTTATTTTCAAATATTTAATGTTCGTCATTTAAGATTTTAGGTATATGTATGTTGATGAATTAAGTAAAATTAGGATTAACACATTGATTTTGGAATCTTTATGGTTAAGGATATAAGTAGGATGCAAGAAACCCTGATTGATGTATGTTTCAATTTATGTGAATTTATGATACGTATACATACATATGTACATGTGATTTTTGGGACTACTGATGTGTGCAATGAGTCTGCAGATATTTTTAGCTGAGGAAATCGACGGAAGAACCGAACTGATCTCTATGTGCTAATTTTGGAAACCTTGTTGTTCGTAATTCGCGTATTGTTATGTGAGATATATGTATGTATCATCTTTGTTCAATGAATGTTAATATTCGTAATTATGTTCTTTTAGTGTCGCTTGACACTCGTAAATTGTTTATGTGCTTCAGTGTGCTGTTTAGGGTTAGTTTTTTAACCTTTGGGCCCAAGTTGGTTTAGTTGGTGTCAGTTTTCTTTTGGGTTCTTAATCGAGGTTAGTCTTCCCTTAATTCGGATTAGTGTTTAATCTGCATTTTAGAGTTGTTAGTTGGTCCTGATTATTTCCTAGCTTTTGTTTGGCTTTAAACCTTTTTCCTAAGGCTTAAATCATGAAATTATTATACCCAAAGGGTATGGGTATGGGTTAGGGGTCTTTTCCAACCCCTAAGCCCCTTTTATTGACTTTTGAGATCACTCAAAAAGTCTCTTTTTGCCTTTGTGCGAAAATTGACCATGGTTATCTTGAGTTACTTCACCTCATCTCCACTTAGGGTTTAATCATAGTGTAGGTTGAGTGAGGAGTTTCTAGAATTGCAAGTGGGTGGGGTAGTTATTGAGCTTTGGGTGGTTGAGTTGGAGGCTTATTTAGAGGCCTTTCTTGGAATAGTGGAGGTTGTTACCCAATCTCTACATTTAGAGAGGAGTTCTTGAAGATTGAAGTAAGGAGAAGGAAACTCTACTCAAACTTGTTCATTTCCATTACCTCTTTGTGAAGGTTGGATCTCTCATCTCCCTTGTTCAGATTTTATTCTTGTTTCATGCTTATGCTACCTTGTTGTTCTTAAATGGTTGTATGGTTGTGGGTATGTTGGAAAGATTTGAAAACCATATTATATTTTTGGATGATTTCCTTTCATGTTTATGTTTGCAATTTTGAAATTTTTCTTGCATGGGTGTTTTGGTATTACTCACCCTTGGAGAGGGCAGAAGTGACCAATTTTGGGAAAGGTCTGTTTAGTTGGACTCCAACCAGTGTAGAGTCTCTTCTCACGATGAGAAGAGGGAGAAAGGGTAGGGTGTTATGGGCCCCTACCTGTCAGCATAAACCTTGTATGATTCTGGTATGTTGAAATGGAAGAACGGAAGTTCTTGGTATATAGCCCCGATTGGGCATTTGTTTGGTGTTGTGCTTGACTTCTCTTGGTTAGAAGAATCCACCTTTCCCTAGTTTTGATTTATTGTGAATGCTATTGTGTAAACCATGTATGATTATGCTTCTTTGATTGTCTCTTGGTTATGTTTGGTTGTCACCTGATCAGATATTTGTTTCCTCCACGGTTCGTAGAAATGTGTTGCTGAATTGGATATGGAACCCTTGTTGAGGGTCATGAAGGAAATTTTATTTAAGTGTTGTAATTTAGGATTGAAATCTTATGTAATTTGTATCTCAAAACTTTGTTAGATTGGCAACAAAGCTGGGTTTTCTTCCTGATTCTTTCCCGGTTGAGCCCTTGAATCAGGTTTGCCAATAAAATTGGTGTTTAAGTATAATTGGTTATCTTGTGTTTTAATCGTAATTTTTAATTTAGATGGATGCACAGAAAATTAGGATAAAATGATGATGGTTTAATTAAGTAAAATTTTGAGTTTTCTTTATGTTGAAAAAATGAAATTTATGTTATGAATGTAGGTTCAGTTTCGGGATTATTGGAAGCAAAACAATTCTTGCATTATAGTAAATGGATCATTCATATTCCTAGAATATTTATTTTGTAATAGCTCCTATTAGACCTTTAAAAAAAAAAAAAGGATAACCCCTCTTAATAAATCAATCAATTTCAAAAAAAATTATACTTAGAGAAATTTATTCTTAGAGCAAAAAATGCTCACTGTCTTTTGTATGAGGAGCAAGATTTATTATCTTTTGCCACAGAGCATCAAAAGGATTCTATTAATATTCCCTTGAACTTGTTAATATTAAATGTTTACATAAAATAAAGTAAAAATAAAATAAATACAAAAATGGACATATAAATTAAGGAAATATCCTATCCTTCACCTAATAAACTTTTTTTGCATTTACTTTCTTGGCGCCAACTCTTTAGGAAGAATATGATTTGTTTTGCAAAGTCAATTTCAGCTTGTTTAGGGTGACATCACCCTGGCTTCCCCATTAGAATTCGTAGCCCTTGCAATCCTAGAAGTGACTTTTTGTGTTAATGCATTGTCAGAGAGAATTTGTTCAAAACTTTCTCTCACCCTTTTTAAACATTGGTCGCCTCATCTCTTGTTAGATTTGGGTTAGTGCTAGGTACTCTTGGGAAAAGTGCCTCTTACTGGACAGAGCGTTTGGAGAAAGCGCATGGGGAAGTAGGTTTAGCTTAGTCTTGCATCTTATGTTCTTTTTAATCCTTGCACTCCACCTTGGTCAGCGCACCATATCACCTCGGGCAGAGTGTATAGCCTAGAAAATGCTTGGGAAGCACTACAAACTTTGCCTTGATGGATATTTGCATGGTATTTAGGTGCCACCATGAGGGAAGGGAGGGTGGATAGTGCAGACCTAGTATAGGTATAGAGGAATAAGGTAGGATTTAGATGGGTGTGATAGTGAGTTAGTGTTAAGGTTTGGGATGGGTTAGTATAGGTTAGTGTTAGGTATGTTTAATGTTGTGGTTAGTTTATTTAAGTTTAGATTAGTTTATGATATGGTTAGTTTTAGTATAGTTTGTATTATTTAAGTTTATAAGTTGAGTTTAATTTAGTTTTAAGATAGTTTTAAAATTAGTGATTGATAGTTAGTCATTATTTCGTCAGATTAATTGTTGTTTATAATTTAATTATTGTATTTTTTTTTAATGTTAGTTTTAGTTTAGATTAAGTGAGTGGTTAGTTTATATTCTTTGTAGTTAGATTTTATTGAATTTAGTTAGTTTTAGATTTAAATTAGAATGTTGGGACATTTTTTTAGTTAGTTGTTTTGTTATTTTAAAAGTAAGTGTAGTTAGATATTAATTTAATTAATTTAGATTTTTGTATTAATTTAAGTAAGTAATTAAATTAGTATGTTATGAAGTTGTATAGTTAGTGTTGGTTTAATTAGTATAAATTAGTTTTACATGAAGTGGTGTTATGAGGAATTATGTTAGATGTCGAAGGTGGGTTTGATAGTTAATTAAGGGTATTGTTTGATCAGTATTATAATAATGTTATATATTGATTTCAAAATTAGTTTTGTTTTAGGTTAGCAATCTTGAAGTTAGAGATTAGTTCTATTCTAGTAGAATCTTTTTTTTCAATTTATTTGATAATGTTAGTTTTGTTAGTTAAAATCTAGTGCAGGTTGCATTGTCAATCAATTAATCTCTATATATTGTGATAATCTTAATCTAATAACTATTGTCGATATCAACTTAATAATGAGAGTAAAATTTAATAGTGTAGAGAACCTATACTTAAACTGTGATCACAACCATATCATCTGAGAGCATTTTAATTTTTAAAAAAAAATATTATTGTGTGTTTTTGCCCTCGTAGTTTGGGCATGACATTTTGGTATCAGAGCCAGGTTTCGTGACACTAGGGCAATAATGGACCCATGTAAAGTGTGGACATTTAAAACTACATGAATTAAACCTCCTCTCACATTTCGTATTTGATGAGTGTAACTTTGATGAAATGATAAAAATATATAGATTTCTCTATAAGTTCTTGTTAAAAAAAAAAATTCAATATTCAAACTTACACTTTCAACAACATTGCTTCTCAATTCTGACAAGATTGGGAGGAACATCTGAGTTAGTTAGTAGGGAGTTTAGTAGCAGTTAGTATGATTTAGTTATTAAGGTTTGTAGTTAGTTAGTTAGTTGGAATAGTCTTAGTAAGTCTTCAAAATAAGTTTTAGGATTTAGTATAACTAATAAGTGGGTAGTAGAGTTGTATGTTTTATATTTCAAATATTAGATTTTAATTAATGTTAGTAATTTTAGTATGTTTTAGAAAGTTTGAAATTGTAAGTATTTAATCTAATTTTGTTTAGTGTTGTTTTATTTTTATTATTAAAGTATTTCTAGATTAGTAAGATTTATTTATAGAATAAAGTTTTCTTTTAATTTAGTTAGTTACTAGTTTAAATATGTTGGTTAAGTTAAGATAGCTAATTTATTCAACTCGTTAAAGAAGTAATCTAGAACCATTATGTTAGTAATTAGTATTTATTTTGAATTTTAGAATTAATTAAAGTTAGTAGTAGAGATTTGTTTATTAGTTATTTTAATGTTAATAACCATATTGTTCTTAAGTTGGAGCTGAGTGTCATTTTATTAAAAATGTTTTTGTTTAGAAAAAGATTATAAAATTGAGATAGATCATTGGAGTAACTTAAGTGTCAAATAAATAATTGGACTTAAATTAGCAAGTTTTATAGTAGACAATGTTGCGATAGCTATTAGATTATGTGAACGGTTTAGATATCTTGGAATACGTCTAGATAAGGGCTAGCATAGAACAAACATTTTAGTTGTGTGACTTCCAGGAGGAAGTCAAAGGCTAGTGGGGGAGGATGTAAGGTCCCTCCTTGCATGTACTTATTAAATATGAATTTTTCTGTCAAACCTGTTGTAGGAGATTTGAATGGATATGGAGTAATGTTGTAGGTTTTTAGATGTCCTAATGAAATTAAGAACAACATATACATCCATGCTTTAATACTTAAAGATTAGAGAACAACTATGTTGTCTCGACTGTTTAAAACATTAAATTTGCACTAACAATAATACAAGCTGTTTCACTTAATAATGGTGTTTCCATTTTATTAAATAATTTTATTTAATTATTTCAAAATTCTTTTCGAAACTAGTCAACTCAATTCAACCGTGGTTAAATCTGGTCAACTTTTGGTCAAACTTGATCTTTGCGTATGTGAATATGAGCAAATGTGAGTATGAATTCCAACAAAAATTCGATGCAAATTCTCATTCAACCTTTCAAAATGAAGAGTTGAGGGTCTCTTAAATTGACTTTTTTGGAATTCATCAACGGTTGAGATCGATTTCAATCAACGGTCAGGATTAAAGGTGAAGTTCAATCATAAAGGGAGATTTCTAAATTAAAGGTAGTTAACAGATTTAATTTGAGTAAGATAAGGAGTTAACTGATTCAATTTGAGTAGAAAAAGGAGTTAACTAATTTGTCATGCCCAAACTACGAGGGCAAAAACACACAAATTTTTTTGAGATAAAATAATAAATTATTATAATACTGATGTTTGATAAGTTTTGCAATCACAGTTTACGAATGGTTCACTACAACTCATTCTTAAGTTACATATCTTGAGAAGGAATAAATCGTTAAATGGAAGTTCTCGTTATAAAAATAATATCGATGTCTATTTGTTTATAACAATAGGTTTAAATTTTCTCTAAAACAATATAATAAAATTATTTAAATAACATTTTAAGTGAGTTCGTTCCAAATTATATATAAAATCTCAGATCAAGAACTCATTAAGGATGGAAATATTACATCTACCCATACACCTATATAAGCTATTAATGTATGATCAATTATTAACCTATTAAGGTAAAACTAAATAATATTCAAGGACTAAATTAACATTAAAATAAAAGAAAAACAAACCAAACTAACTACATACTAACTTTATTACTAAAAATACTAGCTCCCCCTAAATTTGAAACTAAAACTTACTTCTAACATTACTAATTATCAATAACTTTTAAGAACATACTAATTCTTATAAAGAATTTTTATTAATTCACTAATCGAAGTAAAACTTAACAAATTTACATTTAACTATGTGACCATTTAACCACTAAGCATTAATTTCAACTAATAAAGAAAACTTTATTAATTTTAAACTAGCATTACATAATTTAACCTAAGTCTAAACTTAATTAAAATTAAACTATTTATATCCATGCTAACTATACAACTTTATGACATACTAAATTACTTACTCAAATTAATACTAAATCCAAATTAATATCTAAACACATCTACTTATTACAAAACTCTAAAATAACAACTACAAAAAAACATTATAATATTTAAAACATAAAAATTATTATAAACATAACTAAAAAACAAACTTAACTAAACAAACATTCATAACATTAATAACTAAAAAAATCTTTAAAAAAACTAAAACTAAACTATTCCTAACTTTCCCTAGCCCATACAATGCCTAGCCCCACCCTACATCCCCCTTACCCTACTCTATGGGCAGCGCTTCGCAAGGAAGCACTTCCCAAGCGCTGTCCTTGGGACAGCGCTCTGCCCCACACTGACAGGTGCAGACCCCAAACAAAGGTGGGCGGCTCAAAACCTACAGACATGTTTAAATACATTTGCAACTTGTTAAAGTCCAAGAAGAAGGTGAGCGCTCCAAATGATAAGGGGTAGATGGGAGATGGGATGTGGGGAACAGAATGATGTCACCCTCCCACATGCAAATGACTTTAATTTAAACAAAAGTCCATTTTAAATTCAATCCAAAACTAACGTCCCCTATGGATGAGAAGGGTATGCATTAAACTCATAAAGTTTTATGGGTGAAGAGATGATGGGATTAAATATATATATTTGAATTTCTTTTAAAACTTTATCATGTAAATTATGCCTTAACTTGATTTTATTTTGCCACAAAAATTTAAATGAAAAGAATATTTAAAAGGATATTCTCTGTTGCTCCCCTTCAAAATAAAAAGGTCTCCCATACAATTTCCAGTGAGCAATTTTGCTCCTGGGAGTGTAAATTTTTTTTTTTTTGGGAAATTATTCTCAATGAAGAGTTTCAAGGGCAATGTAAGATATATTTGTTTTTGTCAAATCTTTTTTTTTTGAAAATTTCTTAAGTATAGAATTACAAGGCAAGTATATATTTTTGAATAGAATTAAAACATAGATTTAGCCATTGACACAATAATGCAAGTTTGATTAATATCCAATAATCATAAAAACTAAATCTACATGAATGAACATAAATTTCCATTTTCAACATATATGAACAACTTGATATATTGCCAAACTGAACATCATCATTATTTTCATCCTATTTTGAGATTCAACCATCTAAATTTAAAATTTACAATTAAATCACATAACAAGCAATTATTCTCAACACCAATTTTATTGGCAAACCTGATTCAAAGGCTCAGCCGGGAAAGAACCAGGAAGAAAACTCGACTTTGTTGCCATTCACATCAAGGTTTAAAATACAATTTACAATAGGATCTCAATCCCAAATTTCAACAATTAAATCAAATTTTCTTCATGATCATAATCAAGGGATTTATAATGTTTTCTGCAACTCATTTCTAGAACCATGGAGGAAACAAAATCTGATCAGGTGACCCAAAAGCATGAAGAAGAACAATTCAAAACATGCATATTTATACAAGGTTTTCACAACAAGATCTACAATAACTCAACACTAGGGAAAGGTGGATTCTTCCAACGAGGAGAAGTTGAGCACAACACCAAATCAGATGCCCAATCGGGGCTATTAACCAAGAACTTCTGTTCTATCATTTAAACATGCCATACTCATACCAGGTTTGTGCTGACGAGTAAGGGCCCATAACACCCTACCCTTTCTCCCTTTTCTCATCCTGAGAAGAGACTCTACACTGGTTAGAGTTCAACTAAACAGACATTTCCCAAAATTGGTCACTTCTGCCCTCTCCAAGGGTGAGTAATACCAAAACACCCATGCAAGAAAAATCTCAAAATTGCAAACATAAAAATGAAAGGAAAACAACCAAAATAACCTGGTTTTCAAATCTTCCCAACATACCCACAAACATACAAACATTGAAACAACAACAAAGTAGCATGAGCATGAAATAAAACATGAAAACTGAATAAGGGAGATGAGAATTTCCTACCTTCACAAAGAGGTAATGGCAAAGAATAAGTTTGAGAAGAGTTTCCACTTCCTTCCTTCAATCTTCAAAACTCCTCTCTAAATGTAGAGATTGGGTAACAACCTCCACAAGTCCAAGAAGGCCCTCTAAATAGGCCTCCAACTCAACCACCGAAGGGCTCAATAATTACCCCCACCCACTTACAATTCTAGAAACTCCTAACTCAACCTACACTATGATTAGACCCTAAGTGGAGATGAGGTGAAGTAACTCAAGATAACCATGGTCAATTTTCGCATAAAGGCAAAAAAAGACTTTTTGAGTGACCTCAAAAGTCAATAAAAGGGGCTTAGGGGTTGGAAAAGACCTCTAACCCATACCCATACCCTTTGGTTATAATAATAATAAGTTTTAAGCCTTAGGAAAGAGGTTTAGAGCCAAACAAAATCTAGCAATAAAGTAGGACCTTCTAACTACTCTAAAATGCAAATTAAGCACTAATCTGAATTAGGGATGACTAACCTCAATTAAGAACCTAATAGAAAATTGACACTAACTTAAACCAACTTGGTCCAAAGGTTAAACAATTAACACTAAACAACACACTGAAGCACATAAACATTTTATGAGTGTCAAGCGACACTGAAAGAATATAATTACGAACATTAACATTCACTGAACAAAGAAGATACATACATATATCTCACAAGACAATACGTGAATTACGAACAACAAGGTCTCCAAAATTAACACAAGGAGATTAGTTCTGTTCCTCCGTAGGGCTTCTCGGCTAAAATATCTGCACACTCATTGAACACATCAGTAGTTCTGAAAAATCATATGTACATAAATGTATACATTTCAGCAATTCACATAAATTAAAACATACATCAATAAGGGTTTCTTCATTCTTCTTAACTCTTAACCATTTAAAATTTCTTAAATCAAAGTCTCAATCCTACATTTATTGATTTCATCAACATACATATACATGAAACATTAAATGACAATCATCAAATATATCAGAAAATAACATCACACAACATGAAATAACGAAGTATGTTCTAAGCATCAGATAATGTCTCGACATCTCGAGTTGTGAATATCAAAATAATAAGTAATGTATCACTATGCTACGATGGGTCGGGGCGAGGCCTCACATGATTTAACTCATTTTTTATCAATAGTGAACTAAAAATTTCTGCTTTTGAACTGAAGAAAGATTTTGGTGAGATATTTAATTTAATAAAATGAGATATGCTCTCATAATTACATTTTCTATTTAATTAAATAATCTTTAATTAATTAGAGACACTTTTCTTATTTAATTAAATAACTTCATTTAATTAATTAGGAATGGTTTCTCATTTAATTAAACAACTTTGTTTAATTAATTAGAAGTAAGTACTCCATTTAATTAAATAATTTCGTTTAATTATTTCAAAATTCTTTTCGAAACTAGTCAATTCAATCAACTCAAGTCAACCGTGGTTAAATCTGGTCAACTTTTGGTCAAACTTGATCTCTGCATATGTGAATATGAGCAAATGTGAGTATGAATTCTAGTAACAATTCGATGCAAATTCTCATTCAACCTTTCAAAATGAAGAGATGAGGGCCTCTTAAATAGACTTTCCTGGAATTCATCAAAGGTTGAGATCGATTTCAATCAACAGTCAGGATTAAAGGTGAAGTTCAGTCATAAAGGGAGATTTCCAAATTAAAGGGAGTTAACAGATTTAATTTGAGTAAAATAAAGAGTTAACTGATTCAATTTGAGTAGAAAAATGAGTTAACTGATTTAACTCATTTTTTATCAATAGTGAACTGGAGATTTCCCTTTTTGAAATGAAGAGAGATTTTGTTGAGATATTTAATTTAATAAAATGAGATATGCTCTCATAATTACTTTTTCTATTTAATTAAATAATCTTTAATTAATTAGAGACACTTTTCTTATTTAATTAAATAACTTCACTTAATTAATTAGGAAAGGCTTCTCATTTAATTAAATAACTTTGTTTAATTAATTAGAAGTAAGTACTCCATTTAATTAAATAATTTTGTCTAATTATTTCAAAATTCTTTTCAAAGCTAGTCAACTCAAGTCAACAGTGGTTAAATCTGGTCAACTTTTGGTCAAACTTGATCTTTGCATATGTGAATATGAGCAAATGTGAGTATGAATTCCAGAAATAATTTGATGCAAATTCTCATTCAACCTTTCAAAATGAAGAGATGAGGGTCTCTTAAATAGACTTTCTTGAAATTCATCAACGGTTGAGATCGATTTCAATCAACGGACAGGATTAAAGTTGAAGTTTAGTCATAAAAGGAGATTTCCAAATTAAAGGGAGTTAACAGATTTAATTTGAGTAAAATAAAGAGTTAACTGATTTCACTCATTTTTTATCAATAATGAACTAAAAATTTCCCTTTTTGAACTGAAGAGAGATTTTGTTGAGATATTTAATTTAATAAAATGAGATATGCTCTTATAATTACTTTTTCTATTTAATTAAATAATTTTTAATTAATTAAAGAAAATTTTCTTATTTAATTAAATAACTTCATTTAATTAATTAAGAATGGCTTTTCATTAAATTAAATAACTTTGTTTAATTAATTAGAAGTAAGTACTCCATTAAATTAAATAATTTCATATAATTATTTCAAAATTCTTTTCGAAACTAGTCAACTCAAGTCAACCGTGGTTAAATCTGGTCAACTTTTGGTCAAACTTGATCTTTGCGTATGTGAATATGAGCAAATGTGAGTATGAATTCCAGCAACAATTCAATGTAAATTCTCATTCAACCTTTCAAAATGAAGAGATAAGAGTCTCTTAAATAGACTTTCCTGAAATTCATCAACGGTTGAAATCGATTTCAATTAACGGTCAGGACTAAAGGTGAAGTTTAGTCATAAAGGGAGATTTCCAAATTAAAGGGAGTTAACAAATTTAATTTGAGGAAAATAAGGAGTTAACTGATTGAATTTTAGTAGAAAAATGAGTTAATTGATTTAATTCATTTTTTATCAATAGTGAACTGGAAATTTTCCTTTTTGAACTGAAGAGAGATTTTGTTTGGATATTAAATTTAATAAAATGAGATATGCTCTCATAATTATTTTTCTATTTAATTAAATAATCTTTAATTAATTAGAGACACTTTTCTTATTTAATTAAATAACTTCATATAATTAATTAGGAATGGCTTCTCATTTAATTAAATAACTTTGTTTAATTAATTAGAAGTAAGTACTCCATTTAATTAAATACTTTGTTTAATTATTTCAAAATTGTTTTCGAAACTAGTCAACTCAAGTCAATCGTAGTTAAACCTGGTCAACTTTTGGTCAAACTTGACCTCTGCGTATGTGAATATGAGCAAATGTGAGTATGAATTCCAGCAACAATTCGATGCAAATTCTCATTCAACCTTTCAAAATGAAGAGTTGAGGGTCTCTTAAATAGACTTTTCTAGAATTCATTAACGGTTGAGATTGATTTCAATCAATGGTCAGGATTAAAGGTGAAGTTTAGTCATAAAGGGAGATTTCAAAATTACAGGGAGTTAATAGATTTAATTTGAGTAAAATAAGGAGTTAACTGATTCAATTTGAGAAAAAAAATAAGTTAACTGATTTAACTCATTTTTTATCAATAGTGAATTGGAAATTTTCATTTTTGAACTGAAGAGAGATTTTGTTGAGATATTTAATTTAATAAAATGAGATATGCTCTCATAATTACTTTTTCTATTTAATTAAATAATCTTTAATTAATTAGAGACACTTTTCTTATTTAATTAAATAACTTCATTTAATTAATTAGGAATGGCTTCTCATTTAATTAAATAACTTTGTTTAATTAATTAGAAGTAAGTGCTCCATTTAACTAAATAATTTTGTTTAATTATTTCAAAATTGCTTTCGAAACTAGTCAACTCAAGTCAACCGTAGTTAAATCTGGTCAACTTTTGGTCAAATTTGATCTTTGCGTATGTGAATATGAGAAAATGTGAGTATGAATTCCAGCAACAATTTGATGCAAATTCTCATTCAACCTTTCAAAATGAAGAGATGACGGTCTCTTAAATAGACTTTCCTCGAATTCATCAACGGTTGAGATCGATTTCAGTCAACGGTCAGAATTAAAGGTGAAGTTGAGTCATAAAGGGAGATTTCCAAATTAAAAGGAGTTGAGAGATTTAATTTGAGTAAAATAAGGAGTTAACTGATTCAATTTGAGTAGAAAAAGGAGTTAACTGATTTAACTCATTTTTTATCAATAGTGAACTGGAAATTTCCCTTTTTGAACTGAAGAGAGATTTTGTTGAGATATTTAATTTAATAAAATGAGATATGCTCTCATAATTACTTTTTCTACTTAATTAAATAATCTTTAATTAATATGAGCAAATGTGAGTATGAATTCCAGCAATAATTCGATGCAAATTCTCATTCAACCTTTCAAAATGAAGAGATGAGGGTCTCTTAAATAGACTTTCCTTGAATTCATCAACGGTTGAGATCGATTTCAATCAATCGTAAGGATTAAAGGTGAAGTTTAGTCATAAAGGGAGATTTCCAAATTAAAGAGAGTTAACAGATTTAATTTGAGTAAAATAAGGAATTATTTGATTCAATTCGAGTAGAAAAAGGAGTTAACTGATTTAACTCATTTTTTATCAATAGTGAACTGAAAATTTCCCTTTTTCAACTGAAGAGAGATTTTGTTGAGATATTTAAATTAAATTAAATGAGATATGCTCTCATAATTACTTTTTCTATTTAATTAATTAGAGACACTTTTCTTATTTAATTAAATAACTTCATTTAAAAAATTAGGAATAGCTTCTCATTTAAATAAATAACTTTGTTTAATTAATTAGAAGTTAGTAAACTGTTTAATTAAATAATTTTGTTGAATTATTTCAAAATTCTTTTCAAAACTAGTCAACTCAAGTCAACTGTGGTTAAATCTGGTCAACGTTTGGTCAAACTTGATCTTTGCGTATGTGAATATGAGCAAATGTGAGTATGAATTCCAGCAACAATTCGATGCAAATTCTCATTCAACCTTTCAAAATGAAGAGATAAGGGTCTCTTAAATAGACTTTCTTGAAATTCATCAACAGTTGAGATCGATTTCAATCAATAGTCTGGATTAAAGCTGAAGTTCAGTCATAAAGGGAGATTTCCAAATTAAATGGAGTTAACAGATTTAATTTGAGTAAAATAAGGAGTTAACTGATTCAATTTGAGTAGAAAGAGGAGTTAACTAATTTAACTCATTTTTTATCAATAGTGAATTGAAAATTTTCTCTTTTTGAACTGAAGAGAGATTTTCTTGAGATATTTAATTTAATAAAATGAGATATGCTCTCATAATTACTTTTTCTATTTAATTAAATAATCTTTAATTAATTAGGAACACTTTTCTTATTTAATTAAATAACTTGATTAAATTAATTAGGAATGGCTTCTCATTTAATTAAATAATTTTTTTTAAATAACTAGAAGTAAGTACTCCATTTAATTAAATAATTTCGTTTAATTATTTTAAAATTCTTTTCGAAACTAGTCAACTCAAGTCAACCGTGGTTAAATCCGATCAACTTTTGGTCAAACTTGCTCTTTGCGTATGTGAATATGAGCAAATGTGAGTATGAATTCCAGCAACAATTCGATGCAAATTCTCATTCAACTTTTCAAAATGAAGAGATGAGGGTCTCTTAAATAGACTTTCTTGGAATTTTTCAACGGTTGAGATCGATTTCAATCAACGGTCAGGATTAAAGGTGAAGTTCAGTCATAAGGGAAGATTTCCAAATTAAAGAGAGTTAACAGATTTAATTTGAGTAAAATAAGGAGTTAACTTATTTAACTCATTTTTGATCAATAGTGAACTGACAATTTCTCTTTTTGAACTTAAGTGAGATTTTGTTGAGATATTTAATTTAATAAAATGAGATATGTTCTCATAATTACTTTTTTGTATTTAATTAAATAATCTATAATTAATCAGAGACACTTTTCTTATTTAATTAAATAACTTCATTTAATTAATTAGGAATGGCTTCTCATTTAATTAAATAACTTTGTTTAATTAATTGGAAGTAAGTACTCCATTTAATTACATAATTGCGTTTAATTATTTCAAATTTTTTTTTGAAATTAGTCAACTCAAGTCAATCGTGGTTAAATCTGGTCAACTTTTGGTCAAACTTGATCTTTGCGTATGTGAATATGAGCAAATGTGAGTATGAGTTCCAACAACAATTCAATGCAAATTCTCATTCAACCTTTCAAAATGAAGCGATGAGAGTCTCTTAAATAGACTTTCCTAGAATTCATGAATGGTTAAGATTGATTTCAAACAATGGTCAAGATTAAAGGTGAAGTTCATTTCTAAAGGAAGATTTCCAAATTAAAGGAGTTAACAGATTTAATTTCAGTAAAATAAGGAGTTAACTGATTCAATTTGAGTAGAAAAAGGAGTTAATTGATTTAACTCATTTTTTACCAAAAGTGAACTGAAAATTTCCCTTTTTGAACTTAAGTGAGATTTTGTTGAGATATTTAATTTAATAAAATGAGATATGCTCTGATAATTAATTTTTCTATTTAATTAAATAATATTTAATTAATGAGAGACAATTTTCTTATTTAATTAAATAATTTCATTTAATTAATTAGGAATGGTTTCTCATTTAATTAAATAACTTTGTTTAATTAATTAGAAGTAAGTACTCCATTAAATTAAATAATTTCGTTTAATTATTTCAGAATTCTTTTCGAAACTAGTCAACTCAAGTCAACCGTGGTTAAATCTGGTCAACTTTTGGTCAAACTTGATCTTTGCGTATGTGAATATGAGCAAATGTGAGTATGAATTCCAGCAACAATTCGATGCAAATTCTCATTCAACCTTTCAAAATGAAGAGATGAGGGTCTCTTAAATAGACTTTCCTGGAATTTATCAACGGTTGAGATCGATTTCAATCAATGATCAGGATTAAAGTTGAAGTTCAGTCATAAAGGGAGATTTCCAAATTAAATTTAGTTAACAGATTTAATTTGAGGAAAATAAGGAGTTAACTGATTCAATTTGAGTAGAAAAAGGAGTTAACTGATTTAACCCATTTTTGATCAATAGTGAACTGAAAATTTCCCTTTTTGAACAGAAGAGAGATTTTCTTTAGATATTTAATTTAATAAAATGAGATATGCTCTCATAATTACTTTTTCTATTTCATTAAATAATTTTTAATTAATTAGGAACACTTTTCTTAATTAATTAACTTCATTTAATTAATTAGGAATCGCTTCTCATTTAATTAACTAACTTTGTTTAATTAATTAGAAGTACTTCATTTAATTAAATAATTTCGTTTAATTATTTCAAAATTTTTTTCGAAACTAGTCAACTCAAGTCAACTGTGGTTAAATTTGGTCAACTTTTGGTCAAACTTGATATTTGCGTATGTGAATATGAGCAAATGTGAGTATGAATTCCAGCATCAATTCGATGCAAATTCTCATTCAACCTTTCAAAATGAAGAGATGAGGATCTCTTAAATAGACTTTCCTGGAATTCATCAACGGTTGAGATCGATTTCAATCAACGGTCAGGATTAAAGGTGAAGTTCAGTCATAAAGGGAGATTTCCAAATTAAATTTAGTTAATAGATTTAATTTGAGGAAAATAAGGAGTTAACTGATTCAATTTGAGTAGAAAAAGGAGTTAACTGATTTAACTCATTTTTGAACAATAGTGAACTGGAAATTTCTCTTTTTGAACTGAAGAGACATTTTGTTGAGATATTTAATTTGATAAAATGAGATATGCTCTCATAATTACTTTTTCTATTTAATTAAATAATCTTTAATTAATTAAAGACACTTTTCTTATTTAATTAAATAACTTCATTTAATTAATTAGGAATGGCTTTTCATTTAATTAAATAAATTTGTTTAATTAATTAGAAGTAAGTACTCCATTTAATTAAATAATTTTGTTTAATTATTTTAAAATTCATCACTGGTTGAGATCGATTTCAATCAACAGTCAGGATTAAAGATGAAGTTGACTAATAAAGGGAGATTTCCAAATTAATGGGAGTTAACAGATTTAATTTGAGTAAAATAAGGAGTTAACTAATTTAATTTGAGTAGAAAATGGAGTTAATTGATTTAACTCATTTTTTATCAAAAGTGAATTTAAAATTTCCCTTTTTTAACTGAAGAGAGATTTTGTTGAGATATTTATTTTAATAAAATGATATATTCTCTCATAATTACTTTTTCTATTTAATTAAATAATCTTTAATTAATTAGAGACACTTTTCTTATTTAATTAAATAACTTCATTTAATTAATTAGTAATGGCTTCTGATTTAAGCAAATAACTTTGTTTAATTAATTAGAAGTAAGTACTCCATTAAATTAAATAATTTCATTTAATTATTTCAAAATTATTTTCGAAACTGGTCAACTCATGTCAACCGTGGTTAAATCTAGTCAACTTTTGGTCAAATTTGATCTTTGTGTATGTGAATATGAGCAAATGTGAGTATGAATTCTAGCAACAATTCGATGCAAATTCTCATTCAACCTTTCAAAATGAAGAGATGAGGGTCTCTTAAATAGACTTTCCTGGAATTCATCAATTGTTGAGATTGATTTCAGTCAACGATCAGGATTAAAGGTTAAGTTTTGTCATAAAGGGAGATTTCCAAATTAAAGGGAGTTAACAGATTTAATTTGAGTAAAATAAGGAGTTAAATGATTC
Source organism: Cupressus sempervirens (assembly GCA_028749045.1). Classification (NCBI taxonomy): domain Eukaryota; kingdom Viridiplantae; phylum Streptophyta; class Pinopsida; order Cupressales; family Cupressaceae; genus Cupressus; species Cupressus sempervirens. The sequence continues at coordinate 102,533,561 of CM053787.1, forward strand.
AATTCGAGTAGAAAAAGGAGTTAACTGATTTAACTCATTTTTTATCAATAGTGAACTGGAAATTTCTCTTTTCCAACTGAAGAGAGATTTTGTAGAGATATTTAATTTAATAAAATCATATATGCTCTCATAATTATTATTTTATTTAATTAAATAATCTTTAATTAATTAGAGACACTTTTCTTATTTAATTAAATAGCATCATTTAATTAATTAGGAACGACTTCTCATTTAATTAAATAACTTTGTTTAATTAATTAGAAGTAAGTATTCCATTTAATTAAATAATTTCGTTTAATAATTTCAAAATTATTTTAGAAATTAGTCAACTCAAGTCAACCGTGGTTAAATCTAGTCAACTTTTGATCAAATTTGGTCTTTGCGTCTGTGAATATGAGCAAATGTGAGTATGAATTCCAGCAACAACTCGATGCAAATTTTCATTCAACCTTTCAAAATGAAGAGATGAGGGTCTCTTAAATAGACTTTCCTAAAACTGATCAACGGTTGAGATCGATTTCAATCAACTGTCAGGATTAAAGGTAAAGTTCAGTCATAAAGGGAGGTTTCCAAATTAAAGAGAGTTAACATATTTAATTTGAGTAAAATAAGGAGTTTACTGATTCAATTTGAGTAGAAAAAGGGGTTAACTCATTTAACTCATTTTTTATCAAAAGTGAACTGAAAATTTCTCTTTTTGAACTGAAGAGAGATTTTGTTGAGATATTTAATTTAATAAAATGAGATATGCTCTCATAATTACTTTTTCTATTTAATTAAATAATCTTTAATTAATTAGAGAAACTTTTCTTATTTAATTAAATAACTTCATTTAATTAATTAGTAATGGTTTCTCATTTAAGTAAATAACTTTGTTTAATTAATTAGAAGTAAGTACTCCATTAAATTAAATAATTTCGTTTAATTATTTCAAAATTCTTTTCGAAACTAGTCAACTCAAGTCAACCGTGATTAAATCTGGTCAACTTTTGGTTAAATTTGATCTTTGCATCTGTGAATATGAGCAAATGTGAGTATGAATTTCAGCAACAATTCGATGCAAATTCTCATTCAACCTTTCAAAATGAAGAGATGAGGGTCTCTTAAATAGACTTTCTTAGAATTCATCAACAATTGAGATCGATTTCAATCAACGGTTAGGATTAAAGGTGAAGTTCAGTTATAAAGGGAGATTTCCAAATTAAATGGAGTTAACAAATTTAATTTGAGTAAAATAAGGAGTTAACTGATTCAATTTTAGTAGAAAAAGGAGTTGACTGATTTAACTCATTTTTTATCAATAGTGAACTGGAAATTTCCCTTTTTGAACTGAAGAGAGATTTTGTTGAGATATTTAATTTAATAAAATGAGGTATGCTCTCATAATTATTTTTTCTATTTAATTAAATAATCTTTAATTAATTAGAGATAATTTTCTTATTTAATTAAATAACTTTATTTAATTAATTAGGAATGGCTTCTCATTTAATTAATTAACTTTGTTTAATTAATTAAAAGTAAGTACTCTATTTAATTAAATAATTTCTTTTAATTATTTCAAAATTCTTTTCGAAACTAGTCAACTCAAGTCAACCGTGGTTAAATGTGGTCAACTTTTTGTCAAACTTGATCTTTGCGTATGTGAATATGAGAAAATGTGAGTATGAATTCCAGCAACAACTCGATGCAAATTCTCATTCAACCTTTCAAAATGAAGAGATGAGGGTCTCTTAAATAGACTTTCTTGGAATGCATCAACAGTTGAAATCGATTTCAATCAACGGTCAGGATTAAAGGTGAAGTTCAGTCATAAAGAGAGATTTCCAAATTAAAGGGAGTTAACAGATTTAATTTGAGTAAAATAATGAGTTAACTGATTCAATTTTAGTAGAAAAAGGAGTTGACTGATTTAACTCATTTTTTAACAATAGTGAACTGGAAATTTCTCTTTTTGAACTGAAGAGAGATTTTCATGAGATATTTAATTTAATAAAATGAGATATATTCTCATAATTACTTTTTCTATTTTATTAAAGACACTTTTCTTATTAAATAACTTCATTTAGTTAATTAGGAATGGCTTCTCATTTAATTACATAACATTTGTTTAATTAATTAGAAGTAAGTACTCCATTTAATTAAATAATTTTGTTTAATTATTTCAAAATTGTTTTCGAAAGTAGTCAACTCAAGTCAACCGTAGTTAAATCTGGTCAACTTTTGGTCAAACTTGATCTTTGCGTATGTGAATATGAGCAAATGTGAGTATGAATTCTAGCAACAATTTGATGCAAATTCTACTTTAACCTTTCAAAATGAAGAGATGAGGGTCTCTTAAATAGACTTTCCTCGAATTCATCAACGATTGAGATCGATTTCACTCAACGGTCAGGATTAAAGGTGAAGTTCAGTCATAAAGGGAGATTTTCAAATTAAAGGGGGTTAAGAGATTTAATTTGAGTAAAATAAGGAGTTAACTGATTCAATTTGAGTAGAAAAAGGAGTTAACTGATTTAACTCATTTTTTAACAATAGTGAACTGGAAATTTCTCTTTTTGAACTGAAGAGAGATTTTGATAAGATATTTAATTTAATAAAATGAGATATGCTCTCATAATTACTTTTTCTATTTAATTAAATAATCTTTAATTAATTAGAGACACTTTTCTTATTTAATTAAATAACTTCATTTAATTAATTAGGAATGGCTTCTCATTTAATTAAATAACTTTGTATAATTAATTAGAAGTACTCCATTTAATTAAATAATTTCGATTAATTATTTCAAAATTCTTTTCGAAACTAGTCAACTCAAGTCAAACGTGGATAAATCTGGTCAACTTTTGGTCAAACTTGAACTTTACATATGTGAACATGAGCAAATGTGTGTATGAATTTTAGGACCAATTCGATGCAAATTCTCATTCAACTTTTCAAAATGAAGAGATGAGGGTCTCTTAAATAGACTTTTCTGGAATTCATCAATGGTTGAGATCGATTTCAATCAACGGTCAGGATTAAAGGTGAAGTTCACTCGTAAAGGAAGATTTCCAAATTAATGGGGGTTAACAGATTTAATTTGAGTAAAATAAGGAGCTAACTGATTCAATTTGAGTAGAAAAAGGAGTTAACTAATTTAACTCATTTTTTATCAATAGTGAACTGAAAATTTCTCTTTTTGAAATGAAGAGAGATTTTGTTGAGATATTTAATTTAATAAAACGAGATATGCTCTCATAATTAGTTTTTCTATTGAATTAAATAATCTTTAATTAATTAGAGACACTTTTCTTATTTAAATAAATAACTTTATTTAGTTAGTTAGGAATGGCTTCTCATTTAATTAAATAACTTTATTTAATTAATTAGAAGTAAGTACTCCATTTAATTAAATAATTTCGTTTAATTATTTCAAAAAAATTTCAAAACTAGTCAAATCAAGTCAATCGTGGTTAAATCTGGTCAACTTTTGGTAAAACTTGATCTTTGCATATGTGAATATGAGCAAATGTGATGCAGGCGCATCTCATTACTAAATCATTTCAAAGGTCCAAGATTCTCCATATATTTTAAATGGTCAATTTTAATAATTTAGGATTATGTCTTAGTGGATAGAATTAGGTGTTTTATTAAATAAATGTTATAGTTTTTAGTTGGATATGTTAGAGAGTTAGAGGAAAGGGTTAATGATGTTAGTGTTGGTTTTAGAAAGGATAAAATTAGTAATAGAAATGCCATGTGGTCAATAATTAAAAGAATCTCATCAGAATGTTGGTGGCAATTTTAAGAGTGTTCATAATGACGAAAAAATAGCTATGGAATAAAGGAAACCGTTTCATATTCTTTCTATTTGGAGGAAAGTTGGTTTTTTTTAAAAAGCCAATCCTATTCTTAGTAGTTACAAGAATATCCATGATTGCTGCATGGTATTGATGGTAAAGCATCTTTCGGATTCCTATTCTTAGCAGTTACAAGAATACCCATGATTGCTACATGGTATTGATTGTAAAGCATCTTTCAGATTCCTATTCTTAGCAGTTACAAGAATATCCATGATTGCTGCATGGTATTGATGGTAAAACGTCTTTCAGATTCCTATTCTTAGATGGAAAAGAAAACGTTTTTATTACTACTGGACAGCAAGGGCAGTCAGACTTTAGTTATTAAAAAGCCAATCTTTTATGTAAAAAACGATTCAAACTTGGGGAGGAATGTGAAGTTTTATGTCTCTTTTGGTCTCCTATTTTTTTTTTTTAAGATTATGGTTCTATTGTTATGCTTCATATATTTCTCATGGCAATCAGTTTAGGGAATAACAATTGCAGAAAAAATGTACTCTGATGCGGGGTCAATATCTCGGGTTTAAACCATTGGATTTCTCTCAAATTTTTATATGTTGTTTGAAACCTAGTTACACCAAATATCAATGGTTGGATTGAGTAAATCTTTTCTGGTTCAAAAGTTATTCATGTCTGAGTGCAGGTCTATCCGAAGGCAACAAGAAGATATTTTGGGGGATTTTATTTTCAAAATTTTGTTTATTGAATCTGATTTTAGTGTGTGATCCTGAAGGTTGTAGATGCCCCTTGAAGCAACTCAGTTGAGTGACTGATTCCTCCTGAGTTTTCCAAGGTGTGGCTCTGCATCATTTTTGGTATCAGAGCTCAGCAAAAGGTTTGAGAAAAAGTTGTTGTGTATATGTTTGTGTGATTGTGAAAGATTGAGAGAAATAGTCTGAGAAGAAGTCCAGGAGACTAGATAAGAAGAAAATAACCTAGCTGAGGAATGATGGGACAAGAAGAAGAAACTTTATTGTATCTTTTTAGAAGGTATCGACAGAGAAAGGATTCTAAACAGAAGGAGATAGAGGAAAAGAAGAAAAGAGAGAAAGAAGAAAGGAGAAAACAAAGAGAAGAGCTAAGCAAGATAGAAGAGGAGATAAACAATTTGAGAAGGAGACTTGAGGAGAGTGACGCTAAGTTGAAAGAGAATAAAGCTAAGTTGAAAGAAGTGTAGCAAGAACACAAAGTGCAACAACAAGAAGTGCAACAAGTATCTCTTGACGAGAGTAGTAACAAGACAAGCCCTATTGGATTTGAATGCAAACAATTTGTGGTTGGAACAGTAACATGTCCTTTGAAAATAGAGAAGAGTACAATGCTGGAAGGTACTCCTATGAAAAAGATTTTTGAGGCTAAGGATAAGAAGGAAGAAGTGATTCAAAGCACATAGGTAGAGGATGAAGAGTTAGATCAAGAAGAGGAAAACAATCCATTAGAAGGGCATAGACAGCAAGTGAATGTTGGTGTAGAGACTAAGAGTGAACAACAGGAGGTTGTTGTTGAACCTTGTGAGGAAAAGGTTCTTGCAGATAAAGAAGAGTTGGTGACAGGTGTGGTTGCAGACAATATTTTCCCAGATGATGGAGATGTTGACACAAATGATCAGAAAGGAAAAGATGTAGTGCAAATATCAGATGCTGAAGAGAAGACTATTGATGACAAGAATGAAGTATTTGTTGATCATTATGATGCTCTAGAGATATACAAACGAGAATCAGATGTTGGTATGATAATTTGGTATTTTTATGCAGGTGATACAAGGCTGTTAAATATTTTTGTTCCAAGATTTGACACAGGTACCATGGAAGGTATTCATTCTACAGTTTGGAATCAGAATGTTCTGGCAAGCGGCATCAATTCCATCATTCTTATGGTGACATTATTGCTTACATACAATTGGAAACTCCGAAAAAAGATTGTAGCAATTCAATGGGACTTGAATTTTTCTATCCCCGGGAGTATGATGCAGGCGCATCTCATTACTAAATCATTTCAAAGGTCCAAGATTCTCCATATATTTTAAATTGTCAATTTTAATAATTTAGGATTATGTCTTAGTGGATAGAATTAGGTGTTTTATTAAATAAATGTTATAGTTTTTAGTCGGATATGTTAGAGAGTTAGAGGAAAGGGTTAATGATGTTAGTGTCAGTTTTAGAAAGGATAAAATTAGTAATAGAAATGCCATGTGGTCAATAATTAAAAGAATCTCATCAGAAAGTTGGTGGCAATTTTAAGAGTGTTCATAATGACGAAAAAATGGCTATGGAATAAAAGAAACCATTTCATATTCTTTCTATTTGGAGGAGAGTTGGTTTTCTTTAAAAAGCCAATCCTATTCTTAGCAGTTACAAGAATATCCATGATTGCTACATGGTATTGATGGTAAAGCATCTTTCAGATTCATATTCTTAGCAGTTACAAGAATACCCATGATTGCTGCATGGTATTGATTGTAAAGCATCTTTCAGATTCCTATTCTTAGTAGTTACAAGAATATCCATGATTGCTGCATGGTATTGATGGTAAAACGTCTTTCAGATTCCCTTTCTTAGATGGAAAAGAAAATGTTTTTATTACTACTAGACAGCAAGGGCAGTCAGACTTTGGTTATTAAAAAGCCAATCTTTTATGTAAAAAATGATTCAAACTTGAGGAGGAATGTGAAGTTTTATGTCTCTTTTGGTCTCCTATGTTTTTTTTTAAAGATTATGGTTCTACTGTTATGCTTCATATATTTCTCATGGCAATCAGTTTAGGGAATAACAATTGCAGAAAAAATGTACTCTAATGCAGTGTCAATATCTCGAATTTGAACCGTTGGATTTCTCTCAAATTTTTATATGTTGTTTGAAACCTAGTTACACCAAATATCAAGGGTTGGATTGAGTAAATCTTTTTTGGTTCGAAAGTTATTCATGTCTGAGTGCAGGTCTATCCGAAGGAAGCAAGAAGATATTTTGGGGGATTTTATTTTCAAAGTTTTGTTTATTGAATTTGATTTTACTGTGTGATCCTAAAGGTTGTAGATGCCCCTTGAAGCAACTCAGTTGAGTGACTGATTCCTCCTGAGTTTTCCAAGGTGTGGCTCTGCATCAAAATGTGAGTATGAATTCTAGCAACAATTCGATGCAAATTCTCATTAAACTTTTAAAAATGAAGAGATGAGGGTTTCTTAAATAGACTTTCCTGGAATTCATCAACGGTTGAGATCGATTTCAATCAACGGTCAGGATTAAAGGTGAAGTTCAGTCATAAAAGGAGATTTACAAATTAAAGGGAGTTAACAGATTTAATTTGAGTAAAATAAGGAGTTAACTGATTCAATTTGAGTAGAAAAATGAGTTAACTGATTTAACTCATTTTTTATCAATAGTGAACTGGAAATTTCTCTTTTTGAACTGAGGAGAGATTTTGTTGAGATATTTAATTTAATAAAATGAGATATGCTCTCATAATTACTTTTTCTATTTAATTAAATAATCTTTAATTAATTAGATACAATTTTCTTATTTAATTAAATAATTTCAGTTAATTAGTTAGGAATGGCTTCTTATTTAATTAAATAACTTTGTTTAATTAATTAGAAGTAAGTACTCTATTTAATTAAATAATTTTGTTTAATTATTTTAAAATTCTTTTCGAAACTAGTCAACTCAAGTCAACCGTGGTTAAATCTGGTCAACTTTTGGTCAAACTTGGTCTTTGCGTATGTTAATACGAGAAAATGTGAGTATGAATTCCAACAACAATTTGATGCAAATTCTCATTCAACCTTTCAAAATGAAGAGATGAGGGTCTCTTAAATACACTTTCCTAGAATTCATCAACGGTTGAGATCGATTTCACTCAACGGTTAGGATTAAAGGTGAAGTTCAGTCATAAAGGGATATTTCTAAATTAAAGGGAGTTAACAAATTTAATTTGAGTAAAATAAGGAGTTAACTGATTCAATTTGAGTAGAAAAAGGAGTTAACTGATTTAACTCATTTTTGAACAATAATGAACTGGAAATTTCCCTTTTTGAACTGAAGAGAGATTTTGTTGAGATATTTAATTTGATAAAATGAGATATGCTCTCATAATTACTTTTTCTATTTAATTAAATAATCTTTAATTAATTAGAGACACTTTTCTTATTTAATTAAACAACTTCATTTAATTAATTAGGAATGGCTTCAAATTTAATTTAATAACTTTGTTTAATTAATTAGAAGTAAGTACTCTATTTAATTACATAATTTTGTTTAATTATTTCAAAATTCTTTTCGAAACTAGTCAACTCAAGTCAATCGTGGTTAAATGTGGTCAACTTTTGGTCAAACTTGATCTTTGCGTATGTGAATATGAGCAAATGTGAGTATGAGTTCCAAGAACAATTCAATACAAATTTTCATTCAACCTTTCAAAATGAAGCGATGAGGGTCTCATAAATAGACTTTCCTAGAATTCATCAACTGTTGAGATCGATTTCAATCAACGGTTAGGATTAAAGGTGAAGTTCAGTCCTAAAGGGAGATTTCCAAATTAAAGGGAGTTAACAGATTTAATTTGAGTAAAATAAGGAGTTAACTGATTCAATCTGAGTAGAAAAAGGAGTTAACTAATCTAACTCATTTTTTATCAATAGTGAACTGGAAATTTCCCTTTTTGAACTTAAGAGAGATTTTGTTGAGATATTTAATTTAATAAAATGAGATATGCTCTGATAATTAATTTTTCTATTTAATTAAATAATATTTAATTAATCAGACACACTTTTCTTATTTAATTAAATAACTTCATTTAATTAATTAGGAATGGCTTCTCATTTAATTAAATAACTTTGTTTAATTAATTAGAAGTAAGTACTCCATTAAATTAAACAATTTCATTTAATTATTCCAAAATTCTTTTCGAAACTAGTCAACCCAAGTCAACCATGGTTAAATCTGGTCAACTTTTGGTCAAACTTGATCTTTGCTTATGTGAATATGAGCAAATGTGAGTATGAATTCCAGCAACAATTCGATGCAAATTCTCATTCAACCTTTCAAAATGAAGAGATGAGGGTCTCTTAAATAGACTTTCTTGGAATTCATCAACAGTTGAGATCGATTTCAATCAACGATCAGGATTAAAGGTGAAGTTCAGTCATAAAGGGAGATTTCCAAATTAAAGGGAGTTAACAGATTTAATTTGAGTAAAATAAGGAGTTAACTGATTCAATTTGAGTAGAAAACGGAGTTAACTGATTTAACCCATTTTTTATCAATAGTGAATTGGAAATTTCCCTTTTTTGAACCGAAGAGAGATTTTGTTGAGATATTTAATTTAATAAAATGAGATATGCTCTATAATTACTTTTTCTATTTAATTAAATAATCTTTAATTAATCAGAGACACTTTTCTTATTTAATTAAATAACTTCATTTAATTAATTAGGAATGGCTTCTCATTGAATTAAATAACTTTGTTTAATTAATTAGAAGTAAGTACTCCATTTAATTAAATAATTTTTTTTAATTATTTCAAAATTCTTTTCGAAACTAGTCGACTCAAGTAAACCGTGGATAAATCTGGTTAACTGTTTAATTAATTTTATCTTTGTGTATGTGAACATGAGCAAATGTGAGTATGAATTCCAGCAACAATTTGATGGAAATTCTCATTCAACCTTTCAAAATTAAGAGATGAGGGTCTCTTAAATAGACTTTCCTGAAATTCATCAACGGTTGAGATCGATTTCAATCAACGGTCAGGATTAAATGTGAAGTTCTATTATAAAGGGAGATTTCCAAATTAAAGGGAGTTACCAGATTTAATTTGAGTAAAATAAGGAGTTAACTAATTCAATTTGAGTAAAATTCTTTTCGAAACTAGTCAACTCAAGTAAACCGTGGATAAATCTGGTCAACTTTTTAATTAAATCTGGATAAATAACTTCATTTAATTAATTACGAATGGCTTCTCATTTAATTAAATAACTTGGTTTAATTAAATAGAAGTAAGTACTCCATTTAATTAAATAATTTTTTTTAATTATTTCAAAATTCTTTTCAAAACTAGTCAACTCAAGTCAACCGTGGTTAAATCTGGTCAACTTTTGGTCAAATTTGATCTTTGCGTCTATGAATGTGAGAAAATGTGAGTATGAATTCCAGCAACAATTCGATGCAAATTCTCATTCAACCTTTCAAAATGAAGAGATGAGGGTCTCTTAAATAGACTTTCCTAGAATTCATCAACGGTTGAGATCGATTTCAATCAATGATCAGGATTAAAGGTGAAGTTCAGTCATAAAGGGAGATTTCCAAATTAAAGGGAGTTAACATATTTAATTTGATTAAAATAAGGAGTTGACTGATTCAATTTGAGTAGAAGAAGGAGTTAACTAATTTAACTCAATTTTGATCAATAGTGAACTGAAATTTTTTTTTTTTGAAATGAAGAGAGATTTTGTTGAGATATTTAATTTAATAAAATGAGATATGCTCTCATAATTAATTTTTCTATTTAATTAAATAATCTTTAATTAATTAGAGACACTTTTCTTTTTTAATTAAATAACTTCATTTAATTAATTAGGAATGGCTTCTCATTTAATTAAATAACCTTGTTTAATTATTTAGAAATAAGTACTCCATTTAATTAAATGATTTCATTTAATTATTTCAAAATTCTTTTCAAAACTAGTCAACCCTAGTCAACCATGGTTAAATCTGGTCAACTTTTGGAGAAACTTGATCTTTGCGTATGTGAATATGAGCAAATGGGAGTATGAATTCAAGCAACAATTCGATGCAAATTCTCATTCAACCTTTCAAAATGAAGAGATGAGGGTAACTTAGATAGACTTTCCTAGAATTCATCAACGGTTGAGATCGATTTCAATTAACGTTCATGATTAAATGTGAAGTTCAGTCATAAAGGGAGATTTCCAAATTAAAGGGAGTTAACATATTTAGTTTGAGTAAAATAAGGAGTTAGCTGATTCAATTTGAGTAGAAAATGGAGTTAATTGATTTAACTCATTTTTTATCAATAGTGAACTGGAAATTTCTCTTTTTGAACTGAAGAGAGATTTTGTTGAGATATTTAATTTAATAAAATGAGATATGTTCTCATAATTACTTTTTCTATTTAATTAAATAATTTTTAATTAATTAGAGACACTTTTCTTATTTAATTAGTTAGGAATGGCTTCTCATTTAATTAAATAAGTTTGTTTAATTAATTAGAAGTAAGTACTCCATTTAATTAAATAATTTCATTTAATTATTTCAAAATTATTTTCAAAACTAGTCAACTCAAGTGAACCGTGGTTAAATCTGATCAACTTTTGGTCAAACTTGATCTTTGCGTATGTGAATATGAGCAAATGTGAGTATGAATTCCAGCAACAATTCGATGCAAATTCTTATTCAACCTTTCAAAATGAAGAGATGAGGGTCTCTTAAATAGGCTTTCCTGGAATTCATCAACGGTTGAGATCGATTTCAATCAACGGTCAGGATTAAAGGTGAAGTTCAGTCATAAAGGGAGATTTCCAAATCAAAGGGAGTTAACAGATTTAATTTGACTAAAATAAGGAGTTAACTGATTCAATTTGAGTAGAAAAAGGAGTTAACTCATTTAACTCATTTTTTATCAATATTGAACTGGAAATTTCCCTTTTTGAATTGAAGATAGATTTTGTTGAGATATTTAATTTAATAAAATGATATATGTTCTCATAATTAGTTTTTCTATTTAATTAAATAATATTTAATTAATTACAGACACTTTTCTTATTTAATTAATTAGGAATGACTTCTCATTTAATTATATAACTTTGTTTAATTAATTAGAAGTAAGTACTCCATTTAATTAAATAATTTCGTTTAATTATTTCAAAATTCTTTTCAAAACTAGTCAACTCAAGTGAACCGTGGTTAAATCTGGTCAATTTTTGGTCAAACTTGATCTTTGCGTATGTGAATATGAGCAAATGTGTGTATGAATTCAAGCAACAATGCGATGCAAATTCTCATTCAACCTTTCAAAATGAAGAGATGAGGGTCTCTTAAATAGACTTTCCTGAAATTCATCAATAGTTGAGATCGATTTCAATCAACGGTCAGGATTAAAGGTGAAGTTCAGTCATAAAGGGAGATTTCCAAATTAGAGAGAGTTAACAGATTTAATTTGAGTAAAATAAGGAGTTAACTGATTCAATTTGAGTAGAAAAAGGAGTTAACTGATTTAACTCTTTTTTTATCAATACTGAACTGAAAATTTCCCTTTTTGAACTAAAATGAGATTTTGTTGAGATATTTAATTTAATAAAATGAGATATGCTCTCATTATTACTTTTTCTATTTAATTAAATAATCTTTAATTAATTAGAGACAATTTTCTTATTTAATTAAATAACTTCATTTAATTAATTAGTAATGGCTTCTCATTTAAGTAAATAACTTTGTTTAATTAATTAGAAGTAAGTACTCCATTAAATTCAATAATTTCGTTTAATTATTTCAAAATTCTTTTCAAAACTAGTCAACTCAAGTGAACCGTGGTTAAATCTGGTCAACTTTTGGTCAAATTTGATCTTTGCGTATGTGAATATGAGCAAATGTGAGTATGAATTCCAGCAACAATTCGATGCAAATTCTCATTCAACCTTTCAAAATGAAGAGATGAGGGTCTCTTAAATAGACTTTCTTGGATTTCATCAACGGTTGAGATTGATTTCAATCAATAGTCAGGATTAAAGGTGAAGTTTAGTCATAAAGGGAGATTTCCAAATTAAAGGGAGTTAACAGATTTAATTTGAGTAAAATAAGGAGTTAACTGATTCAATTTGAGTAGAAAAAGGAGTTAACTGATTTAACTCATTTTTTATCAATAGTGAACTGGAAATTTCCCTTTTTGAACTGAAGATAGATTTTGTTGAGATATTTAATTTAATAAAATGAGATATGCTCTCATAATTACTTTTTCTATTTAATTAAATAATCTTTAATTAATTAGAAACAATTTCCTTATTTAATTAAATAACTTCATTTAATTAATTAGGAATGGCTTCTCATTTAATTAAATAACTTTGTTTAATTAATTAAAAGTAAATACTCCATTTAATTAAATAATTTCGTTTAATTATTTCAAAATTCTTTTTGAAACTAGTCAACTCAAGTCAACCGTGGTTAAATCTGATCAACTTTTGGTCAAACTTGATCTTTGCGTATGTGAATGTGAGAAAATGTGAGTATGAATTCCAGCAACAACTCGATGCAAATTCTTATTCAACCTTTCAATATGAAGAGATGAGGGTCTCTTAAATAGATTTTCCTGGAATTCATCAACTGTTGAGATCGATTTCAATCAACGGTCAGGATTAAAAGTGAAGTTCAATCATAAAGGGAGATTTCCAAATTAAAGGGAGTTAACAGATTTAATTTGAGTAAGATAAGGAGTTAACTGATTCAATTTGAGTAGAAAAAGGAGTTGACTGATTTAACTCATTTTTGATCAATAGTGAACAGGAAATTTCCCTTTTTGAACTAAAGAGAGATTTTGTTGAGATATTTAATTTAATAAAATGAGATATGCTCTCATAATTACTTTTTCTATTTAACTAAATAATCTTTAATTAATTAGAGACACTTTTCTTATTAAATTGAATAACTTCATTTAATTAATTAGTAATGGCTTCTCATTTAAGTAAATAACTTTGTTTAATTAATTAGAAGTAAGTACTCAATTAAATTTAATTATTTCATTTAATTATTTAAAAATTCTTTTCAAAACTAGCCAATTGAAGTCAGCCGTGGTTAAATCTGGTCAACTTTTGGTCAAACTTTATCTTTGTGTATGTGAATATGAGCAAATGTGAGTATGAATTCCAGCAACAATTCGATGCAAATTCTCATTCAACCTTTCAAAATGAAGAGATGAGGGTCTCTTAAATAGGCTTTCTTGGAATTCATCAACGGTTGAGATCGATTTCAATCAACGGTCAGGATTAAAGGTGACGTTCAGTCATAAAGGGAGATTTCCAAATTAAAGGGAGTTAACAGATTTAATTTGAGTAAAATAAGTAGTTAACTGATTCAATTCGAGTAAAAAAAGGAGTTTACTGATTTAACTCATTTTTGATCAATAGTGTACTGGAAATTTCCCTTTTTGAACTGAAGAGAGATTTTTTTGAGATATTTAATTTGATAAAATGAGATATGCTCTCATAATTACTTTTTCTATTTAATGAAATAATCTTTAATTAATTAGAGACACTTTTTTTATTTAATTATGTCATGCCCTAAATTTACCCTAAATGTACATTAAGCACAAATTTTTTTATAAAAAAAATTATTATTATTATTAATTAATTAATTTCATAAGCCTAAATAACCTCCAAAAGACATATGTGTGTTACAACTATATCATCACTGAGTTGGACATCCCTTTGACATCTATTGACCCAGGGTTTGGAAAGAGAATACTCATACCTACTACTTCAATCTGTACTCCATATTTCAATGTCATCTTTACTAATTTTTCATATCAGTTAACATTTCTTCAATGCATGTAACCCTCGATTAACCATCCATTAGAACTATCATCAACTTTGATGCCAACTATGCTACTCTAGGCGATCGATTCAAATAACAATATATATATATAATTAACACTTTTCTAGAGTATTTAAAATGTTCCCAAAATCAATGGGTGTATATTTTTATTTTTTCATATCCCAGTTTACATCTTTCATTGACATAGTTATTAAGATTGAATTATCTATTTATTATTCATATTATATCTCTAATGCAAGCGACATCACATTTTAATATTAGGGTCAATACCTACTACAATTGAAATTGTAGTGAAAAGAATGATCAATTCATTTATATAAACATATATCATAAAAGAATGAATTTAAAAGATAATCTATCCTTACTAATACTAAGGTAACAAAATGAATGCATATGAACATATTAACTATCCATCTATCTAAAATACCCTATTAGTCATAGTCCATTAACTTGACCCCACTCACATTTCTTTTAAGAAGATGAAATACTTTTTCTCTAGCAAAGTTCCAAATCACCCTACTACCCACGTGCTACTACCCCATAATCTTCTTCACTTACCCATAGACCAAGAAAATTCCTTGGGTTTCTCTCCATGGTGGACTCACTTACCAAATTTTTGGCCAAGACAAGCATAGGTGCCTTTTCCATGAGTCAAATCCTATTAATTTTGAGCTAGAAGATATGCATTTCGAATTCCAATGTTAAATCGACTTGCTACTTGGTCCCATATTTTTGGTAGCATGGAGTTTATCCTAGTCTTAATTAGGTGGGTGAAGAAAGACATATAAAATGCCATAACTTCTTCCAAGGAAAATCAAGGCATCAAGGACAAAATGGAAGCCATTCCCTCTTGTTAGAATTATGTCATAAACTTGCATGGTATTCCAATATAATATTTGAAGGCACAAAGCGCCTAGGGAATAGGTGGATGAAATAAGTCTTGGTCATGTCAGAGAAATTAAATACCTTGGTCTCTATAGCTTATTAAATTGTTTTCTCATTCACCAACCCATGCTAGCCTAGGGTAGATAATATAGTAGGTTTTTTGTCACGCTATGTCTTGTTTAAAATATTACTTGGTGCTAGTTTAGGTTTTTTTAACATGAGCATTGTATATTTTTTTTAAAAAATGTTTCTTTTGATTTGATAGGGTGTTGACTCAAGTTATGTGTCTCATATGAGGTCCCTTCTAATGCAATTAATATGATGGTTAGTTTATTATGTTAAAATATGCTTTATAGGTTATAGGGTCCTAGGAGTCTAAGGAATACTCTTGAATATTTTAATGTCTATATTAAGAGAAGAGATTTATTTTACTTTCTCATACATTTTCCAGAGGATAAAATCTGCACCTACATCAAGCTTATGTCTTAAGTCTTGTATATTTTATATCATCACTTGATTTTCTTCTTCTATAATCTAGGATATTCAAGGTAAGTTATTGCAAGGATAATTAGGAGAGAATTATAAACTAAGTATAGTTTTAAAATTGTGATTCATCTAGCATTCAAAACATTAACTTAATCCAATAACTCAACATTTCATGACAAGACTTTATATGAAGTTATCTGGATTATCCCTATCTATGAATTATGAAATTTAGAAACCATTTTCTCAACATTATCTTCTTATGTAGATCTAGATTTGAATGTACATTCACAATTGGTAAACAATGGAACTAAAATGATAATAGCAATCCACCAGGATAATCCTTCCTATGAATATTATCTCTTCTATGATATCATATTTCTTTTGCATTCCACTCAAGAGCATCAAGTAATTTGGATCTCTGATTGGTGTTACCATCGAATAAAACAACAATATTATTACAATGAATTATCTTTAGTGATACCCTCATGATACACAAAAAGGTGGTGAAGTCAACATATCATAATATAAACGATGGAAAATACTTTTACTACACATGAGCACTCACAACCTTTCCATTGACAATCAAACCAAGACAATAGCTTTCTCTTACAATACATTTAGGCTCACATAACAAAATGGAGTTTTTCTCTCTATCTCATCTCAATGCAATATTGTCTTCTCCTCCTATGCACATGGAAGATAACAAGGACTCCAAGTTTCCAAGATTTTTCTCTAAGAACTTGCAAATGCATCACAACAAAATAACAAGGACCATGGGTGCTTTCCACTCAACCATAGGCCTCAAAGAGACCACCCCCACGCTAGGGGAACAAAACTCAAACAAAATCCACATACACACTTGTAAGAAACATATACACCACATAACAAAACTGTAACAAATCCCATCCCAAGGATATTTCACAAAGGCTCACCATTGGAACCTTGAACATAGGGTGAAGGTGGAAACACAAGGAGGTTTACCATTTCATATCATATTTTCCATAAAAATCATGCCCTTTCGAGGCTAAATCAACAAAATACAAGGCCCTTTCGGGGCTTCATAATATCATGCCCTTTCGAGGCTTCATAAACATCTTCCACCACACACACTACCAGCACAACATCCTCCACCACACACAACCAATAGCTTTAGCTTCCTACAAACCCATACTTCAGTTACTTCCTTCCTCACCATTTTTTTTTTTTTTTTCTTATCGTCCCCCAAGACAAAATATGAATATGACAATGGCATACAATGGAGCCTGTTGGTGTTTTAAATGGTACTAAAACTACTAAGCGACAAAAATGCTTAATACCAGAATGAAAGTACATACACAATCTAAAGACTAGCCTATTCTTATCAACAATTGCATATGTAAGGTATTTGGACCCAACTTCAACAAAACCACAAATGGTTTTCTACTCTTTTGGCTCTGCAGAACCAGGGTGGGTATACCCAGGGATGGTTCAAAACTGAAACGACTGTATGAGGATTATTCTTAGTTTCATTATGATTCTCATTTCAAGATCCTCAAACATATACATAATTCTTACTAACTTGATAAAACACATCCCATAAATAGATATGGCCAAGAATTCTTCTATACATCTGTAGATGTTTTCAACAACAATGGCTAACTGAAGCTAAAACATTCCATGCAGACAAGTGCTGGCCAACTTTGAAGATCTACAAGGAATAAAAGTAAAATTTGATTTGATGATGCATTTGAAAAACCATTTGTAAGATATTTCTCCTTTAGCTGAAATAACTTGATCAGTGCCTAATCCATTGGGGCTCAGAGTCTATAGCAAATTCTTAGATCTAATTTGTTGCCTTACAAAAAATTCTATCAGCAATTCTTATCAGAACTTATCATTCAAAAATCCTTTTCAATATTTAAGGAATCTTATCACATTCATCAAAGCCTTTATTTAATCCATTGAATTAACAACAATGATAAATGGATATACAACCTAATTTGATTGCATTCAATTGCACAAGCTTTTACTCATACAACATCAAGGCAGCTAAGTATTTAAAAGGAGACAAAATTCAAAAAGAACTGATATGGGGATAGTTCATAATTTGTATTCATTTCCTTTGAAAATGGTATATCCTTTACAGTAGACTCAGAATGGCCTTCAAAAAGAAACACAGGTCATTCTATATTCATGTATTCTTAGAGAATTTGACAACAAAATGCATTACAAACTTGCTTTCAAAATTTTGACCAAAAACCAGACTAAGCACAATACTTAGAAGAAAAAGAATTCGGACCCTTCTTTAGCCTTGGGATCTCACTTAAATAGTGTGAGATGCAACAAGCTTAGGGCTAAAGAGAGTGACATGTGCCCCTTAAAAGACACTGATGAATGTATGTAGTAAAAGACAAAAAACAAATAACAGAAAAGCTAACACATCAAAACATCCTGGGTGGGTCCCTTTCTGTTATACTTCTCATTTGTTTTAACAAGAAGATAGGATTTGATTCTCCAATTATTCTTCATCCTCAGAGTAAGTAGCCATGAGGTTTGAAAGTGATGTATTGTCTTTAGTTACTTGTAAATTTACTTCAACCTAGGGATTTTCCATGTCCTCATTATTAACTTCGAGGGTGACTGTTACTTTTACATTTTCTTCCTCATCATCTTCTGATATTTGTTCTAGAAACTGATTTTTCCATTTATTAAAAGCATCATCATCTGGCCAATCAAAGCTCAGAGCTTCTCTTTGTATCATTATTAAAGAATTTGCATTTTCTTCTAAAACATCAAATTCTCTCCTCATAGCAGTATAAAATAACTGTACTTTTATTAGCTCCTCATTTGTCTTTGCCCAGAACCAGTGGCTAGTTTCACTCATGATGTTTATCATTCTTTCATTTAATAACTCATCCATCTCCCTTTTCCACTTTTCCTTTTCTTTTAGTATATCAACAGATTCTAAAGCACAAGGAAATAGTGTGAATTTTTCAGTGATGTATTGGGAAAAACAGAGTGTTAATCTTCTCTGTAAAGAATCCCTTTCATCATCAAAATTCTCTAGCTTATTTAATAAATCAAAAATCTTCTCAACTTGATGATAAGGCATTTGGACTGCAGATATACGTATGATTGTAATATCATTATTTCTCTCCCTCCATTTCTGTGTAAGAAGAGTCAGCTTATCCTTATCCCTGTTCAACTCATCCATGAGGGCTGCAATTCTTGCCAACTGATCAAAGAAATTTGACCATTGTATTTTATCCCTCAAATATATTACACCCTGCTTTAACTTTTCTTCATATTGATTTCTCAATTCTATCTGCAACTCATGCAATTTTGTTTTTTCTTCTTCAAATTCCTCTACAGTATAGAATTGTGGCCTTTTAGGGGTGTCAGGTATTTCAATAATAGGGTTGATCTAGATCCAACCAATGGCTGTGAAGGGTATGCAATTGTAGGTGCACTGGACTCTCCCATTTTTCTCTTCCCCAGTATCCACTCCATTTGAGACATTTTGTTTTCCAATGATTGTATCCGTATACCCCTTTCCTCATATGCCTTCAAAACTTCTTCAAACCTAGCATTGAGTTGGGAAAACTTATCTTCTTCTTGTCTAGATATAACACCACGCAATTTTAGCATTTCTGTAGCCATTCCTATTACTTTTTTGCTACTTACCTCATCAGGCCTGTATACTGTCAATGTACCAGTATGTTCTGCAATAGGAAACTCATGTATCCTAGTATTTTCCCTCTTATCTATGGACCACAAAACAAGGGTTTGGTGGTAATCACTAAATTTGATCCCTCTATGAGCCTGCAAGACCTCTTCAACAGTTATCAGTTGAACATCCTTCTGCTTCCTTACTGAATCAAAAATAATAGCATTCTTTATATCCCATTCTGGCAGAAGGAGGACTCCTGATTGTCTAACTATTTGCCTTCCAACTTCAGGAGTGAACCGAGAAAAATCACTCAAAAACTTTTATTTTACCTCTTCCTTGATAACCGGGTCAGATTTATTTAGTTTCTCAGCCTTGATCTTTTCACAGGCTTTCTCAAAATTCTTTATATTTAATCTCCATAAAAATTGAGCAAAAGCCCTAGATCTTACAAAATTTTCATCATTAATAAATCTTTCAGAAGCCTAGGCAACAACTGGGTCAATTTCCTTACCTTGGTAATCAGCAATGGTCAGGTCCAAGGAAGGTGTAGGAGGTTCTTGTGGCTCTCCAACATTCAGATCTGTAGAAGTGACAATCACATCCCCATCTCCTCCCATTTGTCTAAGTTGTTCCTTTAGAGATGCCTCATCATCTATTTGGATTGGAGACTGGCTTGGGGAGTATTGTTCTTTTTGAGAAGAAGAAGACCCCTGCTCCAATTTTCGTCTTTTTGGAGAGCTGGCTGCAGATGGACTTCTTGACCTTGACTTCGTGTGAGTGGGTACCTGTTGCACACTCTGAACCATGACATAACCTGCCCTTTTCTGCAATGTATATTGGCCAGGAGTTACTATATTTCTACCACTCATTCTTCTTTATATTTCTACTACCTTGTCTGGGTGTGCCTTAATAAGTATATCTTTCTTTTCATTCATAGTCTGAATTATTGTAGCAAAATTATTCATTAATGCCTGTATTTTATCTCCCCAGTATTTCTTATCTTTCAATGGGTCATATTGTGAGTCAAAAGCATTAATGAATTCTAGGTTTTTACTGAAAACTATCCATTTCTCTTTCATTAATTCTTGCTCTTGCAATTTGAAAACATTTTTGATTATATCTTTTGGATAGTAAACCCGATGCACCATATGGGAAGCTCTTACCCTTTCTCTTAATAGGTCATAGAATCCTTCAGGGTCAATGAATTTGGCATGAGATTCTACCATGTTGTATTTATTCAAAAACAAATTTAAATGCTTCCACCCCTTTTTAACAAAAACAAAATCATGCACCACAGTAACTATTGGAAAGCAAGTGCCCTTCTTTACCAATTCCCTCTCATCTATAGTACCTATCTGCCATAAGAGCTCGGCTATCCGTATCTTCAGAGGTACATGAAAAGGTAACCAATGAGGTTTTCCTAAGAAACCATAAACTCTTATTACTGTTGAAACATTGTAGGGAATTATATCCCCCTAGTTGTGACTGACAAGTAGCCCCTTAGCATGGTCCTTGGGCCTGACCAATTCTAATAATGCTTGTGGGATTCTAGGGCTATCTCCTCTTAAAAGAAGTCTAAGCTTTGATGCAAAATACCTGTCAAATCTTACATAACTAGCATCAGTGGCCTCTGAAGTCATATCCACACTCCATAATTGCACTGGATTCCTTTCTCCATCCTTTGTGGTTTCTAACTCCATACCTTTGGAGAACAAAGTATATCCTTTGTATAAACATACATGCATCATCAATGAATACCAACAGAATGGTTTTTTTACTTTCCCCTTTGCTATTCTAACCAACCCGTTGTGAATTTCTTTTGCTAGGAAAGTGGCAAAATCCAGAATGGTACTCATTCCAAATTGAAAAGTTTGAGCAATTATAAGGACCGAGAAACCTGGAATTTGATCACCCTCATCCATCCCCAAGATCTTGCAAAGAGAAAAATATAGTGCCTGAGCTCTCAGATTGAAATGTCTTCTTAACAATGGCTCTAGAGTACTGGCTGTGATCACAGGAAAACTTCCAACCCTAGCAGCATGCTCCTATAGTGGCCCTGTTCTCAAGTACACTCGTTGTGCATCATATCTAGCTTGCAAATCATCCAGATCAATGATTTCATGCACATCGTGGTTAGGGTTTAGGTTGAAAACCTCACTAAACAATTCAGGGCAAACCCTAAAAAGGTTGACCCCTAAATGATTTTTTACCCACCCTGTGATAGGGTCATACCTCTTTGCCAGGTCCATCAATAAAATCATCATGTACTGAATGTTTTAGATAATCTTTTTGTCTAGTAAACTCTTTTCAGGCCGGCATTTTTTAACGAAACTTTGGAAAATTCACAACAGCAGATGCTTGAAATTTTACTCAGAAAGTCACAGAGCACTTACCCACCAGAAATCGCACTTTGGCGCTATATGATGTCTTCTGCAATTTCATTGGAGTATTAACCAAGAAATTTCATGTCTTAGCTCTGAAAACTTGAACGCCCTTTTCTTTCTGTACTTTGGTGATTCATTAGTGGTGAAATCGTGGGCTCTTTTTATGAATTAAAATTGCACGCACTAGGTCTGGATCACATTTACTCTCAGTAACTGTTGCCTGCAATTTGCACTCAAATTTGAATCTAATCCGTAGATTTTATCAGATCGGACGGTCCTGATTTAAAAATAACAATGCTTTACAGTCCTTTCTGAAAAATGCTACGTGTCATCATCACGCTTCCCCACATCACTTAAAAACCTGCATCTTTATTATGCGGGGATGCGTCAACTGTCGATCAAGACAATATTGACGATTGGAATAATCCATTTTGTATTAACTACTAGCTAGCTATACGGACCAATAGGAAACTGCCACATTAGCTTATATTGTCAGACAACACTTCACGCTAGTGAATACCGTATCATCTTTTGAGCAAGAAAGTGTTTGACATCATCACAGCCACGTGTCACCACTGCGCTTCCCCGCATTACTTAAAAACCTGCATCTTTACTGTGTGGGGAAGCGTCAACCATTGATTAAGACAAGATCAACGGTGATACCGCTTCTCATTCATTAAGCAACCAAAAACCTTTTGTGCATTCCTAGCATTACACGTCACCAGTCGTTTGCAGTGTAGCATACTGAAATACAAATATCTGACCCCACATTGCCACGCATTACCACCGCACTTCCCCGCATTACTTAAAAACCTGCATCTTTATTATGCGGGGAAGCGTCAACCGTTGATCAAGACAGGATCAACGGTGATACTACTTGGTAAGTAATCTCCATAGTTCTGCCAATGAATCCACCAATGATATCGCAAAAAAATAGAACGTGCAAAAGTACTGACAAATCGAACATATAGGAGCTTTTGCAGCCTACCGGATCTCATAAAACATCAAGGGCTATGTGTCATTACTGCGCTTCCCCGTATTACTTAAAAACCTACAACTCTATAATACGGGGATGCGTTGACCCTTGATCTTTGATAGATCAATGGTGATTTTAAAAAACACCTTAACTTGGCATCCTCTCAGACAAAAATTGCAATTAAATGCATACAAAGGGTTTTCACAAAGTCATTCTGACGTAAGTAAAAATATTTAAGATAAAAACCCCACCAGCATATTTGAAGAAAATACCTCTTGTTTTTAATTGAAAATGAGGGCACCACAAAACAAAGACATAACTGATTTTTCATCCAAATATCAAAAAAATCCTATACTATGAAAAATCACACCAACAGAGCCCATACTCCAAGGTCCTCAACTATGCAATCCAATTGCTGCCCATTCACCCTGGACTTCTCTTCCCTTCCCACAAGGGTGAGTGTAAGTCCCACACCCATAAGAACACTCAAGCACAACAAGAAAACAAAACCAAGTAGCAATAAAACAATAGATTTTCAAGAGCACATCACATTATCACAACACAATATCAACACCCATAATGCAACAAGGAAATAGAGGAAATCCAGACCTCATACTCATAATACTCCACACAATACAACAAGATGCACAATGGTGTCACACTAATCCACATGGACTGAACACCATTCAAACACTCACATGAATGCTACTCCACAATGCAATGCAATGCATACTCCATTGATAAACTCCACACTTGCAGATTGGCTTAACCATGCTAAAAGAAAGAAAAAGTAAAGGAAGCAAGCTTGAGATACCAACCTTGGTCCAAGCTAGGGTAAGAATAGTTGTAGTAGAGCTCCCCTCCTCTCCCTCCAAAACCTAACTGTCTCTAAAATTAGAGAGTGGCCAAGTGCTTTCTCATTTAGCCATAACTCTATATATATGTATCCTTCTCATTTTCGGATTCCATAAAGAATGTCATTTTCATGGGGTCTCCTAGGTCCACTAGACACCCTAGAGGTCATTAATAGCTCCCTAGCCAATAGTACTAACATTGGTGGGGTTAATTTTAATCCCAACTTACCTTAAAGTTACTTTATGACCCTCCCAAAGCTAGGTGATTCAAATTTCAAATTCCCCAAGGTGATGACCTTGTCCTTTTACTGACTAAGGCAATAATCAAATTCTTCAATTGAGGCATTTATCATGAAATAAGGTGGCCACATGATCCATTGACGAATAACATTTCATATCACATAACAAGCACAAGTGTCAAGTGACACACACAAAATATCACATTATATTAAAAAAAATGACTTGTTTTACAATAATACATGAACTAGGCTACTACGCACACATACAATTCACATATACGAAATAAAACACATTACAATTAGGTTTGAATCTTTTCCACTAATTCAACCTTGGTTATGTCATGTTTGTAGTAGTTTGAGCCTTAATTCCCCTTTAACCCATGGTCAAATTCCTGCACACTAAACTCGAGTGTCAGTAGTCCAAGAAAATCATATAAGCATATGTAAAATAAATCATTATCTCATTCAACATTAGACTTGAATATATTTCATCATCTCAAATTAACCTTCCCTTTCTTAATCATTTCAAATATAACCTTCAAAATATTAAAATATCAAAACTTACATATCACATTTGACATTTGAGTTCCATACTTCACTCCTTATAATTAAATTACTTCTTCTAACCGTTGATGAATTCTATGAAAGTCTATTTAAGAGACCCTCATCTCTTCATTTTGAAAGGTTGAATAAGTATTTGAATCGAATTGTTGTTGAAATTCATACTCACATTTGCTCATATTCACATACGCAAAGATCAAGTTTGACCAAAAGTTGACCAGATTTAACCACGGTTTACTTGAGTTGACTATTTTCAAAAAGAATTTTAAAATAATTAAATGAAATTGTTTAATTAAATGGAGTACTTACTTCTAATTAATTAAACAAAGTTATTTAATTAAATGAGAAGCCATTCCTAATTAATTAAATGAAGTTATTTAATTAAATAAGAAAAGTGTCTCTAATTAATTAAAGATTATTTAATTAAATAGAAAAAGTAATTACGAGAGTATATCTCATTTTATTAAATTAAATATCTCAACAAAATCTCTCTTTAGTTAAAAAAGGGAAATTTCTAGTTCACTATTGATAAAAAATGTGTTAAATGAGTTAACTCCTTTTTCTGCTCAAATTGAATCAGCTAACTCCTTATTTTACTCAAATGAAATCTGTTAACTCCCTTTAATTTTGAAATCTCCCTTTATGACTGAACTTCACCTTTAATCCTGACCGTTGATTGAAATCGATCTCAACCGTTGATGAATTCCAGGAGAGTCTATTTAAGAGACCCTCATCTCTTCATTTTGAAAGGTTGAATGAGAATTTGCATTGAATTGTTGCTCGCATTCATACTAAAAAATTTTCATATTCACATACGTAAAGATCAAGTTTGACCAAAAGTTGACCAGATTTAACCACGGTTGACTTGAGTTGACTAGTTTCAAAAAGAATTTTGAAATAATTAAACGAAATTATTTAATTAAATGGAGTACTTACTTCTAATTAATTAAATAAATTTATTTAACTAAATGAGAAGCCATTCCTAATTAATTAAATGAAGTTATTTAATTAAATAAGAAAAGTGTCTCTAATTAATTAAAGATTATTTAATTAAATAGAAAAAGTAATTATGAGAGCATATCTCATTTTATTAAATTAAATATCTCAACAAAATCTCTCTTGAGTTCAAAAAGGAAAATTTCCAGTTCACTATTGATCAAAAATGAGTTAAATGAGTTAACTCTTTTTTCTACTCAAATTGAATCAGTTAACTCCTTATTTTACTCAAATTAAATCTGTTAACTCCCTTGATGACTGAACTTCACCTTTAATCCTGACCATTGATTGAAATCGATCTCAACCGTTGATGAATTTCAGGAAAGTCTATTTTAGAGACCCTCATCTCTTCATTTTGAAAGGTTGAATGAGAATTTGCATCGAATTGTTGCTAGAATTCACACTCACATTTGCTCATATTCACATACGCAAAGATCAAGTTTTAACAAAAGTTGACCAAATTTAACCACAGTTGACTTGAGTTGACTAGTTTCGAAAAGAATTTTGAAATAATTAAACGAAATTATTTAATTAAATGGAGTACTTACTTCTAATTAATTAAACAAAGTTATTTAACTAAATGAGAAGCCATTCCTGTAACGCCCCGCCAAGGGATCCAAAAGAATTAACCAAAAGTTCACTAAGTTTGCTAAACACATTTTTTGTTTTAAAGTAAGAAAGTATAACATACACATCAAACACATAGTAGCGGAAGCAATAACATGTAATCATCGTCAAACATACATTGCAAGTTACATTTCTTAAAGATCCCAAGATGTTGAGTCACGTTTAAATTTAATTAAATCTAAGTCTAACAACTATCACATACATATGAAGAATAATCAGAAAATCCCATGTCCATAATATACATTTGTTCCGAATGCCTCTTGGCAAATTAATTTAGAATGCTCAATCATCCTCTGTACAAGTCACAAGGTATGAAAGGCTTAAAAGAATATACATATGTAAAGATAAAGATACAACATCCTCAAATCCATGATACAAAGTACAGTAGAAATATATGAAACTATTCACCATACATGATACATCCATACATCCATAATGATAAAACATCTATCATAAAATCTAACCATCCATCATAATAATCCAAGAACATAGTGAAGATAAATGCCAATCACAAAAACTCCAGCCACGGTGACCACGGAACGGATCTCAATGGTAAGAGTAAAAAGCACTACCACCCGACCGGGTGGAACCTAAATGGTCCACTCCCACCGCGCTGAGGAGATAGTCTCAAGTCTCAAATAGGATAACAAAACCTATAATCATAATTACTCTCTAAGTCCAAGAAATCCTATAAGTATGCTAACTCAAGGGTTCCTAAAAGATCGACATCTAAATCCCAGAGCTACCACAAGACACGTAGGAAACCTAATATGCAAGCGAGAAAGTGTCATCGCAAAAGTCACGTAGAAGTTACCCGAGCAATCCCTTAGGAATCCCGGGTCCCTACTGATCCTGCGGCCACTAGTATCCTCTTGTACTGACGAGGCCTACTATGGAATGCAAGGTCGTAACCAAGCATTCTCTCTACCCCATCCTAGTCTGTACTAGCACTCAAGGCATGGGAGAAAACATACAATTATCTTGTTAGGTTCATTTTCTCTCATTTAGTGTAAATGTTTTCACTTATTAAAAATGACTTACAATGGGTTTCTCAAGGCAGCCTCTTAGGGCTCTGACCCCCATTGCAAGCCACTTCCCGACTCTACACATAGATAACCTACCCTAGGCTCATGAAATCATAAATCAAAGAATCATAATAAAACCACCTCAGTCCTATACAAGCCACTGAAAAACATCATAAAAGATAATCCACAAAAATTACATCAGTTCTTCATGAGCAATAGATAATATCATTTAGTAATCATATGATCATGACAGTTCTCTATCAGCAACTGAAGGCATCAATGATAAATCACAAAATCCAATGGTTCTCCAATGAGCAACCAAAAAGTATCCCAATAGTAAATTACAATACTGATCGAAGACTCCAAAGATAGTCAAGTCAACACATGACATCATCAAGAACATAACAAACACTTCACTCCTTTCAAGCGACTGAAAAGCAATCCAAGTATAACTGATCAAGACTCAAAAATGGTTATCAAATATGACTGATCGAGACTCGAAAATGGTTAAGTCAAGTATCTCAAATACGTACATCTCAGCTTCACATAAGGAAACTGGAAAGCAATAACAAACAGTAAATACAATCATGTCATAGAGCACTTCATCACATAGCCATGGTCAGGTTAAGAAAGATCGAAACCAAATCATCATGACATCACATTCACAACCCCGAGCCTCTGGTAACAACCTAAACTGGTCAACGCTAAACCAACCCCAAAACATTCAAAGCACAGAGACAACATCAAAGTCTCAGAGATTGGATCTGAAAGTATATTATTTGAGTTAAGGTAAGGTTTATGTTTCAATTTAATGTCGAATTTCAAGTAACAAAGTTTTCATATCTACCTCTTATGATTAACCCATTTCTATAATAACTTCCATTAAGTCAATCATCCAAATCTACTATTTAATCAGATAATATTCATTATTAATTAACTTTAATTAAACTAATTTTAATTAAATTAATCAATAATCATTTGATCTAATTACTTATTTTAATCTATCCATTAATTGTTAATTTATTAATATTTAACAAAAATTTTCAATAAATTAATATTTTCCAATTATGTGAAATACATTTAATATTTATTTATTAAGTATTAATAAAAATAAAAATATTATTAAATAAAATATATTATAATTTTATTAATTAAAAATTTTAATTAATAATAAAAATTGTTTTGTAAATAATATATTAAAAGAAAAACGAATTAACCAAATACATTTTTTTAAAATAAAAATAAAAATAAAACTCCTTTAACATAAATAACTGTTGGCTTATATAAGCCGATGGCCTGCCGCAGTCCTACGGATGCAGGGCCTGCGGCAGCAGGTACATCGTACCTGCGACGCAGGTTCTGTCGGCTATGCCGGCCATGGAGGTGGGCACGGGGTAATTCCCTCCCCCCCACAAAATTTATATATATTATTTTTTTATATATGGAGTACGAATTTGTGTTTATCAATATTTTATTTTTAAAAAATTTAAATTTGAATTTGTTTGGATATAAATATATATATATATATATTTTTAACTATATATATATTAAAATAATTTCTTTTAATAAATATATAAATATATGCATTTGAAAAATTGTTTCCTTCTCTATCTTGATATAGAAAATATAGTCAATCATCCAAATGTTTAATCTAGAATCTCGATATTAGATTCAACCCTTCCCATTTAAATCTCATGTATACAGAAGTTTATAAACAAGCATCTGATAAATACCAATATCATAATGTTTAAGTATTCCTCACTGAGAATTTTAGATTTACAAACCTTAGACATGAAGAAGACAGGAAAGGATAATTGCGTAATAAATCGATAATCGAAAACACAAGACCCTACCTGATCCTAATGCTATTATGCAATCTCCAGGAACTGTAAAAGAATTCGCTCCTCTCAATAACCTTCCTCTGAAAAACTTTCTTGGTATCAGCTTTCTGAAATTTGCTTCCAAAAATTGTCTCTCCAAAAATTCCCGTCCAACTTCGTATATCCAAAAAATGAACCCCCAAAGTTGTGATAAGCAATTTCTCCTCAAATCAAGGCACTAATTGTGCATTTATCCGAGAAGACTCTTTGCACAACTCAGTTAACTCCAAATTAACCTTTATTATCTTTTCTTATTTTTTTTGCATTCAACTTTCATGCACATTAAGTTGAATTATAAAATAGCTTTATTTAAAATTCCACTTGACTTCTATTCTTAATTAATTTATTACTTTAATCTTATGTGAACTTTTAAGAAATTAAAATAACATTATTAATTTCTATAATTTAATCTTTTAATTTAATTCTCATATTTAAACTCATGCTTAGATCATGCGATCTAGAATTCTTAATAATTTAATATCTTTCAACTTTTAATTTATTTTAGAACTTAATTGATAACATATTTAGTTAATTTAAATAACAATAATATTTAGCATTTATTTAAAAATGAACTCCAAATATATTATTATTAAATTAAATAAATATTACTCTGTTCTAAATTCATCTTTGAATTTTAATCTCCAAATTTAATTCTTTTATTTAATCAATTAATTAATTAAATATAAAGATATCATAATAATTCTCTATTAAATTAAATCATTAATTAATCTTTTTAATTAGACTTAATTAATAGAAAATACACCAAGAACTCATAAAGCAACATACGAAAACCCAACATAGAAAAATACATACCAAATCAAACAAAAGGGTTATAATCACGAAATTACATCATTTGATGCATTCAGAGGGTACTTAACTCAAATACTTATCCTAATTATCAATTAGGACAATTGGCTAAAGGGTTTAGGATTTGGACTTAAGAGTTTATCTCCCCTCTCTTACCATTGAGACAGTGCGATAGGGTACGCTCATCCTGACAATTCAGGGAAGTCAATACTTGGTACCTGCATAAAATCCATGCATGTACAAACACAATATTCTAAGCTAAACAGACAATGGCAGGAAGTGGTGCATTGTGTAGATCCCGACTAGCAGGTGACTACGACTCCCTTCCTTAACCATATCAGAAACACCATACATAAATAAAATAACGCGCACACCATACACATGCAGTATGGGGTAAGTATCCATAAGAAGCACATGGAATAATAAACCATCTAACTAATCATCATCGATATCTGAAACCATTGAATAATCATCATACATGCATGAAATATAGAGTACCAAGTAATCTCATCATATAATAAACTGAGTGTAAACAACATCTGGTAATCTCTAAAATAATAATACTAATCATCAAACATAAATTGGCCTAAAAGATTTTGGCAAAGATATCAGAAATGTAGCTCGAAAATGTAAACTAGGGGCAGGCACTACAATTCCTAATTAATTAAATGAAGTTATTTAATTAAATAAGAAAAGTGTCTCTAATTAATTAAAGATTATTTAATTAAATAGAAAAAGTAATTATAAGAGCATATCTCATTTTATTAAATTAAATATCTCAACAAAATCTCTCTTCAGTTCAAAAAGGGAAATTTTCAGTTCACTATTGATAAAAAATGAGTTAAATCAGTTAACTCCTTTTTCAACTGAAATTGAATAAGTTAACTCATTATTTTACTCAAATTAAATCTGTTAACTCCCTTTAATTTGGAAATCTCCCTTTATGACTGAACTTCACCTTTAATCCTGACCGTTGATTGAAATCGATCTCAACCGTTGATGAATTTTATGAAAGTCTATTTAAGAGACACTCATCTCTTCATTTTGAAAGGTTGAATGAGTATTTGAATTGAATTGTTGTTGAAATTCATACTGACATTTGCTCATATTCACATACGCAAAGATCAAGTTTGACCAAAAGTTGACCAGATTTAACCAAGGTTTACTTGAGTTGACTATTTTCAAAAAGAATTTTGAAATAATTAAATGAAATTGTTTAATTAAATGGAGTACTTACTTCTAATTAATTAAACAAAGTTATTTAATTAAATGAGAAGCCATTCCTAATTAATTAAATGAAGTTATTTAATTAAATAAGAAAAGTGTCTCTAATTAATTAAGGATATTTAATTAAATAGAAAAAGTAATTATGAGAGCATATCTCATTTTATTAAATTAAATATCTCAAAAAAATCTCTCTTCAGTTCAAAAAGGGAAATTTTCAGTTCAATATTGATAAAAAATGAGTTAAATTAGTTAACTCCTTTTTCTACTCAAATTGAATCAGTTAACTCCTTATTTTACTCAAATTAAATCTCTTAACTCCCTTCATGACTGAACTTCACCTTTAATCCTGACCACTGATTGAAATCAATCTCAACTGTTGATGAATTTCAAGAAAGTCTATTTAAGAGACCCTCATCTCTTCATTTTGAAACGTTGAATGAGAATTTGCATTAAAATTTTGCTGGAATTCATACTCACATTTGCTCATATTCACATACGCAAAGATCAAGTTTGACCAAAAGTTGACCAGATTTAACCACGGTTGACTTGAGTTTACTAGTTTCGAAAATAATTTTGAAATAATTAAAAGAAATTATTTAATTAAATGGAGTACTTCCTTCTAATTAATTAAACAAAGTTATATAATTAAATGAGTAGCCATTCCTTATTAATTAAATGAAGTTATTTAATTAAATAAGAAATGTGTCTCTAATTAATTAAAGATTATTTAATTAAATAGAAAAAGTAATTATGAGAGCATATCTCATTTTATTAAATTAAATATCTCAACAAAATCTCTCTTTAGTTCAAAAAGAAAAATTTCCAGTTCACTATTCATAAAAAATGAGTTAAATCAGATAACACCTTTTTGTTCTCAAATTGAATCAGTTAACTCCTTATTTTACTCAAATTAAATCTATTAACTCCCTTTAATTTGGAAATATCTCTTTATAACTGAACTTCACCTTTAATCTTGACCTTTGATTGAAATCGACCTCAACCGTTGATGAATTCCAAGAAAGTATATTTAAGAGACCCTCATCTCTTCATTTTGAAAAGTTGAATGAGAATTTGCATCGAATGGTTGCTAGAATTCATGCTCATATTTTCTCATATTCACATATGCAAAGATCAAGTTTGACCAAAAGTTGACCGGATTTAACCACGGTTGACTTGAGTTGACTAATTTTTAAAAAAATTTTGAAATAATTAAACAAAATTATTTAATTAAATGGAGTACTTACTTCTAATTAATTAAACAATGTTATTTAATTAAATGAGAAGCCATTCTTAATTAATTAAATGAAGTTATTTAATTAAATAAGAAAAGTGTCTCTAATTAGTTAAAGATTATTTAATTAATTAGAAAAATTAATTATAAGAGCATATCTCATTTTATTAAATTAAATATCTTAACAAAATCTCTCATCAGTTCAAAAAGGGAAATTTCAAGTTCACTATTGATCAAAAATGAGTTAAATCAGTTAACTCCTTTTTTCTACTCAAATTGAATATGTTAACTCCTTGTTTTACTCAAATTAAATCTGTTAACTCCCTTTAATTTGAAAATCTCCCTTTATGACTGAACTTCACCTTTAATTTTGATCGTTGATTGAAATCGATCTCAACCGTTGATGAATTCTAGGAAAGTTTATTTTAGAGACCCTCATCCCTTCATTTTGAAAAGTTGAATGAGAATTTGCATCGAATTTTTGCTGAAATTCATACTCACATTTGCTCATATTCACATATGCAAAGATCAAGTTTGACGAAAAGTTGACCAGATTTAACCACGATTGACTTGAGTTGACTAGTTTTGAATTTTTTTTTGAAATAATTAAACAAAATTATTTAATTAAATAGAGTACTTACTTCTAATTAATTAAAAAAAGTTATTTAATTAAATGAGAAGCCATTCCTAATTAATTAAATGAAGTTATTTAATTAAATAAGAAAAGTGTCTCTAATTAATTAAAGATTATTTAATTAAATAGAAAATGTAATTGTGAGAGCATATCTCATTTTATTAAATTAAATATCTCAAGAAAATCTCTCTTCAGTTTAAAAAGGGAAATTTTCAGTTCACCATTGATGAAAAATGAGTTAAATCAGTTAACTCCTTTTTCTACTCAAATTGAATCAGTTAACTCCTTATTTTACTCAAATTAAATTTGTTAACTCCCTTTAATTTGGAAATCTCCTTTTATGACTGAACTTCACTTTTATTCCTTACCGTTGATTGAAATCGATCTCAATCGTTGATTAATTCAAGGAAAGTCTATTTAAGAGACCCTCATCTCTTCGTTTTGAAAGGTTGAATGAGAATTTGCATCAAATTGTTGCTAGAATTCATACTCACATTTGCTCATATTTACATACGCAAAGATCAAGTTTGACCAAAAGTTGATCAGATTTCACCACGGTTGACTTGAGTTGACTAATTTTGAAAAAAATTATAGAAGAATTAAATGAAATTATTTAATTAAATGGAATACTTTCTTCTAATTAATTAAACAAAGTTATATAATTAAATGAGCAACCATTCCTAATTAATTAAATGAAGTTATTTAATTAAATAAGAAAAGTGTCTCGAATTAATTAAAGATTATTTAATTAAATGGGAAAAGTAATTATGAGAGCATATCTCATTTTCTTAAATTAAATATCTCAACAAAATCTCTTTTCAGTTCAGAAAGGGAAATTTCCAGTTCACTATTGATCAAAAATGAGTTAAATCAGTTAACTCCTTTTTCTACTCAAATTGAATCAGTTAACTCATTATTTTACCTAAATTAAATCTGTTAACTCCCTTTAATTTGGAAATCTCCCTTCATGACTGAACTTCACCTTTAATCCTGATCGTTGATTGAAATCGATCTCAACTATTGATGAATTTCAAGAAAATCTATTTAGGAGACCCTCATCTCTTCGTTTTGAAAGGATGAATGAGAATTTACATCAAATTGTTGCTAGAATTCATACTCATATCTCCTCATATTCACATACGCAGAGATCAAGTTTCACCAAAAGTTGACCAGATTTAACCACGGTTGACTTGAGTTGAATAGTTTCGAAAAGAATTTTAAAATAATTAAATAAAATTATTTAATTAAATGGAGTACTTACTTCTAATTAATTAAACAAAGTTATTTAATTAAATGAGAAGCCATTCCTGATTAATTAAATAAAGTTATTTAATTAAATAAGAAACGTGTCTCTAATTAATTAAAGATTATTTAATTAAATAGAAAAAGTAATTATTAGAGCATATCTCATTTTATTAAATTAAATATCTCAACAAAATCTCTCTTATGTTCAAAAAGGGAAATTTAAAGTTCATTATGTATAAAAAATGAGTTAAATCAATTAATTTCTTTTTCTACTCAAATTGAATCAGTTAACTCTTTATTTTACTAAAATTGAATCTGTTAACTCCCTTTAATTTAGAAATCTCACTTTATGACTGAACTTCACCTTTAGATCTTAACTGTTGATTGAAATTGATCTCAACCGTTGATGAATTCCAAGAAAGTCTATTTAAGAGACCCTCATCTCTTCATTTTGAAAGGTTGAATGAGAATTTGCATCGAATTGTTGCTGGAATTCATATGCACATTTGCTCATATTCACATACGCAAAGGTCAAGTTTGACCAAAAGTTGACAAGATTTAACCATGGTTGACTTGAGTTGACTAGTTTTGAAAAGAATATTTAAATAATTAAACGAAATTATTGAATTAAATGCAGTACTTACTTCTAATTAATTAAACAAAGTTATTTAATTAAATGAGAAGCTATTCCTAATTAATTAAATGAAGTTATTTAATTAAATAAGAAAAGTGTCTCTAATTCATTAAATATTATTTAATTAAATAGAAAAAGTAATTATGAGAGGATATCTCATTTTATTAAATTAAATATCTAAACAAAATCTCTCTTCAGTTCAAAAAGGGAAATTTCCAGTTCACTATTGATCAAAAATGAGTTAAATTAGTTAACTCCTTTTTTTTCTCAAATTGAATCAGTTAACTCTTTATTTTACTCAAATTAAATCTGTTAACTCCCTTTAATTTAAAAATCTTCCTTTATGACTGAACTTCAGCTTTAAATCCTAACCGTTGATTGAAATCAATCTTAATCGTTGATTAATTCTAGGAAAGTCTATTTTAGAGACCCTCGTCTCTTTATTTTGAAAGTTTGAATAAGAATTTGCATCGAATTGTCGCTGGAATTCATACGCACATTTGCTCATATTCACATATGCAAAGATCAAGTTTGACCAAAAGTTCACCAGATTTAACCACGGTTGACTTGAGTTCACTAGTTTCGAAAAGAGTTTTGAAATAATTAAACAAAATTATTTAATTAAATAGAATACTTACTTCTAATTAAGTAAACAAAGTTATTTAATTAAATGAGAAGACATTCTTAATTAATTAAATGAATTTATTTAATTAAATAAGAAAAGTGTCTCTAATTAATTAAAGATTATTTAATTAAATAAAAAAAGTAATTATTAGAGCATGTCTCATTTTATTTAATTAAATATCTCAACAAAGTCTCTCTTCAGTTCAAAAAGGGAAATTTTTAGTTCACTATTGATAAAAAATGAGTTAAATGAGTTAACACCTTTTTCTACTCAAATTGAATCAGATAACTCTTTATTTTACTCAAATTAAATCTATTAACTCCCTTTAAGTTGGAAATCTCCCTTTATGACTGAACTTCACCTTTAATCCTGATCGTTGATTGAAATCCATCTCAACTGTTGATTAATTCCAGGAAAGTCTATTTAAGAGACCCTCATCTCTTCATTTTGAAAGGTTGAATGAGAATTTGCATCAAATTGCTGCTAGAATTTATACTCACATTTTCTCATATTCACATACGCAAATATCAAGTTTGACCAAAAGTTGACTAGATTTAACCAGAGTTAACTTTGGTTGACTAATTTCGAAAAAAATTTGAAATAATTACAAGAAATTATTTAATTAAATGGAGTATTTACTTCTAATTAATTAAACAAAGTTATTTAATTAAATGAGAAGCCATTCGTAACTAATTAAATGAAGTTATTTAATTAAATAAGAAAAGTATCTCTAATTAATTAAAGATTATTTAATTAGACAGAAAAAGTAATTATGAGAGCATATCTTATTTCATTAAATTAAATATCTGAACAAAATCTCTCTTCAATTCAAAAATAGAAATTTCCAATTCACTATTGATAAAAAATGAGTTAAATCAATTAACTCCTTTTTCTACAATAATTTAATCAATTAACTCCTTATGTTACTCAAATTAAATCTGTTAACTCTCTTTAATTTGGAAATGTCCCTTTATGACTGAACTTTACCTTTAATCCTAACTGTTGATTGAAATCGATCTCAACCGTTGATGAATTCCAGGAAAGTCTATTTGAGAAACCCTCATCTCTTCATTTTGAAAGGTTGAATGAGAATTTGCATCGAATTATTGCTGGAATTCATACTCACATTTGCTCATATTCACATACGCAAAGATGAAGTTTGACCAAAAGTTGACCAGATTTATCTACGGTTGACTTGAGTTGACTAGTTTTGAATTTTTTTTCAAGTAATCAAACAAAATTATTTAATTAAATGGATTACTTCCTTATAATTAATTATACAAAGTTATTTAATTAAATGAGAAGCCATTCCTAATTAATTAAATGAAGTTATTTAATTAAATAAGAAAAGTGTCTCTAATTAATTAAAGATTACTTAATTAAATAGAAAAATTAATTATGAGAGCATATCTCATTTTATTAAATTAAATTTCTCAATAAAATCTCTCTACAGTTCAAAAAGGGAAATTTTCAGTTCACTATTGATAAAAAATGAGTTAAATCAGTTAACTCTTTTTTCTACTCAAATTCAATTAGTTAAATCATTACTTTAAGCAAATTAAATCTGTTAACTCCCTTTAATTTGGAAATCTCCCTTTATGACTGAACTTCATCTTTAATCCTGACCGTTGATTGGAATTGATCTCAACCATTGATGAATTCCCGGAAAGCCTATTTAAGAGACCCTTATCTCTTCATTTTGAAAGGTTCAATGAGAATTTGTATCGAATTGTTGCTAGAATTCATACTCACATTTGCTCATATTCACATACGCATAGATAAGGTTTGACCAAAAGTTGACTAGATTTAACCACGGTTGACTTGAGTTGACTAGTTTAAGCAAGAATTTTGAAATAATTTAACAAAATTATTTAATTAAATGGAGTACTTACTTCTAATTAATTAAACAAAGTTATTTAATTAAATGAGAAGCCATTCCTTATTAATTAAATCAAGTTATTTAGTTAAATAACAAAAGTGTCTCTAATTAATTAAGAATTACTTAATTAAATAGAAAAAGTAATTATGAGAGCTTATCTCATTTTATTAAATTAAATATCTCAACAAAATCTCTCTTCAGTTCAAAAAGGGAAATTTCTAGTTCACTATTGATCAAAAATGAGTTAAATCAGTTAACTCCTTTTCTACTCAAATTGAATCAGTTAACTCCTTATTTTACTCAAATTAAATCTGTTAACTCTCTTTACTTTCGAAATCTCCCTTTATGACTGAACTTCACCTTTAATCCTGACCGTTGATTGAAATCGATCTCAACCGTTGATGAATTCCAGGAATGTCTATTTAAGAGACCCTCATCTCTTCATTTTGAAAGGTTGAAGGAGAATTTGCATCGAATTGTTGCTAGAATTCATACTCACATTTGCTCATATTCACATACGCAAATATCAAGTTTGACCAAAAGTTCACCAGATTAACCACGCTTGACTTGAGTTTACTAGTTTCGAAAAGAATTTTGAAATAATTAAATAAAATTATTTAGTTAAATGGATTACTTACTTCTAATTAATTAAACAAAGTTATTTAATTAAATGAGAAGTCATTCCTAATTAATTAAATCAAGTTATTTAGTTAAATAGGAAAATTGTCTTTAATTAATTAAAGATTACTTAATTAAATTAAAAAAGTAATTATAGGAGCATATCTTATTTTATTAAATTAAATATCTCAACAAAATCTCTCTTCAGTTCAAAAAGGGAAATTTTCAATTCACTATTGATCAAAAATGTGTTAAATCAGTTAACTTCTTTTTCTACTCAAATTGAATCAATTAACTCCTTATTTTACCCAAATTAAATCTGTTAACTCCCTATAATTTGAAAATATCTCTTTATGATTGAACTTCACGTTTAATCCTGACCGTTGATTCAAATCGATCTCAACCGTTGATGAATTCCAGAAAAGTCTATTTAAGAGACCCTCATCTTTTCATCTTGAAAAGTTGAATGAGAATTTGCATCGAATTGTTGCTGAAATTCATACTCAAATTTGCTCATATTCACATACACAAAGATCAAGTTTTGCCAAAAGTTGACCAGATTTAACCACAGTTGACTTGAGTTGACTAGTTTCGAAAAGAATGTTGAAATAATTAAATAAAATTATTTAATTAAATGGAGTACTTACTACTAATTAATTAAACAAATTTATTTAATTAAATCCGAACCCATTCCTAATTATTTAAATGCAGTTATTTAATTAAATAAGAAAAGTGTCTCTAATTAATTAAAGATTATTTAATTAAATAAAAAAAGTAATTATGAGAGCATATCTCATTTTATTAAATTAAATATCTCAACAAAATCTGTCTTTAGTTCAAGAAGAAAAATTTCCAGTTGACTATTGATAAAAAATGAGTTAAATCAGTTAACTCCTTTTTCTACTCAAATTGAATTAGTGAACTCCTTATTTTACTCAAATTAAAACTATTAACTCCCTTTAATTTGAAAATATCTCTTTATTACTGAACTTCACCCTTAATCCTGACCGTTGATTGAAATCGATCTCAACTATTGATGAATTCCAAAAAAGTCTATTTAAGAGACCCTCATCTCTTCATTTTGAAAGGTTGAGAGAGAATTTGCATCGAGTTTTTATTGGAATTCATACTCACATTTGCTCATATTCACATACGCAAAAATCAATTTTGACCAAAAGTTGACCAGATTTAACAACGGTTGACTTGAGTTGACTAGTTTCAATTTTTTTTTTGAAATAATTAAATGAAATTATTTAATTAAATGGATTACTTACTTCTAATTAATTAAACAAAGTTATTTAATTAAATGAGAAGAAATTCCTAATTAATTAAATGAAGTTATTTAATTAAATAGGAAAAGTGTCTGTAATTAATTAAAGATTATTTAATTAAATAGAAAAAGTAATTATGAGAGCATATCTCATTTTATTACATTAAATATCTTAACAAAATCTCTCTTCAGTTCAAAAAGGGAAATTTCCAATTCACTATTGATAAAAAATGAGTTAAATCAATTAACTCCTTTTACTACTCAAATTGAACCAGTTAACTGCTTATTTTACTCAACTTAAATCTGTCAACTCCATTTAATTAGGAAATCTCCCTTTATGACTGAACTTCACCTTTAATCCTGACCGTTGATTGAAATCGATCTCAACCGTTGATGAATTCCAAGAAAGTCTATTTAAGAGACCCTCATCTCTTCATTTTGAAAGGTTGAATGAGAATTTGCATCGAATTGTTGTTGGAATTCATACTCACATTTGCTCATATTCACATACGCAAAGATCAAGTTTGACCAAAAGTTGACCAGTTTTAACCACAAAAAATTGTCTCTAATTAATTAAAGATTATTTAATTAAATAGAAAAAGTAATTATGAGAGCATATCTCATTTTATTAAATTAAATACCATAACAAAATCTCTCTTCAGTTCAAAAAGGAAAATTTCCAGTTCACTATTGATAAAAAATGAGTTAAATGAGTTAACTCCTTTCTCTACTCAAATTGAATCAGTTAACTCGTTGATTTACTCAAATTATATTTGTTAACTCCCTTTAATTTGGAAATCTCCCTTTATGACTAAACTTCACCCTTAATCCTAACCGTTGATTCAAATCAATCTCAACCGTTGATGAATTTTAACAAAGTCTATTTAAGAGGCCCTCATCTCTTCAGTTTGAAAGGTTGAATGAGAATTTGCATTGAATTTTTATTGGAACTCATACTCATATTTGCTCATATTCACATACGCAAAGATCAAGTTTGACCAAAATTTGACCAGATTTAATCACAGTTGACTAGTTTCGAAAAGAATATTGAAATAATTAAACTAAATTATTTAATTAAATATAGTACATACTTCTAATTAATTAAACAAAGTTATTTAGTTAAATGAGAAGCCATTCTTAATTAATTAAATGAAGTTATTTAATTAAATAAGAAAAGTGTCTCTAATTAATTAAAGATTATTTAATTAAATAGAAAAAGTAATTAGAGAGCATATCTCATTTTATTAAATTAAATATCTCAACAAAATCTCTCTTCAGTTCAAAAAGAAAAATTTTCAGTTCACTATTGATCAAACATGAGTTAAATCAATCAACACCTTTCTCTACTCAAATTGAATTAGTTAACTCTTTATTTTACTCAAATGAAATCATTTAACTCCCTTTAATTTGGATACTTCCATTTATGATTGAACTTCAGCTTTAATCCTGACCGTTGATTGAAATCGATCTCAACCGTTGATGAATTCCAGGAAAGTCCATTTAAGAGACCTTTATCTCTTAATTTTGAAAGGTTGAATGAAAATTTGCATTGAATTGTCTCTGGAATTCATACTCACATTTGCTCATATTCACATACGCAAAGATCAAGTTTGACCAAAATTTGACCAGATTTAATCACAGTTGACATGAGTTGACTAGTTTCGAAAAGAATTTTGAAATAATTAAACGAAATTATTTAATTAAATCGAGTACTTATTTCTAATTAATTAAACAAAGTTATTTAATGAAATGAGAAGCCATTCCTAATTAATTAAATGAAGTTATTTAATTAAATTAAAAAAGTGTCTCTAATTAATTAAAGATTATTTAATTAAATAGAAAAGGTAATTATGAGAGCATATATCATTTTATTAAATTAAATATCTCAACAAAATCTCTATTCAATTAAAAAAGGAAATTTCCAGTTCACTATTGATAAAAAATGAGTTAAATCAATTAACTCCTTTTTCTACTCAAATTGAATCAGTTAACTCCTTATTTTACTCAAATTAAATGTGTTAACTCTCTTTAATTTGGAAATATCCCTTTATGAGTGAACTTCACCGTTAATCCTGACCGTTGATTGAAATCGATCTCAACCGTTGATGAATTTCAAGAAAGTCTATTTAAAAGACCTTCATCTCTTCATTTTGAAAGGTTGAATGAGAATTTGCATCGAATTGTTGCTAGAATTCATACTCACATTTTCTCATATTCACATACGCAAAGATCAAGTTTGATGAAAAGTTGACCAGATTTAACCACGGTTAACTTGAGTTCACTAGTTTTGAAAAGAATCTTGAAATAATTAAACGAAATTATTTAATTAAATCGAGTAATTACTTCTAATTAATTAAACAAAGTTATTTAATTAAATGAGAAGCCAATCCTAATTAATTAAATGAAGATATTTAATTAAATAAGAAAAGTGTCTCTAATTAATTAAAGATTATTTAATTAAATAGAAAAAGTAATTATGAGAGCAAATCTCATTTTATTAAATTAAATATCTCAACAAAATCTCTCTTCAGTTCAAAAAGGGAAATTTTTAGTTCACTATTGATAAAAAATGAGTTAAATCAGTTAACTCCTTTTTCTACTTAAATTGAATCAGTTAACTCCTTATTTTACTCAAATTAAATCTGTTAACTCCTTTTAATTTGAAAATCTCCCTTTATGACTGAATTTCACCTTTAACCCTGACCGTTGATTGAAATTGATCTTAATCGTTAATCAATTCGAAGAAAGTCTATTTAAGTGACCCTCATCTCTTCATTTTGAAAGGTTGAATGAGAATTTGAATCGAATTGTTGCTGCAATTCATACTCACATTTGTTCATATTCACATACGCAAAGATCATGTTTGACCAAAAGGTGACCAGATTTAACCACGGTTGACTTAAGTTGACTAGTTTCAAAAAAAAAATTGAAATAATTAAATGAAACTATTTAATTAAATGGAGTACTTAGTTCTAATTGATTAAACAAAGTTATTTAATTAAATGAGAAGCCATTCCTAATTACTTAAATGAAGTTATTTAATTAAATAAGAAAAGTGTCTCTAATTAATTAAAGATTATTTAATTAAATAGAAAAAGTAATTATGAGAGCATATCTCATTTTATTAAATTAAATATCTCAACAAAATCTCTCTTCAGTTCAAAAAGGGAAATTTCCAGTTCATTATTGATCAAAAATGAGTTAAATCAGTTAACTCCTTTTTCTACTCAAATTGAACCAGTTAACTTCTTATTTTACTCAAATTAAATCTGTTAACTCCCTTTAATTTTGAAATCTCCCTTTATGAATGAACCTCACCTTTAATCTCGACCGTTGATTGAAATCGATCTCAACCATTGATTAATTCTAGGAAAGTCTATTTAAGAGACCCTCATCTCTTCATTTTGAAAGGTTGAATGAGAATCTGCATCGAATTATCGGTAGAATTCATACTCAAATTTGCTCATATTCACATACGCAGAGATCAAGTTTGACCAAATGTTGACCAGATTTAACCACAGTTGACTTGAGTTGACTAGTTTCGAAACAAATTTTGAAATAATTAAACAAAATTATTAATTAAATGGAGTACTTACTTCTAATTAATTAAACAAATTTATTTAATTAAATGAGAAGCTATTCCTAATTAATTAAATGAAGTTATTTAATTAAATAAGAAAATTATCTGTAATTAATTAAAGACTATTTAATTAAATAGAAAAAGTAATTATGAGAGGATATCTCATTTTATTAAATTAAATATCTCGACAAAATCTCTGTTCAGTTCAAAACGAGAAATTTTTAGTTCACTATTGATAAAAAATGAGTTAAATCAGTTAACTCCTTTTTCTACTCAAATAGAATCAGTTAACCCGTTATTTTATTCAAATTAAATCTGTTAACTCCCTTTAATTTGGAAATCTCCCTTTATGACTGAACTTCACCTTTAATCCTGACTGTTGATTGAAATCGATCTCAACCATTGATGAATTCAAATAAAGTCTATTTAAGAGACCCTCATCTCTTCATTTTGAAAGGTTGAATGAGAATTTGCATCTAATTGTTGCCGAAATTCATTCTCACATTTGCTCATATTCATGTATGCAGAGATCAAGTTTGACCAAAAGTTGACCAAATTTAACCACGGTTGACTTGACTTGACTAGTTTCGAAAAGAATTTTGAAATAATTAAACAAAATTATTTAATAAAATGGAGTACTTACTTCTAATTAATTAAACAAAGTTATTTAATGAAATGAGAAGCCATTCCTAATTAATTAAATGAAGTTATTTAATTAAATAAGAAAAGTGTCTCTAATTAACTAAAGATTATTTAATTAAATAGTAAAAGTAATTATGAGAGCATATCTCATTTTATTAAATTAAATATCTCAACAAAATCTCTCTTTAGTTCAAAAAGGGAAATTTTTAGTTCACTATTGATCAAATATGAGCTAAATCAGTTAACTCTTTTTTCTACTTAAATTGAATCAGTTAACTCCTTATTTTACTCAAATTAAAACTGTGAACTCCCTTTAATTTCGAAATCTCCGTTTATGACTGAACTTCACCTTTAACCCTGACCGTTCATTGAAATTGATCTTAATCGTTGATGAATTCCAAGAAAGTCTATTAAAGTGACCCTCATCTCTTCATTTTGAAAGGTTGACTGACAATTTGCATCGAATTGTTGTTGGAATTCATACTCACATTTTCTCATATTCACATACGCAAAGATCAAGTTTGACCAAAAGTTGGCCAGATTTAACTACGGTTGACTTGAGTTGACTAGTTTCGAAAAGAATTTTGAAATAATTAAACGAAATTATTTAATTAAATGGAGTACTTACTTTTAATTAATTAAACAAAGTTATTTAATTAAATTTGCAGCCATTCCAATTTAATTAAATGAAGTTATTTAATTAAATAAGAAATGTGTCTCTAATTAATTAAAGATTATTTAATTAAATAGAAAAAGTAATTATGAGAGCATATCTCATTTTATTAAATTAAATATCTCAACAAAATCTCTCTTCAGTTCAAAAAGGGAAATTTCTAGTTCACTATTGATAAAAAATGAGTTAAATGAGTTAACTTCTTTTTCTACTCAAATTGAATCTGTTAACTCCTTATTTTACTCAAATTAAATCTATTAACTCCCTTTAA
The DNA here is from genome assembly GCA_028749045.1 of Cupressus sempervirens. Lineage (NCBI taxonomy): Eukaryota > Viridiplantae > Streptophyta > Pinopsida > Cupressales > Cupressaceae > Cupressus > Cupressus sempervirens. Next base: position 102,577,854 of record CM053787.1, read on the forward strand.
TTTGGAAATCTCCCTTTATGAATGAACTTCACCTTTAACCCTGACCATTGATTGAAATCGATCTCAACCGTTGATGAATTCCAAAAAAATCTATTTGAGAGACCCTCATCTCTTCATTTTGAAAGGTTGAATGAGAACTTGCATCGAATTGTTGGTGGAATTCATATGCACATTTACTCATATTCACATACGCAAAGGTCAAGTTTGACCAAAAGGTGACCAGATTTAACCACGGTTGACTTGAGTTGACTAGTTTCAAAAAAAAATTTGAAATAATTAAACTAAATTATTTAATTAAATGGAGTACTTATTTCTAAATGATTAAATAAAGTTATTTAATTAAATGAGAAGCCATTCCTGATTACTTAAATAAAGTTATTTAATTAAATAAGAAAAGTGTCTCTAAATAATTAAAGATTATTTAATTAAATAGAAAAAGTAATTATGAGAACGTATCTCATTTTATTAAATTAAATATCTCAACAAAATATCTCTTCAGTTCAAAAAGGAAAATTTTCCAGCTCCTTATTTTACTCAAATTAAATATGTTAACTCCGTTTAATTTGAAAATCTCCCTTTGACTGAACTTCACCTTTAGTCCTGACCGTTGATTGAAATCGATCTCAACCGTTGATGAATTCCAGAAAAGTCTATTTAAGAGACCCTCATCTCTTCATTTTGATAGGTTGAATGTGAATTTGCATTGAATTGTTGCTAGAATTTATACTCACATTTGCTCATATTCACATACGCAAGGATCAAGATTGACCAAAAGTTGACCAAATTTAACAACGGTTGACTTCAGTTGACTAGTTTCGAAAAGAATTTTGCAATAATTGAACGAAATTATTTAATTAAATGGAGTACTTCTAAATAATTAAACAAAGTTGTTTAATTAAATGAGAAGCCATTCCTAATTAACTAAATGAAGATATTTAATTAAATAATAAAAGTGTCTCTAATTAAATAAAAAATATTTAATTAAATGGAAAAAGTAATTATGAGAGCATATCTCATTTTATTAAATTAAATATCTCAACAAAATCTCTCTTCAGTTCAAGAAAGAAAATCTTCAGTTAACTATTGATCAAAAATGAGTTAAATCAGTTAACTCCTTTTTCTACTCTTATTGAATCAGTTAACTCATTATTTTACTCAAATTAAATCTGTTAACTCCCTTTGATTTGGAAATCTCCCTTTATGACTGAACTTCACCTTTAATCCTGACCGCTGATTGAAATCGATCTCAACTGTTGATGAATTCCAGGAAAGTCTATTTAAGAGAACCTCATCTCTTCATTTTGAAAGGTTGAATGAGAATTTGCATCAAATTGTTGCGGGAATCCATACTCTGATTTGTTCATATTCAATTACGCAATGATCAAGTTTGACCAAAAGGTGACCAGATTTAACCACGGTTGACTTCAGTAGACTATTTTTGAAAAGAATTTTGAAATAATTAAAAAAAATTATTTAACTAAATAGAGTACTTACTTCTAATTAATTAAACAAAGTTATTTAATTAAATGAGAAGCCATTCTTAATTAATTAAATGAAGTTATTTAATTAAATAAAAAAAGTGTATCTAATTAATTAAAGATTATTTAATTAAATAGAAAAAGTAATTATCAGAGCATATGTCATTTTATTAAATTAAATATCTCAACAAAATCTCTCTTCAGTTCAAAAATAAAAATTTTCATTTCACTATTGATAAAAAATGAGTTAAATCAATTAACTCCTTTTTCTACTCAAATTGAATAAGTTAACTCCTTATTTTACTCAAATTAAATCTGTTAACACCTTTTAATTTGAAAATCTCCCTTTATGGCTGAACTTCACCATTCATCCTGACCGCTGATTGAAATCGATCTCAACCGTTGCTGAATTCCAAAAAAGTCTATTTAAGAGACCCTCATATCTTCATTTTGAAAGGTTGAATGAGAATTTGCATCAAATTGTTGCTGAAATTCATGCTCACATTTTCTCATATTCACATACGCAAAGATCAAGTTTAACCAAAAGTTGATCAGATTTAACTACGATTGACTTAAGTTGACTAGTTTCGAAACGAATTTTGAAATAATTAAATGAAATTATTTAATTAAATGGGATACTTACTTCTAATTAATTAAACAAAATTATTTAATTAAATGAGAAGCCATTCCTAATTAATTAAATGAAGTTATTTAATTAAATAAGAAAAGATATTCTAATTATTTAAAGATTATTTAATTAAATAGAAAAAGTAATTATGAGAGCATATCTCATTTTATTAAATTAAATATCTCAACAAAATCTCCCTTCAGTTCAAAAAAGGAAATTTTCAATTCACTATTGATAAAAAATGAGTTAAATCAGTGAACTCCTTTTTCTACTAAAATTGAATCAGTTAACTCATTATTTTACTCAAATTAAATCTGTTAACTCCCTTTAATTTGGAAATCTCCCTTGATGACTGAACTTCATCTTTAATCCTAACCGCTGATTGAAATCAATCTCAACCGTTGATAAATTCTAGGAAAGTCTGTTTAAGAGACCATCATCTCTTCATTTTGAAAGGTTGAACAAGAATTTGCATCAAATTGTTGCTGGAATTCATACTCACATTTGCTCATATTCACATATGCAGGCATAAGGTTTGACCAAAAGTTGACCAGATTTAACCACGGTTGAGTTGAGTTGACTAGTTTCGAATTTTTTTTTGAAATAATTAAACGAAATTATTTAATTAAATAGTGTACTTCTAATTAATTAAACAAAGTTATTTATTTAAATGAGAAGCCAATCCTAATTAATTAAATGAAGATATTTAATTAAATAAGAAAAGTGTCTCTAATTAATTAAAGATTATTTAGTTAAATAGAAAAAGTAATTATGAGAGTAAATCTCATATTATTAAATTAAATATCTCAACAAAACCTCTCTTCAGTTCAAAAAGGGAAAATTTCAGTTCACTATTGATCAAATATGAGTTAAATCAGTTAAGTCCTTTTTCTACTTAAATTGAATCAGTTAACTCCTTATTTTACTCAAATTAAGTCTGTTAACTGCCTTTAATTTGGAAATCTCCCTTTATGACTGAACTTCACATTTAACCTTGACCGTTGATTGAAATTGATCTCAACTGTTGATGAATTCTAGGAAAGTCTATTTAAGTTAACCTCATCTCTTCATTTTGAAAGGTTGACTGACAATTTGCATCGAATTGTTGCTGGAATTCATACTCACATTTGCTCATATTCACATACGCAAAGATCAAGTTTGAGCAAAAGTTGACCAGATTTAACCACGGTTGACTTGAGTTGACTAGTTTCGAAAAGAATTTTTAAATAATTAAATGAATTTATTTAATTAAATGGAGTACTTACTTCTAATTGATTAAACAAAGTTATTTAATTAAATGAGAAGCCATTCCTAATTACTTAAATGAAGTTATTTAATTAAATATGAAAAGTGTCTCTAATTAATTAAAGATTATTTAATTAAATAGAAAAAGTACTTATGAGAGCATATCTCATTTTATTAAATTAAATATCTCAACAAAATCTCTCTTCAGTTCAAAAAGGGAAATTTTCCAGTTCCGTATTGATCAAAAATGAGTTAAATGAGTTAACTCCTTTTTCTATTCAAATTGAATCAGTTAACTCCTTATTTTACTCAAACTAAATCTGTTAACTCCCTTTAATTTGAAAATCTCCCTTTGACTGAACTTCACCTTTAATCCTAACCGTTGATTGAAATCGATCTCAACCGTTGATCAATTCAAGGAAAGTCTATTTAAGAGACCCTCATCTCTTCATTTTGATAGGTTGAATGAGAATTTGCATCGAATTGTTGCTGAAATTTATATTCACATTTGCTCATATTCACATACACAAGGATCAAGATTGACCAAAAGTTGACCAGATTTAACCACGGTTGACTTGAGTTGAGTAGTTTTGAAAAAAATTTGAAATAATTAAACGAAATTATTTAATTAAATGGAGTACTTCTAATTAATTAAACAAAGTTATTTAATTAAATGAGAAGCCATTCCTAATTAATTAAATGAAGTTATTATATTAAATAAGAAAAGTGTCTCTAATTAATTAAACATGATTTAATTAAATGGAAAAATTAATTATGAGAGCATATCTCATTTTATTAAATTAAATATCTCAACAAAATCTCTCTTCAGTTCAAAAAGGGAAATCTTCAATTAACTATTGATAAAAAATGAGTTAAATTAGTTAACTCCTTATTTTACTTAAATTAAATCTATTAACTCCCTTTGATTTGGAAATCTCCTTTTATGACTTAACTTCACCTTTAATCTTGACCGCTGATTGAAATCGATCTCAACTGTTGATGAATTTTAGGAAAGTCTATTTAAGAGACCCTCATGTCTTCATCTTGAAAGGTTGAATGAGAATATGCATCGAATTGTTGCTGGATTTCATACACAAATTTGCTCATATTCAATTACGCAAAGATCAAGTTTGACCAAAATTTTATCATATTTAACCACGGTTGACTTGAGTTGACTAGTTTTGAAAAGAATTTGTAAATAATTAAACGAAATTATTTAATTAAATGGAGTACTTACTTCTAATTAATTAAACAAAGTTATTTAATTAAATGAGAAGTCATTCCTAATTAATTAAATGAAGTTATTTAATTAAATAAGAAAAGTGTCTCTAATTAATTAAAGATTATTTAATTAAATAGAAAAAGTAATTATGAGAGCATATCTCATTTTATTAAATTAAATATCTCAAAAAAATCTCTCTTCAGTTCAAAAAGGGAAATTTACCATTCATTATTGAAATCGATCTCAACTGTTGTTGAATTTCAAGAAAGTCTATTTAAGAGACCCTCATCTCTTCATTTTGAAATGTTGAATTAGAATTTGCATCGAATTATTGCTGAAATTCATACTCACATTTTCTTATATTCACATACGCAAAGATCAAGTTTGACAAAAAGTTGATCAGATTTAACAATGGTTGACTTGAGTTGACTAGTTTTGAATTTTTTTTGAAATAATTAAAGGAAATTATTTAATTAAATGGAGTACTTACTTCTAATTAATTAAAAAAAAGTTATTTAATTAAATGAGAAGCCATTCCTAATTAATTAAATGAAGTTATTTAATTAAATAAGAAAAGTGTCTGTAATTAATTAAAGATTATTTAATTTAATAGAGAAAGTAATTATTAGAGCATATCTCATTTTATGAAATTAAATATTTCAACAAAATCTCTCTTCAGTTCAAAAAGGGAAATTTTCAGTTCACTATTGGTAAAAAATGAATTAAATCAGTTAACTCCTTTTTCTACTCAAATTGAATCAGTTAACTCATTATTTTACTCAAATTAAATCTGTTAACTCCCTTTAATTTGGAAATCTTCTTTTATGACTAAACTTCACCTTTAATCCTGACCGCTGATTGAAATCGATCTCAACCATTGATGAATTCCAGGAAAGTCTATTTAAGAGACCCTCATCTCTTCATTTTGAAAGGTTGAATGAGAATTTCCATCGAATTGTTGCTAGAATTCATACTCAGATTTACTCTTATTCACATACGCAACGATCAAGTCTGACCAAAACTTGACCAAATTTAACAACAGTTGACTTCAGTTGACTAGTTTCAAAAAGAATTTTGAAATAATTAAACGAAATTATTTAATTAAATAGAGTACTTATTTCTAATTAATTAAACAAAGTTATTTAATTAAATGAGAAGCCATTCCTAATTAATTAAATGAAGTTATTTAATTAAATAAGAAAAGTGTCTCTAATTAATTAATAATTATTTAAATAAATAGAAAAACTAATTATGAGAGCATATCTAATTTTATTTAACTAAATATCTCAAAAAAATCTCTCTTCAGTTCAAAAAAGGAAATTTCCAGTTCACTATTGATAAAAATGAGTTAAATCATATAAGTCCTTTTTGTACTCAAATTGAATTAGTTAACTCCTTATTTTACTCAAATTAAATCTTTTAACTCCCTTTAATTTGGAAATCTCCCTTTATGACTGAACTTCACCTTTAATCCTGACCGTTGATTGAAATCGATCTCAACCGTTGATGAATTCCAAGAACGTCTATTTAAGAGACCCTCATCTCTTCATTTTGAAAGGTTGAATGAGAGTTTGCATCGAATTGTTGCTGGAAAACATACTCACATTTGCTCATATTCACATACGCCAAGAACAAGATTGACCAAAAGTTGACCAGATTTAACAACGGTTGACTTGAGTTAACTAGTTTCGAAAGGAATTTTGAAATAATTAGAAAAAATTATTTAATTAAATGGAGTACTTACTTTTAATTAATTAAACAAAGTTATTTAATTAAATGAGAAGCCATTCCTAATTAATTAAATGAAGTTATTTAATTAAATAAGAAAAGTGTCTGTAATTAATTAAAGATTATTTAATTAAATAGAAAAAGTAATTATGAGAGCATATCTCATTTTATTAAATTAAATATCTCACCAAAATCTCTCTTCAGTTCAAAAAGGGAAATTTTCAATTCATTATTGATAAAAAATGAGTTAAATAAGTTAACTCCTTTTTCTACTCAAATTGAATAAGTTAACTCCTTATTTTACTCAAATTAAATCTGTTAACTTTGCTTAATTTGAAAATCTCCCTTTATGACTGAACTTCACCTTTAATGTTGACCGATGATTGAGATCGATCTCAACCATTGATGAATTCTAGGAAAGTCTATTTAAGAGACCCTCATCTCTTCATTTTGAAAGGTTGAATGAGAATTTGCATCGAATTGTTGCTAGAATTCATACTCACATTTGCTCATATTCACAAACGCAAAGATCAAGTTTGACCAAAAGTTGACTAGATTTAACCATGGTTTACTTGAGTTGACTAGTTTCGAAAAGAATTTTGAAATAATTAAATGAAATTATTTAATTAAATGGAGTACTTACTTCTAATTAACTAAACAAATTTATTTAATTAAATGAGATGCCATTCCTAATTAATTAAATGAAGTTATTTAATTAAATAAGAAAAGTGTCTCTAATTAATTAAAGATTATTTAATTTAATAGATAAATTAATTATTAGAGCATATCTCATTTTATTAAATTAAATATCTGAACAAAATCTCTCTTCAGTTCAAAAAGAGAAATTTCCAGTTCACTATTAATCAAAAATGAGTTAAATCAGATAACTCCTTTTTCTACTCAAATTGAATCAGTTAACTCCTTATTTTACTCAAATTAAATCTGGTAACTCCCTTTAATTTGGAAACCTCCCTTTATGACTGAACTTCACATTTAGTCCTGACCGCTGATTGAAATCGATCTCAACCATTGATGAATTGTAGGAATGTCTTTTTAAGAGATCCTCATCTCTTCATTTTGAAAGGTTGAATAAGAATTTACATTGAATTGTTGCTGGAACTCATACTCACATTTGCTGATATTCACATATGCAAAGATCAAGTTTGAGCAAAAGTTGATCAGATTTAACCACGGTTGACTTGAGTTCACTAGTTCCGAAACGAATTTTGAAATAATTAAACGAAATTATTTAATTAAATGCAGTACTTACTTCTAATTAATTAAACAAAGTTATTTAATTAAATGACAAGTCATTCCTAATTAATTAAATGAAGTTATTTAATTAAATAAGAAAAGTGTCTCTAATTAATTAAAGATTATTTAATTAAATAGAAAAAGTAATTATGAGAGCATATCTCATTTTATTAAATTAAATATCTCAACAAAATCTCTCTTCAGTTCAAAAACGGAAATTTCCAGTTCACTATTGATAAAAAATGAGTTAAATCAGTTAACTCCTTTTTCTACTCAAATTGAATCAGTTAACACCTTATTTTACTCAAATTAAATCTGTTAACTCCCTTTAATTTGGAAATCTCCCTTTATGACTGAACTTTACCATTCATCCAGACCGCTGATTGAAATCGATCTCAACTGTTGATGAATTTTAGGAAAGTCTATTTAAGAGACCCTCATCTCTTTATTTTGAAAGGTTCAATGAGAATTTACATCGAATTGTTGCTGGAATTCATACTCACATTTTCTCATATTCACATACGCAAAAATCAAGTTTGACCAAAAGTTGATCAGATTTAGCTACGGTTGACTTGAATTGACTAGTTTTGAAAAGAATTTTGAAATAATTAAACGAAATTATTTAACTAAATGGAGTACTTACTTCTATTTAATTAAACAAATCTATTTAATTAAATGAGAAGCCATTCCTAATTAATTAAATGGAGTTATTTAATTAAATAAGAAAAGTGTCTCTAATTAATTAAAGATTATTTAATTAAATAGAAAAAGTAATTATGAGAGCATATCTCATTTTATTAAATTAAATATCTGAACAAAATCTCTCTTCAGTTCAAAAAGTGAAATTTCCAGTTCATTATTGATCAAAAATGAGTTAAATGAGTTAACTCCTTTTTCTACTCAAATTGAATCAGTTAACTCATTATTTTACTCAAATTAAATTTGTTAACTCCGTTTAATTTGGAAATCTCCCTTTATAACTGAACTTCACCTTTAATCTTGACCGCTGACGGAAATCGATCTCAACCGTTGATGAATTTTAGGAAAGTATATTTAAGAGACACTCATCTCTTCATTTTGAAAGGTTGAATGAGAATTTCCATCGAATTGTTGCTGAAATTCATACTCACATTTGCTCATATTCACATACGCAAAGATCAAGTTTGACCAGAAGTTGACCAGATTTAACCATGGTTGACCTGAGTTGACTAGTTTCAATTTTTTTTTTGAAATAATTAAACGAAATTATTTAATTATATGGAGTACTTACTTCTAATTAATTAAACAAAATTATTTAACTAAATGAGAAGCCATTCCTAATTAATTAAATGAAGTTATTTAATTAAATAAGAAAAGTGTCTCTAATTAAATAAAGATTATTTAATTAAATAGAAAAAGTAATTATGAGAGCATATCTCTTTTTATTAAATTAAATATCTCAACAAAATCTCTCTTCAATTCAAAAAGGGAAATTTCTAGTTCACCATTGATAAAAAATGAGTTAAATCAGTTAACTCATTTTTCTACTCAAATTGAATCAGTTAACTCCTTATTTTACTCAAGTTAACTCCTTATTTTAATCATATTAAATCTGTTAACTCCCTTTAATTTGGAAATCTCCCTTTATGACTGAACTTCACTTTTAATCCTGACCATTGATTGAAATTGATCTCAGCTGTTAATGAATTCTAGGAAAGTATATTTAAGAGACCCTCATCTCTTCATTTTGAAAGGTTGAATGAGAATTTGCATCGAATTGGTGCTAGAATACATACTCACATTTGCTCATATTCACATACACAAAGATCAAGTTTGACAAAAAGTTGACCAGATTTAACCACGGTTGACTTGAGTTGACTAGTTTCGATTTTTTTTTTAAAATAATTAAATAAAATTATTTAATTATATGGAGTACTTACTTCTAATTAATTAAACAAAGTTATATAATTAAATGAGAAGCCATTCCTAATTAATTAAATGAAGTTATTTAATTAAATAAGAAAAGTATCTCTAATTAAATAAAGATTATTTAATTAAATAGAAAAAGTAATTATGAGAGCATATCTCTTTTTATTAAATTAAATATCTCAACAAAATCTTTCTTCAATTCAAAAAAGAAAATTTCTAGTTCACCATTGATCAAAAATGAGTTAAATCAGTTAACTCATTTTTCTACTCAAATTGAATCAGTTAACTCCTTATTTTACTCAAGTTAACTCCTTATTTTAATCAAATTAAATCTATTAACCCCCTTTAATTTAGAAATCTCCCTTTATGACTGAACTTCACTTTTAATCCTGACCGTTGATTGAAATCGATCTCAACCGTTGATGAATTCCAAGAAAGTCTATTTAAGAGACCCTCATCTCTTCATTTTGAAAGGTTGAATGAGAATTTGCCTCGAATTGTTGCTGGAATACATACTCACATTTGCTCATATTCACATACACAAAGATCAAGTTTGACAAAAAGTTGACCAGATTTAACCACGGTTGACTTGAGTTGACTAGTTTCGAAAAGAATTTTTAAATAAGTAAACAAAATTATTTAATTAAATGGAGTACTTACTTCTAATTAATTAAACAAAGTTATTTAATTAAATGAGAAGTCATTCCTAATTAATTAAATGAAATTATTTAATTAAATAAGAAAAGTGTTTCTCATTAATTAAAGATTATTTAATTAAATAGAAATAGTAATTATGACAGCATATGTCATTTTATTAAATTAAATATCTCAACAAAATCTCTCTTCAGTTCAAAAAGAGAAATTTCCAGTTCACTATTGATCAAAAATGAGTTAAATAAGTTAACTCCTTTTTCTACTCAAATTGAATCAGTTAACTCCTTATTTTACTCAAATTAAATCTGTTAACTCCCTTTATTTTGGAAATCTTTGTTTATGACTGAACTTTACCTTTAATTCTGACTGTTGATTGAAATCGATCTCAACCGTTGATGAATTTCAAAAAATTCTATTTAAGAGACCCTCATCTCTTCATTTTGAAAGGTTGAATGAGAATTTGCATCGAATTGTTGCTGGAATTCATACTCACATTTGCTCATATTCACATACCCAAAGATCTAGTTTGACCAAAAGTTGACCAGATTTAACCACGGTTGACTTGAGTTTACTAGTTTCAAAAAGAATTTTGAAATATCTCATTTTATTCAAGGAGAGTCGATTTAACAGACCCTCATCTCTTCATTTTGAAAGGTTGAATGAAAATTTGCATCGAATTGTTGCTGGAATTCATACTCACATTTGCTCATATTCACATATCCAAAAATCAAGTTTGACAAAAAGTTGACCAGATTTAACCACGGTTGACTTCAGTTGACTAGTTTCCAAAAGAGTTTTTAAATAATTAAACAAAATTATTTAATTAAATGGACTACTTTCTTCTAATTAATTAAACAAAGTAATTTAATTAAATGAGAGGCCATTCCTAATTAATTAAATGAAGTTATTTAATTAAATAAGAAAAGTGTCTCTAATTAATTAAAGATTATTTAATTAAATAGAAAAAGTAATTATGAGAGCATATCTCATTTTATTAAATTAATTATCTCAACAAAATCTCTCTTTAGTTCAAAAAGGGAAATTTCCAGTTCACTATTGATCAAAAATGAGTTGAATCAGTTAACTCTTTTTTCTACTCAAATTGAATTAGTTAACTCCTTATTTTACTCAAATTAAATCTATTAACTCCCTTTAATTTGGAAATCTCCCTTTATGACTGAACTGCGCCTTTAATCTTGACCGTTGATTGAAATCGATCTCAATTGTTGATAAATTCCAAGAATGTCTATTTAAGAGACCCTTATCTCTTCATTTTGAAAGGTTGAATGAGAATTTTCATCGGATTGTTTCTGGAATTCATACTCACATTTGCTCATATTCACATACGCAAAGATCATGTTTGACCAAAATTTGACCAAATTTAACCATGGTTGACTTGAGTTGCGTAGTTTTGAAAAGAATTTTGAAATAATTAAACAAAATTATTTAATTAAATGGAGTACTTACTTCTAATTAATTAAGCAATGTTATTTAATTAAATGAGAAGCCATTCTTAATTAATTAAATGATGTTATTTAATTAAATAATAAAAGTGTCTCTAATTAATTCAAGATTACTTAATTAAATAGAAAAAGTAATTATGAGAGCATATCTCATTTTATTAAATTAAATATCTCAACAAAATCTCTCTTTAGTTCAAAAAGGGAAATTTCCAGTTCACTATGGATCAAAAATGAGTTAAATCAGTTAACTCCTTTTTCTACTCAAATTGAATTAGTTAACTACTTATTTTACTCAAATTAAATCTATTAACTCCCTTTAATTTGGAAGTCTCCCTTTATGACTGAACTTCACCTTTAATCCTGACTGTTGATTTAAATCGATCTCAACCGTTGATGAATTCCAGGAAAGTCTATTTAAGAGACCCTCATCTCTTCATTTTGAAAGGTTGAATGAGAATTTGCATCGAATTGTTGCTGGAATTCATACTCACATTTTCTCATATTCACATACGCAAAGATCAAGTTTGACCAAAAGTTGACTAGATTTAACTATGGTTGACTTGAGTTGACTAGTTTCGAAAAGAATTTTGAAATAATTAAACGAAATTATTTAATTAAATGGAGTACTTACTTCTAATTAATTAAACAAAGTTATTTAATTAAATGAGAAGCCATTCCTAATTAATTAAATGAAGTTATTTAATTAAATAAGAAAAGTGTCTCTAATTAATTAAAGATTATTTAATTAAATAGAAAAATTAATTATGAGAGCATATCTCATTTTATTAAATTATATATCTCAACAAAATCTCTCTTCAGTTCAAAAAGGGAAATTTCCAGTTCACCATTGATCAAAAATGAGTTAAATCAGTTAACTCCTTTTTCTACTCAAATTGAATCAGTTAACTCCTTATTTTACTCAAATTAAATATGTTAACTCTCTTTTATTTGGAAATCTCCCTTTATGACTAAACTTCACCTTTAATCCTGACTGTTGATTGAAATCGATCTCAACCATTGATGAATTCCAGAAAAGTCTATTTAAGAGACCCTCATCTCTACATTTTGAAAGGTTGAATGAGAATTTGTTGTAATGCCCTGCCAAGGGATCCAAAGAATTAACCTAGAATTTCTCTAAGATTAGTAGCATTTTTTTTTTATGCAAGTAAACACCACATATAACTTATGCATAATAACGGAAGTAATAGCAATGTCCATCTGAAAATTAGACATAACATAAATAATAGATTACATTCTTTAAGATCCCTTAACGTTGAATTACATACATGAATCCATCTTTGTACAACATCCACATGAAATAATAATGATAAGTCCAATGTTTATACATCACAGTTCAAATACTTAATCATCCACTGTACATGTCATAGGGTATGACAAGCTCAAAAGAATATACATACATAGAATAAGGTACATCATCCTATTCTAATCCATGATACATCAAAGTAGAGATAATCACATGATACACATGATACAACATCATAGAGAATATATACATCCATCATAAAGATCAAACATAATAAACTAAGTGCACGGTTCCTCCCAACCGTCAATAGCATCATTAGACCATCGTGGATCTTAGCCATCACTTCGTGCATAACATTCCAAATCATCGAAGAGATCATTGATATTACATAGTAGGAATTTCACTCCTAATAAATACAACATCATATATAGAAGTAATCTAACATGCAAATAAAAGCATAAGATAACATCATCTAACATATGCTAGTCATCAATGAGAAAGGATACATATCCACCATTATGAAGGATGCATCAGCCACGATGTCTCAATGAATCTCAAAATGATAAGAGTGGAAAATACACTACCACCCGATCGCGTGGTACCTAAGTGGTCCACTCCCACCGTGCTAAGGAGATAATCTCAAGTCTCAAACAAGCTATCAAAATCACATAGCACATATCTCTATAAGTCTAGGAATCCTAAAAGTATACTAACTGAAAGGTTCCAAACACAAAATCTAACATCTAATCCCAGAGGCACACAATGACATGTAGGAATCTACTATGCAAGCGGGAATGTATCATCACAATTATCACGTACAAGTTACCCTGGCAGTTAGCCAAACTCCATGGGTCCATACTGATTTCATGCGGCCACTAGTATCCTCTCATACTGACGAGGCATACTACGGAATGCAAGGTTGCAACCATGCGTCTCACTACTCCCATCCTAGTCTGTACAAGCACTCAAGGCATGGACGAGAACAAAACACTTATTATTTTAGGTTCATTCAGTTAGTATTAGGTGTGAATGTTATCGCTTTTTAATCCAACTTACAATGAGTTACCCTGGCAGCCTCTTAGGGCCCCGACCCCCATTGCAAGCCACTTCCCGTCACTACATGCAGATATCCTACCCTTATGCTCATGGAATCATAAATCTCAAAATCACAAAAGATAATCCATAAAATCATCAAATATGCATAAAAGCATCAAATCTCCATGAGTTAACATCCATAGAAAATCATGAACACAATAGCTCTCTATTGGCAACTAAAGTATCACTGATAATCAAATATCCAATGGTTCTCAATAACCAAATATATATATATATATATATATATATATATATATATATATATATATATATATATATATATATATATATATATATATATATATATATATATATATATATATATATATATATATATATATATCATACTGATCGAAGACTCCAAAAATGGTTGAGTCAAACATGTCACAACATGACATCATCAAAAATAAATCCACATTTCAGTCCCATCATGGCGACTAGAAAATAAACCAAGGATAACTGATCGATGACCAAAAATAATGGTTAAGTCAAGTGTCTCATACATAAGAATCTCAACTATAACAATTAGTAATCACAACCAATACATAGAGCACTCCATCACATAACCATGGTTGGGTTTATAAAGATCGAGATTAAAATATCACCATGTCTCCACAATCACATAACCCCCAAGCCTCTGGTAGACGTCGTATACTGGTCAACACTAGTCAACCTAAAATTCAAAATAATAGCATAAAGAATACACAATGCAAACACATGTTTTGGTTTTACAACTTGAGTTTAAATGTAGAGATCTCAGTTTAAGTTTTCAAGTCTGAAGAATGAATGGAGGAACACATATATTGTTTTTGGATAAATAAAAATTTTCCTTATTAGTACTAAAAATCCATTTTCTAATTAATAACATTTGTTTGATACATCCCCCAGCCAACTATCAATTCCTTATTTAATAATTTAAAACATTTAAATTATTAAACAGTTGAAAGTTATTAAAGAGTCACCTTATGAAAATAAACCTTCAATATAAATCATTTATCAAATAAAAATAACTTAAATTTATAAATAACATATTTATATATATATATATATGAATACGTTTTCATAAAATCTATTTAACAATTTCGATTGACTTCATATTATATAGCAATGAGAAATCGATTGTTTATAAATGTTTTAACATAAATGTTTTTTCCTTGCATCACATTAACATTAATAACCCCCAAAACACTTGTTGCGGTACGCAGTACCTGCGGTCGCAGGCACTTCGCCGATAGCGGGTACGTAGTACCCCTGTCGCCATAGACCTGCGACGGCAGGTCTCTGCCTTCCGCCGACACGGGGTACGAATTGTGCCCACAACATATAATATATATGCTTGTTTCATGCGATATGAATCGCGATGCAATTTAATAAATTTTCCACTGTGATTTTATCAATCGCTCAATTCGGTGCATTATATACATAGGTATATATATATATATATGTATGTATGTATGTATGTATGTATGTATGTATGTATATAAATTCAAATTTTATAATTGATTCATAATAAATGTATATATATATATATATATATATATATATATATATATATATATATATATATATATATATATATATATATATATATATATATATATATATATATATATATATATATATATATATATATATATGTAGATCTGAGCATATAACCATGTATGTCTCTCTTTTTTTTTCACAAAGATTATATCTACAATTAAGAATAAAATATTTGCATTATAGAATGCATATAAGATTCTCCAATAAAATTAATCTACCCATATTGAGAATGCATATAAATATGAAACTTCTTAGAAGACATATGGAAGACACGAAGAAGACAAAGAATGCATGATTCGAAAATAGCATAAATAAAATCATGAGAATCTACCCAGATTCTGATGCTAAATTGCTCTTCCTAAGAAAATCCGTAGAGCAAGCTCCTCCCTTCTTCAGAATTCTCGAGTCCTCCAATGCTCCAATTGCTCTCCCAACGCCATGTCTAAGCTTTTATGAATGCCTGAATATAAAGAGCTTTCAGGAAACATCTAGAATGCTTCTAAAAATAGTGGGAAGGTGTCACCAACTAAGCATGGGTCTTCTCCAACCTTCAAGATAAGCCATAGGGTTGTAGACACCATGTGCTTAATTGATGCACTAACCTCCATGTTGTTGACACTTGAGAAATAGAGAAGTGCGCTAACTCCCATGCAAGCTTATAACTCCAATTCACTTTTTATATAATTTTTTAAAAAATATTTATAACTTTCATTTTAACTTTTATAAATTTTATTATTATTATTTATTTATTACTTTATTATTATTTTATTATTATTATTAATTTTAATTTCTAATTTTCTTTTATTTAATTCATTTTTCTTCAATAATTCACATTTAATTAATTACAATCAAAATATCAAATAACATGATATTTTATATTAATTTTCTCAAATAATTAATTTATTAATTAAATCTATTTATTAAGACTTAATCAATAGAAAATTCACCATAGACTTCCAAGATAAAATATGAAAACCCATCATAGAGCAAATCACTCAAAATCAGTCTAAAGGGTTAAAAATCATGAATTATGTCATCCGACACATTCGGCGGGTAAAATATCTAGATACTTGTCCTACCTCACTAGGACAATTGGCTTAAAGGTTTGGAATTTGGACTTGAGAATTTATCTCTCTTCTCTTATCATTGAGATAGTATAATAGGGTACGCTCATCGTGGCAATTCAGGGAAGTCGATACCCGATACTTGCAACCTGTAGAAAAACCATGCATGTACATACAATATATATAATGCTAAGCTAAATAGACAATGGCAGGAAGTGGTGCATCGTGTAGATCCCGACTAAGCAGGTGACTACGACTCCCTTCCTTAACCACATCAGACACGCCATACAATAAGAAAACACGCACACCATACACATGCAAGTATGGGGTAAGTATCCATAATAAAACACATAAGATAATAAACCATCCATCTAATCATCAATAATAATTGAAAATAGTATAATGATCGTCATGTATGCATGGAATATAAAATCTAAATGATCTCATCATATAACCACTGAATCCATAACATAATATCTGATAGTGTCAAAACAATACCACTAATCCATCAACATAAGACTAGTCTATCATAGTCTGATAATAATAACAATGTCCAAAAAAGATGTGGACGAGGGTAGGCACTACATCCACCCCCCCTTGGGTTAGGCTTACTCCTGGAAGCCTACAAACAAGTAGGGATATAACTCCCTCAATCTAGTTGCATCCTCCCAAGTAGCTGAAGAATCATTAGTAGGGTCCCATTGGACTCTTACCTGCCCGATGGTTCGACCCTTTAGGGTCAATTCTCGCTGCTACAGAATATGAACCGACTCCAAAGCCAGCTGCCCATCCTCTACCTGCAATGCATTCCAATCAAGGGCATGTACAATATCAGGAATATACTGCCAAAGTACTGAAACATGGAAAACATCATGAATGCGAGCTAGGCTGGGCAGTAGAGCAAGATGGTAAGCAACCGGGCCAATCCTCTCCAAAATCTCGAATGGTCCCACAAAGCGAGGTGCTAGCTTAGAACCCTTTCCATATCGGATCAGACTCTTTTGTGGTTGCACTCTCAAGAAAACCTTATCACCCACAGAAAACTGCTTATTAGTCCTATGAGCATCGACATACTTCTTATGCTTATCCTGTGCCATAGTCAAATGCTCACGGATACATACTACCTATTGCTCCATATCACGAAGCATCTCAAGACCCAACAGGATGCAATCATCAAGGCTATCCCAACTCAATGGTGTACGACAAGGACGTCCATATAATGCTTGAAATGGTGCCATACCAATAGAACTATGATACCCGTTGTTGTAAGAAAACTTCACTAAGTAGAGATAGTCCTCCCAATGTATCTGCCTATCCATCACAGACATCCGTAACATATCCTCCAAAACCTGATTCACCCTCTCTGTCTGACCATCAGTCTCTAGATGATATGCCGAATTGAAGTTTAACTGTGCTCCAAGCTCATGCTGCAGCAATGTCCAGAATGTAGATGTGAATACAGGATGCCTATCAGAAATGATCTTTCTAGGAATACCATGTAACCTCACAATATCACGCATAAAGACATTAGCTACAGAAGCTGCTATGTAGGAAGACCTAATCGATGAAAAATGTGCCACCTTAGTCAACCGATCAATGGTGACCATGATAGCATCATGACGTTGAGCTGTCATAGGTAATCCCATAATAAAATCCATGGAGATGATATCCCACTTCTAAGAAGGAATGAGATTTGGTTGCAAAAGTCCAGCCGGGTGCTGATTTTCTGCCTTAACTCTCTGACACTCAAGGCACCTAGCCACAAAATCAGCAATATCTTGCTTCATCCCAGACCAAAAGAACAAATGTCTCAAATCAGCATGCATCTTCTTGACACCTGGATGTGCTGAGTAAGGTGTACGATGGGCTTCTGCTAGTATCAAGGTGCGAAGCTCATCCAAAAATGGCACATAAATCCTCCCCAAATGTATCAAAAGACCATCTGACTCTCAAACGTAACCTAGAAACTTACCTTCCAAAGATCTTCCTGAATCAATCTCTTCACACACTTCCTGATACCAGGAATCCATAGTAAGTGCCTGAAGAATCAGACTCCTCAAATCTACACTAAGAGTCATCGATGATAACACATGTCTCCTACGACTTAGCATCTGCCACCACATTCTCCTTACCCTGAATGTACTTAACCTCAAAATCATACTTGCATAGAAACTCCATCCATTGCCTCTGGCGAGCATCCAAATTAGGCTGAGTAAAAATGTACTAAAGACTATGATGATCGCTATGTAGCTCAAATCTATGCCCCAACAAGAAATGTCTCCTCCTTGTCAAAGCATGAACTACTGCTGCTAACTCAAGATCATGTGTAGGATAATTTAACTCATGACCCTTGAGCTTGCGTGATTCATACACAATCACCCGTCCATTCTGCATTAACACTGCCCCAATCCCTTCAAGAGAAGCATCTGTACATACCATGAAATCACCTTCTGGATCAGGTATAGCTAGAATCAGTGCACTGGTCAATAACTCCTTGAGCTTCTAAAAAGCTTCCTCACATTTCTCCGTCCATACGAACTTCTTTCCTTTCCTTTGAAGAGAAGTGATAGGATGTGCTATCCTAGAGAAGTTCTGGACAAATCTGCGATAATAACTAGCTAAACCCATGAAACTACGAATCTTTGACACATTAGTCAGTGTCGGCCAATCTATTATCACTTGAATCTTTGCAAGATCCACTAAAATACCATCACCTGAAATAACATGCCCTGAATACTGAATCTCCATTTTGAAGAATTCACACTTAGCCGCATTAGCATAAAGATGATTGTCCCTTAAACACTGCAATACCAACTGCAAGTGTTCCTCATGCTCCTTCTGAGTCTTAGAATATATCAATATGTCATTAAGAAACACGACTACAAAATTTTCCAGATAAGATCAGAAAACACCATTCATCAAACTCATGAAAATCGATGGAGCATTAGTCAATCCAAAAGGTACCACTATGAACTCATAATGCCCATAACGAGTTCGAAAAGCAGTCTTGTGAATATCTTCTTCCTTAATGCAAAGCTGGTGGTATCCTGACTTAAGATCAATCTTGGAGAATACTGTAGCTCCCTTGATCTGATTGAATAAGTCATCAATCCTAGGAAAAGGATACCTGTTCTTAATAGTCACCTTATTCAACTGTCTATAGTCAATACAAAGGTGCAAAGAACCATCTTTCTTCTTCACAAAGAGCACTGGAGCTCTCCATGGTGATACACTAGGTCGAATGCTCCCTTTGGCTAGAAATTCCTCTAGCTGAAGATGTCGCTCACCAAATTCTTGAGTAGTCATGCGATAAGGAGCTTTAGAGATAGGCTCCACTCCAGGAATCAGATCAATACTAAAGTCAATGTCCCTCTTTGGAGGCATGCCTGGAATCTCTCTTGGAAAAACATCTGGATACTCCTGCAAAATCGAGTGATATGAAGTCTCTCTCATGGAATCTTCCTCATCAAGATCATTTACCATAACAACAAATATCTAACATCCCTTACAGAAAATTTGCTTCAATTGCATAGCAAAAATCATCCATAGAGATATAGGCCTCGGTATCCCAACTATCTGCACATCATTCCCTTGGTCATCTTGGCACCTAATAATCTTCTTCCTGCAATCTATACTAGCTCTATGAGATCCAAGCTAGTCCATGCCTAAAACCACATCATAAGAACCAAGGGGTATGACTCAAAGATCCACTACTGTATCGAAGCTTCCTAAACTAAGCCCACACTTATGAACTATAGAATCTATGGAGACCTTAATGCCTAAGGCTAGTTCTACTTGCCAACCACGATCTTGCTTCACCGCATCTAGCTTACACTTAGAAACTATAGATGGTGAAATAAATGAATCTGTAGCTCTTGAATCAATAATACTGAAAGAGATATACCTCTAATAGCACCTGTGGTCTCAACCACTGTTCCCTGATAATCTGCTTGACGCTGATCAACTGCTGCAAAAACTCTATGAGCTCTACCGGCATCACCAACTGTAGGCTCTGAAATGGTAGGTCTAGGTCCTGAAAACTAAGGTGCTCGCTGAGGACACTGAGCTGCATAATGTATAATCTGACCACATGAAAAGCATTCCATATTTCTGCTAGAACCTCTTCCCATAGGTGGTACATTTGATTGCTGATGACTGTTCCTGCTCACAAAAGACTGGCTACTCTGAGCTGGCTGATTGTCTGATTCTATTTATTGCGTTGAGCATTGCAGTTGTTCTTGGTGTTAGAACCTTTGCCACTGCCTTGAGCTTGAGAATTCAAGCCCTTCTATTGTTGTTTCTGTTGAGACTGCTGCTGATACTGTTTCCCCTTAGAGAAAGAAAACTTCTTGTTACCACCTGAATTGTAGTTGCTTTTAGATCCTGATGCCGCTGGCGCTCCTACAAAACCACTTTGACCAAGGTTGACACTTTGCTCAACAAGGATAGCTCGATGCACCGCATCCTTGAGGTTTTTTGGTTCAAATACCTTAACTCCCCCAATAATATGGTTATTGTCATGTCCCCTTTTCAAATAATTAAAAAATAATAATCTTTGCTAAGGCAGGCAGGCCCAAAAAGGTAAAGTTTCAACAAAAGGGGATAATCTTTGGAAGCTAATGGACTAATAAATGAAGATTATTATTAAAATATGTTTTATTAACCCCTCTTGGATGTGAGTTAGGGTTATGCCCTCTTTTAAGGGGTTTGGAGGCATTTTGGGCTGATTCCAGAACTTGAGTTTTGGCTTTTTTTTTGTTATTCTTCAAAGGCTGCCAAACCTGTGGAGAAGGAGACCCAAGAATGGGAGTTTGTAGGTTTCCAGGGAGACTCAAGAATAGGAGTTTTGTAGATTTCCAAAAAGGCTAAGGATAGGAGTTTGAAGCCATTCCATGTGCATGCTCATACAGAGTTTTCCTTTGTGCTGAATAATGCAAATTTGTGGGTTTTCGGGTGTGTTTTTTGGTATGAGTTTGGTGTTTTCAGTTGAGTATTTCATATCAGTTTGGGTTGCTGCTGTATTTCAGACTTTAAGATGTTAAAATAGAGCTGAATATATGTATTGGGACGTGATTAAAATTCTGAGATAGATTATTAGTTTTTTTGTGG
This sequence comes from Cupressus sempervirens, assembly GCA_028749045.1. Classification (NCBI taxonomy): domain Eukaryota; kingdom Viridiplantae; phylum Streptophyta; class Pinopsida; order Cupressales; family Cupressaceae; genus Cupressus; species Cupressus sempervirens. Next base: position 102,599,508 of record CM053787.1, read on the forward strand.
TGTTTTCAGGCATTTTTGTGTTAATTTCGGGAGCTCGATGAGCATAGTTTTTGTCCTACATTTGTGAGCTATTGTGTAAAGGCTATATAGACCTGGAAATGTCATTTTGTAGGCTATTATGCTGCTGAAATTTTTTTTAAATGTCCATTTTCAGATTTATTAATAATTTGTGAAGTTGTGAAGTTTTTTGGCACTATTTCGGACATACCCGATTTGGGTTTATTTGAGAAATTGGTGGATCTTTGTAATATTGATTGTTTGGTTTTAAAAATCTGATTTGAGGCTTGAAATATCATTTAAAATCAGAAAAGGGACATTTCAGTAGTATCAGAGCCATGATCTTGCCAGCCTGAGGGTTTGTAGAAGTTTGCATGTCAGTTTTGACAACTACCCAGATCTTGCATGTCAGTTTTGACAACCACCCAGATCTTGCATGTTAGTTTTGACAACTACCCAGATCCTGCATGTCAATTTTGATAACTACCCAGATCTTGCATGTCAGTTTTGACAACTACCCAGATCTTGCATGTCAGTTTTGACAACTACCCAGATCTTGCATGTCATTATTTATGGTTGCATGTTGCTTCTAATCAGATGCATGTCAAAATCTATGGTTGCATGCTACTTCTAATCATTTGCATGTTAGTTCTTGGTGAATTTGGTGGTTGCATGTTGCTTCTAATTAGCTGCATGTCAAAATCTATGGTTGCATGCTACTTCTAATCAATTGCATGTTAGTTCTTGGTGTTTGAAGAAGTTATAACATATTGGGGTTACACTCTACTTTATCGGAATGGATAGGTATAGTATAGAGTCTCAGAGGACACAATCTTGGACAATTGATATCCAGAGTCAGAATAGTAGAAAGGATGGTTATTTAGACATTCGAGATAAACTTAGGAAAATAAGCTATGACATGTCTGAACAGTTGGTTGAGCACCACCGTATAATGAATGACATGTTGTCCGACCCAGCTAAGGTGGATAAGTTGACTAGATTTCTATTTGGAAAATTTTCTCACAGGGCAGATGACACAATTACCAAGAATTTGCATGAGGAGTCTGAGAAACTAGCTTATAGCCAGGCAGAGGTCTTAGATTCTACTCCACTAGAGGAGGTAGTGAGAAAAGATATTACACAGATTGATAGTAATGGTCAACTTGATACTCAAATTGAGACAATTGTATACAGGTCATTAAAGGGTGATATCACAGGTATTCAGGATGGTATAGTTACAACAGGTAGTGACTACAGTGTAGTGGGTTCAGATGATGATTATGAGGATATTGTTGTACATGATGGTGAGATACCTGGTAGAGATGAGCAGACATTGAGCATTCATGACTTTGCTGAGAAAGAGTACCAAGCATAGTTAGATGCTTCGTCACATGAGGTTGAGGCTAGTAGTACTTCACACGATTTGTCTAGCTAGTTGAAAGTGAACAAAGATAGTATTGTGACTTCATTATCTCATCATGACAGGTATGCGGAGTTAGTTGGTATTGGTCATATTACTCAAGTGAGGATTTTGCTTGAGTTACCAGCTGATTCTAGTTTATAGATATGGACTCAAGATTGTTAGATTGGCATTTGGGATTTAGTTGACTAGAGATCTTTAACACTTTTTGGTAGCAGTGTTTTTTTGGGTGATATCATGGATTTGATTAGCAGATTGCACAGTGTTGTCTTTTCTTGTGCTAGCAGCTTGTCTGATGTTGGTATTAGTTTTTATACACCTGTGTTGGGCTCTGTTCATATATCCAGTCGACCATACTTGCTAGAATGTGTTGATGATCTTTCATATTTGGCAGTGTGTACAGATGAGTCCCAAGATCATATTGGCATTGATGACATCCAGAAGGATGCAGTGGGCAGTTTTGAAGACTTAGTTTACTTGGGTACAAAGGAGTTGGACAGCAGTGCTACAGTTTTTGATACTCCATCTATTGATATGATCTTTAGAGTTGATTCACAGAATATGGATGGTAATACTCTAGAGACTAGTAACTTTGAGGATACTCCTTTAGACAGTGCATAAGAGGAGGTTTGTAGGAGACAGTCAAGCCAGTGCCATCATGTGTCTAATCAGTTGAGAGTTAGTGAGCGAGACATTGTTATCGCTTGCCAACATTTCGATGCTGCTTGTCAATTGTTAGCAGTTTATGGATGGGGTTCTCCTACTAGTGATGAGCAAGGAGGCAGTTATCTTTTCTTGACAGAGTTCCACTCTTTATGGGAGGCTATCCAAATTCTGAGACAGGATTATATGCAGTTGGTAGTCGAGAGAGATTATCTTATGGAGTGGGGCAGTACAACATATGATGCATTGTTGGCCAAGGAAGATGAGGTGAGTGAGCTTACTGAGCAGCTTGAGGTGACTTTTGAGATTCTTGAGAGTACATAGTTGGCTTTCAAGGAGTCACAATTTCATTTGGCTAAGGTGACCATGGAGTTAGCGCAACTGCAATCTTTACTAGATTCTGTACAGTCACAAGCTGTGGTGTCTGATGATCTGAGGATGTCCATGGTCGAGATTGTCAAAGATAGTGGAGATGGGGATGCATCCATCCTTGATACTAACATTGGCATATCAGGTTCATCCCCACTAGAGTCAGGTTCAGTTGAGTTGGGTGCTGCAACAGATTGTTGTGGTATGCCTGATATGGTGGTGACCTCTAGCACTAATGGCATGAAGACTAGAGATGTTGTATCAAAGACCATGTGTGATGTTGGTGAGCCGATAGTTGGCATGGTTCCTGCTAGTAATACTACTCCCTTGGAAATGTATTTAGAGGTAGTAGTCAATTCCAACTTGGTTAGTGATCGATTGTAGTTAGTTTCATCTGAATTGCAGTCTGAGCCATCGACTAAGATTGGCGCATTCTATCAGCACTACACTATGAGGTATGCTCATCAATTTACCTTTGATGACCATGTTGATGAGAGGATGATACAGAGATGTGCTTTGGTTCCTAGTGCTTATCATCTGTTATGGGATAGTTTAATGCCTCGGGATGAGAGTTGTGATGGGCACGACATGGTGATAGGTTCTATAGTTGACAACTTGATAATACATGACTTAGAGTAGGAGTTTTGGAGTGATGCTTCAGTGGGTGTTGTTATTGATTCTACTCCTTTGGCTATGACATCTCCTGACTTAGCTGGTGATCAGTCACAATGGGTTGTATCACTTGTTCATGGTGAGTTGTTGACTGAGGTTGGTTTTTTTAATCAACATTATATTGCAAGGTATGTACATCAGTTAGCATTTGATCCTTGTGTTGAGGAGTTGATGGCAGGAAAATTTGGTTTGAGTTCCAATTCTTGTTGTTTATCTTGTAATGTCTCTTCACCATCAACAGTGTATGGGAGTTATGGCTATGAGATAGTGGCTAGTGATTTGTAGAGTTGTGTTGATTGCAGGAGTTGTACAGTGTGTGGATTCTCCATACTTGGTATAGTTTCATTCAAGAGTGTTCACCATTATTGCAGAGTTGGATTGTACATTCCATATAGGCCAGTGGGATGCGTTGATGGTATTTACTGTGTTGGCAATTTGATTTGTCCACTTTACTTGGGTTCTAATGTTCTAAGAGTTTGTGTCTCATGGGTTTCTGACTGTGGCAATGGTGATTTTGGAGTTTGGTTGAGCTATAATTGTCAGTTTGATTATGGATTCCTCTTGGTCATATTGCAGAGGATATTGCAGGAGCCTATGTTAATTGGCAGTAGTATAGTTCATGACTGGATTTGGGATCCAAGTGGATTGATTGATTGATTGTTCAGCCATTACTTGAGGATAATCAATATTTGGGAGGGGAGGACTTTTCATTTCCCATTTTCAAATAATTAAAAAATAATAATCTTTGCTAAGGCAGGCAACCCCAAAAAGGCGAAGTTTCAACAAAAGGGGATAATCTTTGGAAGCTAATGGACTAATAAATGAAGATTATTATTAAAATATGTTTTATTAACCCCTCTTGGATGTGAGCTAGGTTTATGCCCTCTTTTAAGGGGTTTGGAGGCATTTTGGGCTGATTCTAGAACTTGATTTTTGGCTCATTTCTTTGTTATTCTTCAGAGGTTGCCAAACCTGTGGAGAAGGAGACCCAAAAACAGGAGTTTGCAAGTTTGTAGGGAGACCCAAGAATGGGAGTTTGTAGGTTTCCAGGAAGTCTAAGGATGAGAATTTGAAGCCATTCCATGTGCATGCTCATACAGAGTTTTCCTTTGTGCTGAACAATGCAGATTTTTGGGTTTTCGGGTGTGTTTTTTGTATGAGTTTGGTGTTTTCAGTTGAGTATTTCATATCAGTTTGGGTTGCTGCTATATTTCAGACTTTAAGATGTTAAAATAGAGCTGAATATATGTATTGGGACATGATTAAACTTTTGAGATAGATTATTAGTGTTTTTGTGGTGTTTCCGAGCATTTTTGTGTTAATTTCGGGAGCCCGATGAGCATAGTTTTTGTCCTACATTTGTGAGCTATTGTGTAAAGGCTATACGGATCTGGAAATGTCATTTTGTAGGCTATTATGCTACTGAAATTTTTTTTAAATGTCCATTTTCAGATTTATTAATAATTTGTGTAGTTGTGAAGCTTTTTGGCACTATTTCGGACATACCCGATTTGGGTTTATTTGAGAAATTGGTGGATCTTTGTAATATTGGTTGTTTGGTTTTAAAAATCTGATTTTAGTTTTGAAATATCATGTAAAATTGAAAAGGGACATTTTAGTTATTCAAATCCCTAATAAAATGTTGTATCAACTGAGCTGAATTTTCACCAAACCCTGAAAAAGGCATAAGCTCATAAAACTTACGCTCATACTCGGTCACTGACAAAGTGTACTATCTGAGATTATGAAACTCATCATCTCTTTGTTGTTTCCATTCCTAGGGTAGGAATCGTTCATGAAAACTCTCTAGGAATAACTCCCATGTGACACTGCTCATATCAATTCCAAACTTCTTCTCCTCTATCATCCACCAAGTGGCCCCAAAATTCTCTAGATTAGTGATCGCAAACCTTGCCTTAACATTGCTGTCGAACTCCTGCATGGAAAAAATCTTGACAAGAGAAATAAGCCATTGTTCGGTCACATAACTAGAACCTTGCCCATTGAAAGGCTTAACCTTGGATCTTGAAAGATCCTTCATCTGAGTGGACACAATGGACCTCTGACGTTCCTTCCGAGGACTTCTAGATTCGGGTCTGTGCTCTTGTTCTATCTGATGCAATTTAGGCTGTTCTTGAATAGGAGGTAGACATTCTTGAATAGTCTGCATCATCTTTCTCAAACTGACCTCTTCAGACTCAGCTTGGTCCTCTCTACGGCTCTCTTCCTGCTGCCTACTAGAGTGCTCTTCCCTGCTCTCTACATGAGCCGATCCCTCATGGGCAGACCCATGGACACTGATAGTTCTACCACATCCACGGCCTCTACCACGAACTCTAACAGAAGACCTAGTCCCAGATACCATCCTATAACAGTACAAGGTACTAAGTTTAGTTCTATGTCTAGGTTTAAGTAAAATTTTCAGTTTTGAAACTAAGTGTTGAAGTATGAAAAATATTCAAGTAACAGTTTGAGTCTTGTTTCAATTCACCTAGATCAAGTTTGGAAAGTTACACTTAATAGTTCATAGTCCTAGTTGTTCCAAAATACCTAGAGCTCCCAATGTAGGAACCTGACTCTGATACCAAATGTAATGCCCCACCAAGGGATCTAAAGAATTAACCTAGAATTTCACTAAGATTAGTAGCATTTTTTTTTTTAATGCAAGTAAACACCACATATAACTTATGCACAATAACGGAAGCAATAGCAATCTCCATTTGAAAATTAAACATAACATAAATAACAGATTACATTTTAAAGATCCCTTAACGTTGAATTACATACATGAATCTATCTAGTATAACATCCACATGAAATAATAATGATAAGTCCAATGTTTATGCATTACATTTCAAATACTTAATCATCAACTGTACATGTCATAGGGTATGACAAGCTTAAAAGAATATACATACATAGAATAAGGTACATCATCCTATTCTAATCCATGATACATCAAAGTAGAGATAATCCAATGATACACATGATACAATATCATAGAAAACATATACATCCATCATAAAGATCAAACATAATAAACTAAGTGCACAGTTCCTCCCAACCGTCAATAGCATCATTAGACAATCGTGGATCCTAGCCATCCCTCCGTGTGTAACATTCCAAATTACCGAAGAGATCATCGATATTACATAGTAGGAATGTCACTCAAAATAAATACAACATCATATATAGAAGTAATCTAACATGAAAATAAAAGCATAAGATAACATCATCTAACATATGCCATGTTGGAAATGAGAATGGAGTAACTGAGAGGGGGAGGGGGTGAATCAGTTACCACAAAAACATTTCACAGTCCCTTAGATGTCTAAAATCTTGATCTTGGTTACAGATTACTGAAACTTGATAATGCAGCAAATACTAATAATTATTAAGAACTGGTAACCAAAACAATTCAGCAATCATGAACACTAAAGACACCAGATTTAACGTGGAAACCCAATGTGGAAAAAACCACCAATGTAACTAGTTACTGTTTTTCACTCTTCTGAAGTGAGCCCTATTAGGAGCCAACCCTATTAAAGGTTACAAAACACACTGTTAGGTATGACCCTATTAGAGGATTTAATCACCCTGTTAGGAGTGGCCTTGCTAGAGGTCATTAGAACAATTCAACTGAACTGTCACCTTGTTAGAGGATTTACAATAGGGCTATTAAACCCACTCTGTTAAGAGATTTTGAGTTCACTGTTACAACGGTTAGAAAGCAACAATGAAGTGACCTGATATAATGTGCAACTTATCTTTGCTGATTGCAGATCTCTGTTATGCTTGATTGGATCCTTACTGATCACATACAACTTTGCAACTCCTTCAATGCATCTGATCCTCCATCACACTTTTTCAACATTTCCTCATATGTTCAATATTCGCACTCTTATGCATCCAAATTCTTGCATCTTACAAATTCACAACTTGATCTTTCATATATACCTTACAGATTATCTTAGTCAGCTCTAATCACTGATCAATAATCAAACAAATACAATAGTCGGCTAAAAAAAATTACAAACCAACAAATCCCTTTACTGGCCAACACTGCTTGGTTAATACTGTTCAGAAAATAATTCCTGTGTTAACCGATTGAGCTTGGTTAATACAGTAAACTCCGTGACATCCCTTCAATCGCCAGGAGAACTCGATAAGTATAGATGACTGAGTGAGCTTGGTAGAAATTGTCTTTGTCAAATTCCCTTTGGACACCGAGTGAACTCGGTAAATACTGACTTTCCTTTGTTTACCTTCCTAGATCGGTAAACACTAACTTTTCTTCGGTTACCTTCCCAGCTCGGTAAACACTAACTTTTTTTTGCTTACCTTCCCAGCTCGGTAAACACTCTGTCACAGTTTCCTTCGATCACCGAGTGAGCTCGATAAGTACTGAACTTCCTTCGTTTAACCAAGTTAGCTCAGTAGAAGCTGTCTTTACAATGTAATATACAACAATGCTCAGTAGACTCTATAAACAACTATGCTTACCTTCTGAGCTTGGTAGACTCTTTCTGATGACTAATATGACATTTGTGTAACATCAAAGACAACACTCAATTAACCAATTGTATCCAACAATCTCCCTCTTTGGCATTGATGGCAACACAACATGTCATAGTAGAATGAAATTTGAAAACAAGTCCTTCTCTTAGTGCAGCACTATATGTCAACATAATACTTCTTCCTCTTAGATAGAAACTTCTCCCTCTTTTAGTAATCTCCCTCTGTGAAGGAATTGTATAATAGAAAGATATGACAGTTTTATTCTCCCTTTACAAATGCTTACAAATTTCAGAATAGGTATTACAGTTTTACTCTCCCTCTTTGACAACACATGCCAAAGACAATATAATGCAGTAAAAGCTCTTTTCGTATGCCAAAAGTACTTCTCAACTGGATTACAGTGTACCTCATGTACAGATTCATATGCAATGACTTCAATACTCTGCTGCATCAAGTTGATTGATTTTCAACTTGTCATAGGTTGATGCATCACTCAAAACTTTATTTTAGTGAACTTCAGATAAGGGAGTGATCCCTAACTTACCTCTGAGATACAAGAATGTATCCTTAGGTAATGGCTTTGTGAATATGTCAGCAATTTGTTCCTTTGTATGCACATATTCCAGTCTGATCTCCTTGTCCTGCACCAATTCTCTGACAAAATGATATTTTATTGCTATGTGCTTGGTCTTGGAATGCATCACTGGATTCTTGGATATGTTGATTGCACTAGTATTGTCACAGAACATAACAACTGGTTCTTTGATTTCCATCTTCATTTCTTGTAATAACACTTTAAACCAAACAATGTTGGAACAGTTTACTGCTGCAGCAACATACTCTGCCTCTGCTGTAGATTGGGATGTACAATTCTGCTTTTTGCTTGTCCAAGAAACCAATCTCTTTCCAAGAAAGAATGCTCCTCCACTTGTGCTTTTTCTGTCATCAAGATTCCCTGCCCAATCAGCATCAGTAAAAACTTTCAAATCCAAATTACCTCCAAATTTGTACCATAGCCCATAATCTTCAGTTCCTTTCAAATATCTCATTATTCTCTTGATTGCCATCAGGTGAGTTTCTCTTGGTTTTGCTGAAAATCTTGCAACAATACCAACTGCAAGAGCAATATCTGGCCTGGTATGAAATACATATTGCAATTTTCCAATCATAGATCTATACAATGTTTGATCTACCTCTTTGGATTCATCATCTTTTGTAAGTTTCAATCCAGTACACATAGGAGTTCCAACAGATTTACAGTCCTCCATACCAAACTTTTTCAATATCTCCTTGATGTATTTTGACTGAGTGATGAAGATGCCATTCTTATTTTTTTGGATTTGAAGACCAACAAAGAATTTTATCTCACCAAACATAGACATTTCAAACTCCTTGTTCATTTGTTCTGAAAATTCTTTGCAAAGATCATCATGTCCTATGAAAACAGTATCATCTACAAATATTTCTGCCAAGACAATCTTATTATCTGGACCTTCCTTTATATACAAGCTACTATTATCATTAGCTCTTTGAAAACCAATCTGAATAAGATAATTATGCAATCTTTCATACCATGCTCTAGGAGCTTGTTTCAGACCATACAGTGCCTTGTGTAATTTGCAGACCATGTTCCTTTTATCTGGATCAACAAAACCTTCAAGTTGTTCAATGTAAACTTCTTCATCCAGTATTCCATTGAAGAATGCTGACTTGACATCCATCTGATAAACTTTGAATCCTTTGTGAGCAGCATATGCAAGTAAGGTTCTGACTCCTTCCAATCTTGTAATAGGAGCAAAAGTTTCTCCATAATCTATACCTTCTTCTTGTGAGTATCCTTTGCATACCAATCTAGCTTTGTTTCTGGATACCTTACCATCTTCAGTCAACTTGTTTCTAAATACCCACTTGGTTCCAATTATATTCTTGTCTTTGGGCCTGGGTACAAGAGTCCATGTCTTGTTTTTCTCTATCTGTTCTATTTCCTCATTCATTGCCTCAATCCAACTATCATTTTCCAGTGCATCCTTAATACTTCTAGGTTCAAAATCAGCAAGTAAACAAGTATTTTTCAACTTACTTCTTGTCAGGGTTCCTTCAGATTTGTCTCCAATGATCTGATCTGGTGCATGATGTCTTCTGACATATTTTGCTAATACAAGTTCCTTGCCTCTTGAATGAATTTCATTATTATCCTTCTGTTCTTCAGATTCTTGTTGTTCTGGCTCGGTAGATATTGACTCGGTTGATTCAGACTCGGTAGACACTTGCTCGATAGTGTCTGAAAGTTGCTGAGGCTCAGTTTGAACTATTTGCAACTCGGTTACTGAAGCCTCAGGAGTTGAAGATTCTTGAGTGAACGGTATACTTGGTATAGTATCTGGTTCAATGTAAACAAATCTCTTGTAGTCTTCAGGTTCCTTTTTGCTTTCTTCTTCTGATTTGTCTGCAAACTCATCAATTTTCACATGTGCACTTTCTATGACCTTTTGAGTGGATAGATTTAAACATCTATATGCTTTGCTTTTGCAGGAATATCCCAAAAATATTCCTTCATCACCTTTTACATCAAATTTTCCTTTTCTAGATTCTTTCAAAATATAACATTTGCTTCCAAATACTTTCATATAACTTACATTGGGTTTGTGGCCATACCATAATTCATAGGGAGTCTTGAATGAGTCCTTTTTCAGCTGTACTTGGTTTAATGTATGAACTGCAGTGCTGATGGCTTCCTTCCAGTATTTGATAGCAATGTTCTTTTCTATCATCAGGGTTCTTGCACAATCCATAATGGATCTGTTTCTTCTTTCAGCTATTCCATTTTGTTCTGGAGTTTCTGGTGCTGAAACCTGTCTTTTAATACCTCTTTCAATGTAGAAGTTATTGAATTCATGTGAAATGAATTCACCACCTCTGTCTGACCTTAAACATTTCAGTCTTTTTCCTGTTTCTTTTTCTACTCTTGCCAAATACCATTTAAATTTCTCAAATGCTTCTGATTTATTTCTTAGATACATGACAGTCATCATTCTTGAGTAATCATCAACAAAGAGAATGAAAAATTTCTCTCCAGTATAGCTTTCTATTCCAATAGGTCCACATAAATCAGTATGCACAATTTCTAATATATCTTTAGATTGATAGTTTTTACTTTTAAAACTAGTCCTTCCCATTTTACTAATCTAACAGTTCTTGCATAGACCAACCTCAGGTTTCTTAATGTTAGGAATGCCTCTTACTTTCTTGAATTTGCTTATTTTTATCAAATTATCAAAATTGACATGACACAACCTTTTATGCCATAACCAACTCTCTTCAATTTGAGCAATAAAACATGAGCATTCACCAAGTTCTAGATAGAATAAATTACCTTTAGTTTGGGTGCCAGATCGTATCAGCTTTCCTTGCTCATTCAACAGTCTTGCCTTTCCATGCATGAATTCTACCTTGAATCCAGTATTGAGTAACTGTGCCACACTTAGCAAATTATGTTTGAGACCTTCAACCCAATAGGCATTATTACAAACAAGTTCTTTGGTTAGACAGATTCTTCCTCTTCCTTTTATGAAACGAGGTTCATTATTACCAAACCTTACACTGCCACCATCATAATCTTCAAATTGATCAAACTTAGTTTTATCACCAGTCATATGATTTGAGCAACCACTTTCTATAATCCATTTATCATTCTTACTTATATGAGAGATAAGAGCAATTTTATCTTCCTCATCATTGTCAGAATCATCTTTAACAGCAATATAAACAATTTCATCCTCACTATTATTGGAATCTTTAGAATTTTCAACCATGAAACATGATTTCTTACCTTTGTTCTTGAATGATTTGAAATCTTTCTTGCCATTCCATTTATGATCCTTATTTTCATCATTGTTCTGCTTGTTTGGGCACCTAGCTGCAATATGACCAATTTTTTCACATGAAAAACATATTAGAGGAACTTTACCTTTATATTTTCCTCTGCCTCTGGAGTATTTTCTTGCTAGAAGAGCTTCAATTACTTCAAGATCACTGTCTGAGCTTAGATCTGATTCATCTTCACTTTCTGACTGAAGTTTCTTTTTGCTTTTCTCCTTGAGTGAAAGTTTGGCCTCAAATGCTGATTCCATGTTCTTGGAAGCTGGAACATAGTTGTCAAAGTTATCTAGTTCAAATGCAGTTAATCTCCCAACTATGGCCTCAAGATTTATCTGATGATTTGCTTCACATCTTCTTTCTTGAATTGCAGACACTCTGATTGCATAAATGGGAAGCAAGGTTCTAAGAACTTTGCTTACAACTGTTTCTCCTTTGATGTCACCACCAACTGCCCTGATTGCACTTACACATGCTTTAACTCTTTCAACATACTTTGCAATGTTTTCATCCTCTCTCATCTTCATTTGATCAAATTGTCCTCTTAGACTTTCTGTTTTTGCTCTTCTCACATTGTCATCCCCTCCATAGATTTCTTTTAGCTTGTTCCACATGTCAAAGGCAGTTTTGCAGTCCTTAATGTCATCAAATTCTTCATAGCTGAGAGCAGATGCTATGTCTATCATCATGTTGTTGTGAGTTTTCTTTTCAGAAATATCATTGACTGACAGTGTGCCAGAAGGTTCTTCATATTCTTCTTCAAGGTATTTCAGTCAAGTATCACCAACAGTAGCTAGATGAAGTTTCATCAGTCCTTGCCATGCTGAGAAGTTATCTCTATTAAGTTTTGGAATTTCTCTTTTGTAAGACATCATGATATTTTGCTTAGATCCTTGAAATCTTCTCCTGCAAGTACCAAAAGCTCTAATACCAATTGTTGGAAATGAGAATGGAGTAACTGAGAGGGGGAGGGGGTGAATCAGTTACCACAAAAACATTTCATAGTCCCTTAGATGTCTAAAATCTTGATCTTGGTTACAGATTACTGAAACTTGATAATGCAGCAAATACTAATAATTATTAAGAACTGGTAACCAAAACAATTCAGCAATCATGAACACTAAAGACACCAGATTTAACGTGAAAATTCAATGTGGGAAAAACCACCAATGTAACTAGTTACTGTTTTTCACTCTTCTGAAGTGACCCCTGTTAGGAGCCAACCCTGTTAAAGGTTACAAAACACACTGTTAGGTGTGACCCTGTTAGAGGATTTAATCACCCTGTTAGGAGTGGCCTTGCTAGAGGTCTTTAGAACAATTCAACTGAACTATCACCTTGTTAGAGGATTTACAATAGGGCTGTTAAACCCACTCTGTTAAGAGATTTTGAGTTCACTATTACAATGGTTAGAAAGCAACAATGAAGTGATCTGATATAATGTGCAACTTATCTTTGTTGATTGCAGATCTCTGTTATGCTTGACTGGATCCTTACTGATCACATACAACTTTGTAGCTCCTTCAATGCATCTGATCCTCCATCACACTTTTTCAATATTTTCTCATAAGTTCAATATTTGCACTCTTATGCATCCAAATTCTTGCATCTTACGAATTCACAACTTGATCTTTCATATATACCTTACAGATTATCTTAGTCGACTCTAATCACTGATCAATAATAAAAAAATACAATAGTTAGCTAAAAAAAAATTACAAACCAACAAATCCCTTTACTGGCTGACACTGCTTGGTTAATATTGTTTAGAAAATAATTCTTGTGTTAACCGACTGAGCTCGGTTAATACAGTGAACTCCGTGACATCCCTTCAATCGCCAGGAGAACTCGGTAAGTATAGATGACTGAGTGAGCTCGGTAGAAACTGTCTTTGCCAAATTCCCTTTGGACACTGAGTGAACTCGGTAAACACTGCCTTCCTTTGTTTACCTTCCCAGATCGATAAATACTAACTTTTCTTCGGTTACCTTTCCAGCTCGGTAAACACTAACTTTTCTTTGCTTACCTTCCCAGCTTGGTAAACACTCTGTCATAGTTTCCTTCGATCACTGAGTGAGCTCGGTAAGTACTGAACTTCCTTCGTTTAACCAAGTTAGCTCGGTAGAAGCTATCTTTATAGTGTAATATACAAAAATGCTCGGTAGACTCTGTAAACAACTATGCTTACCTTCTGAGCTCGGTAGACTCTATCTGATGACTGATATGACATTTGTGTAACATCAAAGACAACACTCAATTAACCAATTATATCCAACACATAAGATAACATCATCTAACATATGCCAATCATCAATGAAAAATGATACATATCCACCATTATGAAGGACGCATCAGCCACGATGTCTCAATGAATCTCAAAATGATAAGAGTGGAAAATACACTACCACTCGACCGCATGGTACCCAAGTGGTCCACTCCCACCATGCTAAGGAGATAATCTCAAGTCCCAAACAGGCTATCAAAATCACATAACACATATCTCTATAAGTCCAGAAATCTTAAAAGTATACTAACTCAAAGGTTCCAAACACAAAATTTGACATTTAATCCTAGAGGCACACAATGACATGTAGGAACCTATTATGCAAGCTGGAAAGTGTCATCGCAATTATCACATAAAAGTTACCCTAGCAGTTAGCTAAACTCCATGGGTCCATACTGATTTCATGCGGCCACTAGTATTCTCTCATATTGACGAGGCATACTACGAAATGCAAGGTCGCAACTATGTGTCTCACTACTCCCATCCTAGTCTGTACAAGCACTCAAAGCATGGGCGAGAACAAAACACTTATCTTTTTAGGTTCATTCAGTTAGTATTAGGTGTGAATGTTATCGCTTATTAATCCAACTTACAATGAGTTACCCTGGCAGCCTCTTAGGGCCTCGGCCCCCATTGCAAGCCACTTCCCGTCACTACATGCAGATATCCTACCCTAATGCTCATGGAATCATAAATCTCAAAATCACAAAAGATAATCCATAAAATCATCAAATATGCATAAAAGCATCAAATCTCCATGAGCTAACATCCATAAAAAAATCATGAACACAACAGCTCTTTATTGGCAACTAAAGTATCACTGATGATCAAATATCCAATGGTTCTCAATAACCAATATATATATATATATATGTATATATGTATATATATATATGTATATATATATGTATATATATATATATGTATATATATATATATACATATATATATATACATATATACATATATATATACATATATATATATATATATATATACATATATATATATACATATATATATATATACATATATATATATATACATATATATATACATATATATATATATATGTATATATATATATATATATATGTATATATATATATATATATCATACTGATCGAAGACTCCAAAAATGGTTGAGTGAAACATGTCACAACATGACATCATCAAAAATAAATTCACATTTCAGTCCCATCATGGTGACTAAAAAATAAACCAAGGATAACTGATCGATGACAAAAAATAATGGTTAAGTCAAGTATCTCATACATAAGAATCTCAACTATAACAATCAGTAATCAAAACCAATACATAGAGCATTCCATCACATAACCATGGTTGGGTTTATAAAGATCGAGATTAAAACATCACCATGTCTCAACAATCGCATAACTCCCAAGCCTCTGGTAGATGTCCTATACTAGTCAACACTAGTCAACCCAAAATCCAAAATAATAGCATAAAGAATACACAATGCGAACACATGTTTTGGTTTTACAACTTGAGTTTAAATGTAGAGATCTCAGTTTAAGTTTCCAAGTCTGAAGAATGAATGGAGGAACACATATATTATTTTTGAATAAATAAAAGTTTTCCTTATTAGAACTAAAAATCCATTTTCCAATTAATAACATTTGTTTGATACATCCCCCACCCAACTATCAATTCCGTATTTAATAATTTAAAAATTTTAAATTATTAAATAGTTGAAAGTTATTAAAGAGTCACCTTATGAAAATAAACCTTCAATATAAATCATTTATCAAATAAAAATAACTTAAATTTATAAATAACATATTAACGGAATTATTTAATTAAATGGAGTACTTACTTCTAATTAATTAAACAAAGTTATTTATTTAAATGAAAAGCCATTCCTAATTAACTAAATGAAGTTATTTAATTAAATAAGAAAAGTGTCTCTAATTAGTTAAAGATTATTTTATTTAATGGAAAAACTAATTATGAGAGCATATCTCATTTTATTAAATTAAATATCTCAACAAAATCTCTCTTCATTTCAAAAAGGGAAATTTTTAGTTCACTATTGATCAAAAATGAGTTAATTCAGTTAACTCCTTTTTCTACTCAAATTGAATCAGTTAACTCCTTATTTTACTCAAATTAAATATGTTACCTCCCTTTAATTTGAAAATCTCCCTTTATGACTGAACTTCACCTTTAATCTTGACCGTTGATTGAAATCGATCTCAACCGTTGATGAATTCTAGGAAAGTCTATTTAAGAGACCCTCATCTCTTCATTTTGAAAGGCTGAATAAGAATTTGCATCAAATTGTTGTTGAAATTCATACTCACATTTGCTCATATTCACATACGCAAAGATCAAGTTTGACGAAAAGTTGACCATATTTAACCAAGGTTGACTTGAGTTGACTAGTTTCAAAAATTTTATTCAAATAATTAAATAAAATTATTTAATTAAATGTAGTACTTACTTCTAATTAATTAAACAAAGTTATTTAATTAAATGAGAAGCCTTTCCTAATTAATTAAATGAAGTTATTTAATTAAATAAGAAAAGTGTCTCTAATTAATTAAAGATTATTTAATTAAATAGAAAAAGTAATTATGATAGCATATCTCATTTTATTAAATTAAATATTTTAACAAAATCGATCTTCAGTTCAAAAAGGGAAATTTTCAGTTCACTATTGATCAAAAATGAGTTAAATGAGTTAACTCCTTTTTCTACTCAAATTGAATTAGTTTACTCCTTATTTTATTCAAATTAAATCTGTTAACTCCCATTAATTTGGAAATCTCCCTTTATGACTGAACTTCACCTTTAATCCTGACCGTTGACTGAAATCGATCTCAATTGTTGATGAATTTCAAGAAAGTCTATTTAAGAGACCCTCAACTCTTCATTTTGAAAAATTGAATGAGAATTTGCATCGAATTGTTCCTGGAATTCATACTCACATTTGCTCATATTCACATACGCAAAGATTAAGTTTGACCAAAAGTTGACTAGATTTAACCACGGTTGACTTGAGTTGACTAGTTTCGAAAAGAATTTTGAAATAATTAAACAAAATTATTTAATTAAATGGAGTACTTACTTTTAATTAATTAAACAAAGTTATTTAATTAAATGAGAAGCCTTTCCTAATTAATTAAATGAAGTTATTTAATTAAATAAGAAAAAGTTTCTCTAATTAATTAAAGATTATTTAATTAAATAGAAAAAGTAATTATGAGAGCATATCTCATTTTATTAAATTAAATATCTCAACAAAATCTCTCTTCAGTTCAAAAAAAAAAATTTCTAGTTCACTATTGATTAAAAATGAGTTAAATAAGTTAACTCCTTTTTCTGCTCAAATTGAATCAGTTAACTCCTTATTTTACTCAAATTAAATCTGTTAACTCCTTTTAATTTGCAAATCTCCATTTATGACTGAACTTTACCTTTAATCATGACCGTTGATTGAAATCGATTTGAACCATTGATGAATTCTAGGAAAGTCTATTTAAGAGACCCTCATCTCTTCATTTTGAAAGGTTGAATGAGAATTTGCATTGAATTGTTGCTAGAATTCATACTCACATTTGCTCATATTCACTTACGCAAAGATCAAGTTTGACCAAAAGTTGACCAGATTAAATCACAGTTGACTTGACTTGACTAGTTTCAAAAAGAATTTTGAAATAATTAAATAAAATTATTTAATTAAATGGAGTAATTACTTCTAATTAATTAAACAAAGTTATTTAATTAAATGAGAAGCCATTCCTAATTAATTAAATGAAGTTATTTAATTAAATAAGAAAATTGTCTCTAATTAATTAAAGATTATTTAATTAAATAGAAAAAGTAATTATGAGAGCATATCTCATTTTATTAAATTAAATATCTCAAAAAAATCTCTCTTCAGTTCAAAAAGGGAAATTTTTAGTTCACTATTGATAAAAAATGAGTTAAATCAGTTAACTCCTTTTTTGACTCAAATTGAATCAATTAACTCCTTATTTTACTCAAATTAAATCTATTAACTACCTTTAATTTGAAAATCTCTCTTTATGACTGAACTTCATGTTTAATCCTGACCATTGATTGAAATCGATCTCAACCATTGATGAATTTCAAAAAAATTTATTTAAGAGACCCTCATCTCTTCATTTTGAACGGTTGAATGAGAATTTGCATTGAATTGTTGCTAGAATTCATACTGACATTTTCTCATATTCACATATGCAAAGATCAAGTTTGACCAAAAATTGACCAGATTTAACCATGGTTAACTTGAGTTGACTAGTTTTGAATTTTTTTTTTAAATAATTAAACAAAATCATTTAATTAAATGAGAAACCATTCCTAATTAATTAAATGAAGTTATTTAATTAAATAAGAAAAGTGTCTCTAATTAATTAAAGATTATTTTATTAAATTAAATATCTCAACAAAATCTCTCTTCAGTTCAAAAAGGGAAATTTTTAGTTCACTATTGATAAAAAATGAGTTAAATGAGTTAACTCCTTTTTCTACTCAAATTGAATCAGTTAACTCCTTATTTTACTCAAATTAAATCTGTTAACTCCCTTTAATTTGAAAATCTCCCTTTATAACTGAACTTCACCTTTAATCTTCACCATTGATTGAAATTAATCTCAACCATTGATGAATTCCATGAAAGTCTATTTAAGAGACCCTCATCTCTTCATTTTGAAAGGTTGAATGAGAATTTGCATCGAATTGTTGCTAGAATTCATACTCACATTTTCTCATATTCACATACACAAAGATCAAGTTTGACCAAAAGCTAACCAAATTTAACTACGGTTGTCTTGAGTTGACTAGTTTCGAAAAGAATTTTGAAATAATTAAACAAAATTATTTAATTAAATAGAGTACTTACTTTTAATTAATTAAACATTGTAATTTAATTAAATGAGAAGCCATTCCTAATTAATTAAATGAAGTTATTTAATTAAATAAGAAATGTGTCTCTAATTAATTAAAGATTATGTAATTAAATAGAAAAAGTAATTATGAGAGCATATCTCATTTTATTAAATTAAATATCTCAACAAAATCTCTCTTCAGTTCAAAAAGGGAAATTTCCAATTCACTATTGATCAAAAATGAGTTAAATTAGTTAACTCCTTTTTCTACTCAAATTGAATCAGTTACCTCTTTATTTTACTCAAATTAAATCTGTTAACTCCCTTTAATTTGCAAATCTCGATTTATGACTGAACTTCACCTTGAATCCTGACCGTTGATTGAAATCGATCTCAACCGTTGATGAATTCCAGAAAAGTCTATTTAAGAGACCCTCATCTCTTCATTTTGAAAGGTTGAATGAGAATTTGCATCGAATTATTGCTAGAATTCATACTCACATTTGCTCATATTCACTTACGCAAAGATCAAGTTTGACCAAAAGTTGACCAGATTAAACCATAGTTGACTTGAGTTGACTAGTTTCAAAAAGAATTTTGAAATAATTAAACGAAATTATTTAATTAAATGGATTAATTACTTCTAATTAATTAAACAAAGTTATTTAATTAAATGAGAAGCCATTTGTAATTAATTAAATGAAGTTATTTAATTAAATAAGAAAATTGTCTCTAATTAATTAAAGATTATTTAATTAAATAGAAAAAGTAATTATGGGAGCATATCTCATTTTATTAAATTAAATATCTCAACAAAATCTCTCTTCAGGTCAAAAAGGGAAATTTTTAGTTCACTATTGATCAAAAATGAGTTAAATCAGTTAACTCATTTTTCTGCTCAAATTAAATTAGTTAACTCCTTATTTTACTCAAATTAAATCTATTAACTACTTTCAATTTGGAAATCTCCCTTTATGATTGAACTTCACATTTAATCTTGACCGTTGATTGAAATCGATCTCAACCATTGATGAATTTCAAGAAAGTCTATTTAAGAGACCCTCATCTCTTCATTTTGAAAGGTTGAATGAGAATTTGCATTGAATTGTTGCTGGAATTCATTATCACATTCGCTCATATTCGCATACGCAAAGATCAAGTTTGACCAAAAGGTGACCAAATTTAACCACGGTTGACTTGAGTTGACTAGTTTTGAAAAGAATTTTGAAATAATTAAATAAAATTATTTAATTAAATGGAGTACTTCTAATTAATTAAACAAAGTGATTTAATTAAATGAGAAGCCATTCCTAATTAATTAAATGAAGTTATTTAATTAAATAAGAAAATTGTCTCTAATTAATTAAAGATTATGTAATTAAATAGAAAAAGTAATTATGAGAGCATATCTCATTTTATTGAATTAAATATCTTAACAAAATCTCTCTTCAGTTCAAAAAGGGAAATTTCCAGTTCACTATTGATAAAAATGAGTTAAATCAGTTAACTCCTTTTTCTACTCAAATTGAATGAGTTAACTCCTTATTTTACTCAAATTAAATATGTTAACTCCCTTTAATTTGGAAATCTCCCTTTATGACTGAACTTCACCTTTAATCTTGAATGTTGACTGAAATCGATCTCAACCTTTGATGAATTCCACGAAAGTCTATTTAAGAGACCCTCATCTCTTCATTTTGAAAGGTTGAATGAGAATTTGTGTTAGGTTAAACCACAGATAGAAATAAAAACTACATGCAAATATAACCAATAATAGAAAATAATAGAACACACAAAAATGAACACAAGGCACCAAGATTTAACGTGGTTCACCCAATCCCTGGGCTACGTCCACCAAACAACAAGTCCGATCTTATTACAATCCAGTGATTACAACCTGATTACAATCTGTAATCCCTTACAGCTCAATACTGCCGCAAGAACCAATTTCGTATCACAACATATGAAAAAATACCCAACCCTAAGCCCTTTTATACAAGTATTAAACCGCTTTAGGGTTATAATATGTCAGCCATATGTTGGCCATAATATGTTGGCTACCATGTCACCACAATTTAACAATTTGCATCGAATTGTTGTTGGAATTCATACTCACATTTGCTCATCTTCACATACGCAAAGATCAAGTTTGACCAAAAGCTGACCAAATTTAACCACGGTTGACTTGAGTTGACTAGTTTCGAAAAGAATTTTGAAATAATTCAACGAAATTATTTAATTAAATGGAGTACTTACTTCTAATTAATTAAACATAGTTATTTAATTAAATGAGAAGCCATTCCTAATTACTTAAATGAAGTTATTTAATTAAATAAGAAAAGTGTCTCTAATTAATTAAAGATTATGTAATTAAATAGAAAAAGTAATTATGAGAGCATATCTCATTTTATTAAATTAAATATCTTAACAAAATCTCTCTTCAGTTCAAAAAGGGAAATTTCCAGTTCACTATTGATAAAAAAATGAGTTAAATCAGTTAACTCCTTTTTCTACTCAAATTGAATCAGTTAACTCCTTATTTTACTCAAATTAAATCTGTTAACTCTATTTAATTTACAAATCTCCATTTATGACAGAACTTCACCTTTAATACTGACCGTTTATTGAAATCGATCTCAACTGTTGATGAATTCCAAGAAAGTCTATTTAAGAGACCCTCATCTCTTCATTTTGAAAAGTTGAATGCGAATTTGCATCGAACTATTGCTAGAATTCATACTCACATTTGCTCATATTCACTTACGCAAAGATCAAGTTTGACCAAAATTTGACCAGATTAAACTACGGTTGACTTGAGTTGACTAGTTTCGAATAGAATTTTGAAATAATTAAACAAAATTATTTAATTAAATGGAGTAATTACTTCTAATTAATTAAACAAAGTTATTTAATTAAATGAGGTTATTTAATTAAATAAGAAAATTGTCTCTAATTAATTAAAGATTATTTAATTAAATAGAAAAAGTAATTATGGGAGCATATCTCATTTTATTAAATTAAATATCTCAACAAAAATCTCTCTTCAGTTCAAAAAGGGAAACTTTTAGTTCACTATTGATCAAAAATGAGTTAAATCAGTTAACTCCTTTTTCTACTCAAATTGAATCAGTTAACTCCTTATTTTACTCAAATTAAATCTATTAACTACGTTTAATTTAGAAATCTCTGTTTATGACTGAACTTCACGTTTAATCCTAACCGTTGATTGAAATCGATCTCAACCATTGATGAATTTCAAGAAAGTCTATTTAAGAGACCCTCATCTCTTCATTTTGAAAGGTTGAATAAGAATTTGCATCGAATTGTTGCTGGAATTCAAACTCACATTCGCTCATATTCACATATGTAAAGATTAAGTTGGACCAAAAGGTGACCAAATTTAACCATGGTTGACTTGAGTTGACTAGTTTCGAAAACAATTTTGAAATAATTAAACGCAATTATTTAATTAAATGGTGTACTTACTTCTAATTAATTAAATAAAGTTATTTAATTAAATGAGAAACCATTCCTAATTAATTAAATGAATTTATTTAATTAAATAAGAAAAGTGTCTCTAATTAATTAAAGATTATGTAATTAACTAGAAAAAGTAATTATGAGAGCATATCTCATTTTATTAAATTAAATATCTCAACAAAATTTCTCTTCAGTTTAAAAAGGGAAATTTCCAGTTCACCATTTATCAAAAATGAGTTAAATCAGTTAACTCCTTTTTCTATTCAAATTGAATTAGTTAACTCCTTATTTTACTCAAATTAGATCTGTTAACTCCCTTTAATTTGGAAATCTCTCTTTATGACTGAACTTCACCTTTAATCTTAACCCTTGATTGAAATCGATCTCAACCGTTGATGAATTCCACGAAAGTCTATTTAAGAGACCCTCATCTCTTCATTTTGAAAGGTTGAATGAGAATTTGCATCGAATTGTTGCTGGAATTCATACTCACATTTGCTCATATTCACATACGCAAAGATCAAGTTTGACCAAAAGCTGACCAAATTTAACCACGGTTGACTTCAGTTGACTAGTTTCGAAAAAATTTTTAAAATAATTAAACAAAATTATTTAATTAAATGAAGTACTTACTTCTAATTAATTAAACATAGTTATTTAATGAAATGAGAAGCCATTCTTAATTAATTAAATGAAGTTATTTAATTAAATAGGAAAAGTGTGTCTAATTAATTAAAGATTATGTAATTAAATAGAAAAAGTAATTAAGAAAGCATATCTCATTTTATTAAATTAAATATCTCCTTTTTCTACTCACATTTACTCATAATCACATACGCAAAGATCAAGTTTGACCAAAAGTTGACCAGACTTAACCACGGTTGACTTCAGTTGACTAATTTTGAAAAGAATTTTGAAATAGTTAAACGAAATTATTTAATTAAATGGAGTACTTACTTCTAATTAATTAAACAAAGTTATATAATTAAATGAGAAGCCATTCCTAATTAATTACATGAAGTTATTTAATTAAATAAGAAAAGTGTCCTAATTAATTAAATATTATTTAATTAAATAGAAAAATTAATTATGAGAGCATATCTCATTTTATTAAATTAAATATCTCAACAAAATCTCTCTTCAATTCAAAAAGGAAAATTTCCAGTTCACTATTGATAAAAAATGAGTTAAATGAGTTAACTCCTTTTTGTACTCAAATTGAATCAGTTAACTCCTTATTTTACTCAAATTAAATCTGTTAACTCTCTTTAATTTGGAAATCTCCCTTTATGACTGAACTTCAACTTTAATCCTAACCGTTGATTGAAATCGATCTCAACCATTGATGAATTCCAAAAAAGTCTATTTAAGAGACCCTCATCTCTTCATTTTAAAAGGTTGAATGAGAATTTGCATAGAATTTTTGCTGGAATTCATACTCACATTTTCTCATATTCACATACGCAAAGATCAAGTTTGACCAAAAGACGACCAGATTTAACCACGGTTGACTTGAGTTGACTAGTTTCGATTTTTTTTTTCAAATAATTAAACGAAATTATGTAATTAAATAGAGTGTATACTTCTAATTAAATAAACAAAGCTATTTAATTAAATGAGAAGCCATCCCTAATTAATTAAATGAAGTTATTCAATTAAATAAGAAAAGTGTCTCTAATTAATTAAAGATTATTTAATTAAATAGAAAAAGTAATTATGAGAGCATATCTGATTTTATTAATTTAAATATCTCAACAAAATCTCTCTTCAGTTCCTGAAAGAAAATTTTCAGTTCACTATTGATAAAAAATTAGTTAACTCCTTTTTCTACACAAATTGAATCACTTAACTTCTTATGTTACTCAAATTAAATCTATTAACTCCCTTTAATTTGGAAATCTCTCTTTATGACTGAACTTCACCTTTAATCTTGACCGTTGATTGAAATCGATCTCAACCGTTGATGAATTCCAGCAAAGTCTATTGAAGAGACCCTCATCTCTTCATTTTCAAAGGTTGAATGAGAATTTGCATCAAATTGTTGCTGGAATTCATACTCACATTTGCTCATATTCACATATGCAAAGATCAAGTTTTACAAAAAGTTGACTAGATTTAACCACGGTTGACTTGAGTTGACTAGTTTCGAAAAGAATTTTTAAATAATTAAACGAAATTATTTAATTAAATGGAGTACTTACTTCTAATTAATTAAAAAAAGTTATTTAATTAAATGAGAAGCCATTCCTATTTAATTAAATGAAGTTATTTAATTAAATAAGAAAAGTGTCTCTAATTAATTAGAGATTATTTACTTAAATAGAAAAAGTAATTATGAGAGCATATCTGATTTTATTAATTTAAATATCCCAACAAAATCTCTTTTCAGTTCCTAAAGGAAAATTACCAGTTCACTATTGATAAAAAATGAGTTAAATCAGTTAACACCTTTTTCTACTCAAATTGAATCAGTTAACTCCTTATTTTACTCAAATTAAATCTGTTAACTCCCTTTAATTTGGAAATCTACCTTTATGACTGAACTTCACCTTTAATCCTGACCGTTGATTGAAATCGATCTCAACTATTGATGAATTCGAGAAAAGTCTATTTAAGAAACCCTCATCTCTTCATTTTGAAAGGTTGAATGAGAATGTGCATCGAATTGTTGCTAGAATTCATACTCACATTTGCTCATATTCACATACGCAAAGATCAAATTTGACCAAAAAGTTGACTAGATTTAACCACAGTTGACTTGAGTTGACTAATTTAGAAAATAATTTTAAAATAATTAAACGAAATTATTTAATTAAATGGAATAGTTACTTCTAATTAATTAAACAAAGTTATTTAATTAAATGAGAAGCCATTCCTAATTAATTAAATGAAGTTATTTAATTAAATAAGAAAAGTGTCTCGAATTAATTAAATATTATTTAATTAAATAGAAAAAGTAATTATGAGAGCATATCTGATTTTATTAATTTAAATATCTCAACAAAATCTCTCTTTAGTTCAAAAAGAAAAATTTCCAGTTCACTATTGCTCAAAAAAAAGTTAAATCAGTTAACTCCTTTTTCTACTCAAATTGAAACAGTTAACTCCTTATTTTACTAAAATTAAATCTTATAACTCCCTTTAATTTGAAAATCTCTTTTTATGACTAAGATTCACCTTTAATTCTAACCATTGATTAAAATCGATCTCAATTGTTGATGAAATTCAGAAAAGTCTATTTAAAAGACCCTCATCTCTTCATTTTGAAAGGTTGAATGAGAATTTGCATCAAACTGTTTCTGGAATTCATACTCACACTTGCTCATATTCACATACGCAAATATCAAGCTTGACCAAAAGTTGACCAGATTTAACCACGGTTTACTTGAGTTGACTAATATCGAAAAGAATTTTGAAATAATTAAAAGAAATTATTTAATTAAATGGAGTACTTACTTCTAATTAATTAAACAAAATTATTTAATTAAATGAGAAGCCATTCCTAATTAATTAAATGAAGTTATTTAATTAAATAAGAAAAATGTGTCTCTAATTAATTAAATATTATTTGATTAAATAGAAAAAGTAATTATGAGAGCATATCTCATTTTGTTAAATTTAATATCTCAACAAAATCACTCTTCAGTTCAAGAAGGGAAATTTCTAGTTCACTATTGATCAAAAATAAGTTAAATGAGTTAACTCCTTTTTCTACTCAAATTCAATCTGTTAACTACTTATTTTACTCAAATTAAATCTGTTAACTCCCTTTAATTTGTAAATCTCCCTTTATGACTAAACTTCACCTTTAATCTTGACCGTCGATTGAAATCGATCTCAACCGTTGATGAAATTCAGGAAAGTCTATTTAAAAGACCCTCATCTCTTCATTTTGAAAGGTTGAATGAGAATTTGCATCGAATTGTTGCTGGAATTCATACTCACATTTGCTCATATTCACATATGCAAAGATCAAGTTTGACCAAAAGTTGACTAGATTTAGCCATGGTTGACTTGAGTTGACTAGTTTCGTAAAGAATTTTGAAATAATTAAATGAAATTATTTAATTAAATGAAGTACTTACTTCTAATTAATTAAACAAAGTTATTTAATTAAATGAGAAGCCATTCCTAATTAATTAAATGAAGTTATTTAATTAAATAAGAAAAGTGTCTCTAATTAATTAAAGATTATTTAATTAAATAGAAAAAGTAATTGTGAGAGCATATCTCATTTTATTAAATTAAATATCTCAACAAAATGTCTCTTCATTTCAAAAGGAAAATTTCTAGTTCACTATTGATAAAAAATGAGTTAAATTACTTAACTCCTTTTTCCACTCAAATTCAATCAACTCCTTATTTTACTCAAATTAAATCTGTTAACTCCCTTTAATTTGGAAATCTTCCTTTATGACTGAACTTCACCTTTAATCCTAACCGTTGATTGAAATCGATCTCAATCGTTGATGAATTCCAAGAAAGTCTATTTAAGAGACCCTCATCTCTTCATTTTGAAAGGTTGAATGAGAATTTGCATTGAATTATAGCTGGAATTCATACTCACATTTGCTCATATTCACATACGCAAAGATCAAGTTTGACCAAAAGGTGACCAGATTTAACCACAGTTGACTTGAGTTGACTAGCTTTGAAAAGAATTTTTAAATAGTTAAATGAAATTATTTAATTAAATGGAGTACTTACTTCTAATTAATTAAACAAAGTTATTTAATTAAATGAGAAACCATTCCTAATTAATTAAATGAAGTTATTTAATTAAATAAGAAATATTTCTCTAATTAATTAAAGATTATTTAATTAAATAGAAAAAGTAATTATGAGAGCATATCTCATTTTATTAAATTAAATATCTCAACAAAATCTCTGTTCAGTTCAAAAAAAAAAAATTCCAGTTCACTATTGATAAAAAATGAGTTAAATGAGTTAACTCTTTTGTCTACTCAAATTGAATCAGTTAACTCCTTATTTTACTCAAATTAAATCTGTTAACTCTCTTCAATTTAGAAATCTCCCTTTATGACAGAACTTCACCTTTAATCCTGACCGTTGATTGAAATCGATCTCGATCGTTGATGAATTCCAGGAAAGTCTATTTAACAGACCCTCATCTCTTCATTTTGAAAGGTTGGATGAGAATTTGCATCGAATTGTTGCTGGAATTCATACTCACATTTGCTCATATTCACATACGCAAAGATCAAGTTTGACCAAAACTTGACCAGATTTAACCATAGTTGACTTTAGTTGACTAGTTTCGAAAAGAATTTTGAAATAATTAAAAAAAATTATTTAATTAAATGGAGTACTTACTTCTAATTAATTAAACAAAGTTATTTAATTAAATGAGAAGCCATTCCTAATTAATTAAATGAAGTTATTTAATTAAATAAGAAAAGTGTCTCTAATTAATTAAAAATTATTTAATTAAATAGAAAAAGTAATTATGAGAGCATATCTCATTTTATTAAATTAAATATCTCAACAAAATCTCTCTTCAGTTCAAAAAGGGAAATTTCCAGTTCACTATTGATCAAAAATGAGTTAAATCAGTTAACTCCTTTTTTTACTCAAATTGAATCAGTTAACTCCTTATTTTACTCAAATTAAATCTGTTAACTCCCTTTAATTTGGAAATCTCCCTTTATGACTGAACTTCACCTTTAATCCTGACCGTTGATTAAAATCGATCTCAACCATTGATAAAGTTCAAGAAAGTCTATTTAAGAGACCCTGATCTCTTCATTTTGAAAGGTTGAATAAAAATTTGCATCGAATTATTGCTGGAATTCGTACTCACATTTTCTCATATTGAGATATGCAAAGATCAAGTTTGACCGAAAGTTGACTAGATTTAACCACGGTTGATTGAGTTGATTTATTCACATATTCTCATAATTACTTTTTCTATTTAATTAAATAATCTTTAATTAATTAGAGACACTTTTCTTATTTAATTAAATAATTTCATTTGATTAATTAGGAATGGCTTCTCATTTAATTAAATAATTTTGTTTAATTAATTAGAAGTACTTACTCCATTTAATTAAATAATTTTGTTTAATTATTTCAAAATTCTTTTCGAATCTAGTCAACTCAATTCAACCGTGGTTAAATCTGGTCAACTTTTTCTCAAACTTGATCTTTGCGTATGTGAATATAAGCAAATGTGAGTATGAATTCCAACAAAAATTCGATGAAAATTCTCATTCAACCTTTCAAAATGAAGATATAAGGGTTTCTTAAATAGACTTTCCTTGAATTCATCAATGGTTGAAATCGATTTCCATCAATGGTCAGGATTAAAGGTGAAGTCCAGTCATAAAGGAAGATTTCCAAATTAAAGGGAGTTAACAGATTTAATTTGAGTAAAATAAGGAGTTAACTGATTCAATTTGACTAGAAAAAGGAGTTAACTCATTTAACTCATTTTTTATCAATACTAAACTGAAAATTTCTCTTTTTGAACTGAAGACAGATTTTGTTGAGATGTTTAATTTAATAAAATGAGATATGCTCTCATAATTACTTTTTCTATTTAATTAAATAATCTTTAATTAATTAGAGACACTTTTCTTATTTAATTAAATGACTTCATTTAATTAATTAGGAATGGCTTCTCATTTAATTAAATAGCTTTGTTTAATTAATTAGAAGTAAGTACTCCATTTAATTAAATACTTTCGTTTAATTATTTGAAAATTCTTTTCGAAACTAGTCAACTCGAGTGAACTGTGGTTAAATCTGGTCAACTTTTGGTAAAACTTGATCTTTGCATATGCGAATATGAGCAAATGTGAGTATGAATTCCAACAACAATTCGATACAAATTCTCATTCAACCTTTCAAAATGAAGAGATGAGGGTCTCTTAAATAGACTTTCCTGGAATTCATCAATTGTTGAGATCGATTTCAATCAACGGTCAGGATTAAAGGTGAAGTTCAGTAATAAAGGGAGATTTCCAAATTAAAGGGAGTTAACAGATTTAATTTGAGTAAAATAAGGAGTTAACTGATTCAATTTGAGTAGAAAAAGGAGTTAACTGATTTAACTCATTTTTGATCAATACTGAACTAGAAATTTCCCTTTTTGAACTGAAGAGAGATTTTCTTGAGATATTTAATTTAATAAAATGAGATATGCTCTCATAATTACTTTTTTGTATTTTATTAAATAATCTATAATTAATTAGAGACACTTTTCTTATTTAATTAAATAACTTCATTTAATTAATTAGAAGTAAGTACTCCATTTAATTAAATAATTTCTTTTAATTATTTGAAAATTCTTTTCGAAACTATTCAACTCATGTCAACCGTGGTTAAATCTGATCAACTTTTGGTCAAACTTGATCTTTACGTATGTGAATATGAGCAAATGTGAGTATGAATTCCAGCAACAATTCGATGCAAATTCTCATTCAACCTTTCAAAATGAAGAGATGAGGGTCTCTTAAATAGACTTTCTTGGAATTGATCAACGATTAATCGATTTCAATCAACGATCAGGATTAAAGGTGAAGTTCAGTCATAAAGGGAGATTTTTAAATTAAAGGGAGTTAACAGATTTAATTTGAGTAAAATAAGGAGTTAACTGATTCATTTTGAGTAGAAAAATGAGTTAACTGATTTAACTCATTTTTTATCAATAGTGAGCTAGAAATTTCTCTTTTTGAACTGAAGAGAGATTTTTTTGAGATATTAAATTTAATAAAATAAGATATGCTCTCATAATTATTTTTTCTATTTAATTAAATAATTTCATTTAATTAATTAGGAATGACTTCTCATTTAATTAAATAACTTTGTTTAATTAATTAGAAGTAAGTACTCCATTTCATTAAATAATTTTGTTTAATTATTTCAAATTTTTTTTTGAAACTAGTCAACTCAAGTCAACCGTGGTTAAATCTGGTCAACTTTTGGTCAAACTTGATCTTTGCATATGTGAATATGAGCAAATGTGAGTATGAATTCCAACAAGAATTCGATGCAAATTCTCATTCAACCTTTCAAAATGAAGAGATGAGGGTCTCTTAAATAGACTTTCCTGGAATTCATCAACGGTTGAGATCGATTTCAATCAACGGTCAGGATTAAAGGTGAAGTTCAGTTATAAAGGGAGATTTTCAAATTAAAGGGAGTTAACAGATTTAATTTGAGTAAAATTAGGAGTTAACTAATTCAATTTGAGTAGAAAAAGGAGTTAACTGATTTAACTCGTTTTTGATCAATAGTGAACTGGAAATTTCCCTTTTTGAACTAAAGAGAGATTTTGTTGAGATATTTAATTTAATAAAATGAGATATGCTCTCATAATTACTTATTCTATTTAATTAAATAATCTTTAATTAATTAGAGACACTTTTCTTATTTAATTAAATAACTTCACTTAATTAATTAGGATTGGCTTCTCATTTAATTAAATAACTTTGTTTAATGAATTAGAAGTAAGTACTCCATTTAATTAAATACTCTCGTTTAATTATTTCAAAATTCTTTTCGAAACTACTCAACTCAAGTCAACCGTAGTTAAATCTGGTCAACTTTTGGTCAAACTTGATCTTTGCGTATGTGAATATGAGCAAATGTGAGTATGAATTTCAGCAACAATTTGATGCAAATTCTCATTCAACCTTTCAAAATGAAGAGATGAGGGTCTCTTAAATAGACTTTTCTGGAATTCATCAATGGTTGAGATCGATTTCAATCAACGGTTAGGATGAAAGGTGAAGTTCAGTCATAAAGGGAGATTTTCAAATTAAAGGGAGTTAACAGATTTAAGTTGAGTAAAATAAGGAGTTAACTGATTCAATTTGAGTAGAAAAAGGAGTTAACTGAATTAACTCATTTTTGATCAATAGTGAACTGGAAATTTCCCGTTTTGAACTGAAGAGAGATTTTGTTGAGATATTTAATTTAATAAAATGAGATATGCTCTCATAATTACTTTTTCTATTTAGTTAAATAATCTTTAATTAATTAGAGACACTTTTCTTATTTAATTATGTCATGCCCTAAATTTACCCTAAATGTACATTAAGCACAATTTTTAAAAAAAAAAAAAATTATTATTATTATTCTTAATTAATTAATTTCATAAGCCTAAATAACCTCGAAAAGACATATGTGTGTTACAGCTATATCATCACTGAGTTGGACATCCCTCTGACATCTATTGACCCAGGGTTTGGAAAGAGAATACTCATACGATGTCGGCCTCAGTCATGTTGACGCTCTGTTCATTGGTGGAAGACGTTACAGGTTCGATAGCGTTTAAGTAACAGGAAAGAGCGTAGTCATTCTGGAATGTGGGGACTTTGTTAGGTGCATTGGGGTTCCAGTCTATAAGCTCGGGATGTGTGAGTGAGAGAGTAGTGGCTGGTTCAATTGCATTCATAGTATAGTCATTAAATGCATGGACCAGCAATTCAAGACCTACGACGACCTTACCCACAGGTGTATTCAAATGCCTCGGAGTACGAAACTTAGTAATTGATGACTCTTAGACACTAATTGGATTAGACCCCTGTGACCTATCCCTAGATGTTTCACTCACTTCGATTTGATTTTCATAGACATGCACTTGGTCAATGTCTTTATCAGTAGTTGCTTTTGAAAGATTGTCAAATTCATATTCATGGGAATCGGTGTTACATGGTGAGAGACTATAGAACTCCCCAACAGTGATAGGGACATAATCTCCTTCAGCCTTTGGATTCTTACACAAATACTCAATATGGCATGACTGACTAGATTCTCCCTTTTCTGAATGATATTTGAGTTTCTCAGCATTGTCCTCAGAAGAATCACTAGTATCATCCACAGTGCTAACACGTGGCACAAAGTCATCTGGCTCAGCAAAGAATTTAGCAAGATCATAAGGAATAGGATGAGGGTAAGAATCCTCATCATCAGATTCTTCCTCTTGAGTACCTGACTCAAATTGTGACTCATTTTCAAATGAACTCTCAGGTATGGGTATGAATTTAATGGATCCCAAATGGAAAGGGACCTTCTTGAACCCTAGGCCAGTTGTGTCACTATTGCTTCGAGCTGTTGCTTTGATAGGATCTATTAAACCATTGTTATTGCACCCAATAGGGTTGGTTCCCTTGTAGCCAAAACGCTTCATAAGCTTAAGACCAGGTCCATACTTCTTAGGAGTGATTTCTCGAGCTTGTTCTATTAGGTCTACTGGAGACTCTTCTTTGTAAAGCCATGCAGCAATGGCTCTGTTTTTGCTTTCATCTTCTAAGGAAACTATAGCTTTGACAAAAGATCCATTAAACTTGGTACGAGGTGTCAACACAAATGGCTTCTTTTCTACTGAGGGTCTCCCAAATGTCGAGGGGACTCTGGAATAGATGTTAATGATAGTACTGGTTCCATGTAGTACTCTCCCATACCAGTTTGTTTCAATTTAAATGACTGCTCAATTTGTTTCAACTTATTGTTGTGACAATCAGTAGACTCACAGTTAGCAAGGACGAAAGAATCAGCAACTTTGAGCATATTGCAAGTGTAGCTAGTAGTGGTAGGAATAGTAACTTCAGAGCCATGAAATGGAAATTTAATGCATTGGTGGTATGTGGATGGCACAGCGCGCATCTCATGTATCCATGGCTGTCCCAACAGAATGTTTTAGGCTAAGGGAATGTCAAGCACCTGATAGGTGACATCCCTTTTGACAGGACCGATGCGAATTGGTAAAGTCACAAGACCTAGTGACTTTCGTTCTAATTCATCGTATGCTTTAATAGTAATCTTTTGTTGAGGATCAATAGAGTCCTTAGAATAATCCAATTGTCTAAGCAGAGCAACAGAAACAATTTTTAGGCCAGCGACATTGTGTAGAGGCTGATTGTGTGGGTGATTTAGTGAGTTGTCATCCTCCTCAGAGAAGGTCATAAGATGAGGTGAGGTCAAGTGACCTACCATGGATTGAAATCGCTCAAGATCAAGATCTTGAGGAACGTTTGCCTCAGTGATGGCTTTGTCCAAAATTTTCCTATGAGCAGGTGAGATTTTAAGCAGCTCAAATATGGAAATGTGAGCATTGGTTCGTTTCAATTGATCTAGAACACTATAACTGGTTGCAATCAAGTTCTTCGTGTGTTTTGCACCTTTACCGGATGGACCAGCAAGGGCTTTGTCCTTGTATTGTTCAAGATTTGAAGTAGGAGGTGTAGGGCCTTTGAGCACCAATTTCACATGAGAGCGAGTAATAGCATTAGCACAGTGTTGCAAAGACACATTATCCATGTTATTGGAGGTAGGGCCTTTCAAGACAAATGGTGTCTTGGGTTTATCGTTATCTTGCTTCCTCTTTATAGTAATAACGTCACAGTATTCAAAATCTACAGGTTCAACCATGTGAATGACATTGTCATCATTGGAATACGTATAGTTGACCTTATTGTAGGGTTCTGGTTTCAAAGTCTCTCCTTTTTCATAAGCTGGGAAAGGCTCTTTGAACGCCTTGTGGTCTGAGTTTTTGTTATGTCCATCTACCACAAGTTCACCAGCATCAATCATGTCTTGGACTTTATGATGTAAGTTTATACAGTTGCTGGTTTTGTGTCCCTTGTTTTGGTAATAGTCATAGAATGAGGTCTCATTCCACCATGGTGGACGTGGTTGTGGATCATAGGGACGAGGGTTATCCATTGGTGAGATAAGCTTGTGTTGTAGCAATGTTTTGTAAACCACATCCAAAGGTTCTCCTAAAGGCGTATACTCTCGTTTGGGTCATGCTACCCATGAGTTTCTCGATTTGTTCCCAGACGCCTTATTGTCAGGAGGAGACTTCTCAACACTTTTGGCCACTTTGAAGCAATCTGTGAGATTAAATGCTACTTTAGCAGGTTTTGGTGTGACATTATCAAAAACCCCATCATGTAAAATTTCTCGGTTCTTGTTGACATGTTTGGTTTTATCCTTGTTGGAAGTGGAACCTTGTTTTGTGTCTCTCTGAAGAGTGAGCTCACCTTTCTTGACCATAAAATCTTCGATACAGATAGCCTGTGTAATCATGTCTTTGAAGGTACGTGAACCTTGTAGTTGAACTCGATACCCAAAATCAGGTAAGAGGTTATCAGTGAAAATGTCAAGCTTTTCCGTTTCTGAGATTTTACGGGAGTACTTAGTATAAAGTTGTCTCCACCGTTGGAGGAAAGTGAGGAAAGGCTCACCAACCTTCTGTTTAAGGTTGCATAGATCTCAAATATTTAAAGGATGTTGAATGTTATGAGAATATTGCTGAACAAATGAATTAGCAATTTCGTCAAATGTCTTGATACCAGGAGGTAAATGTGAGAACCACTCCAAAGCTTGACCACCTAGGCTTCTAGGGAATAAACACATGAGGTACGTTTGATTGTGTATAAACTCCACTGATAAAGCACCAAATTTTCTCAAGTGATCTTGGGGATCAGTAGTACCAAAGTACTTGTCATATTTGGGTAGTTCTACGCCTCTTGGGAAAGGCGGCACGTTTATACTTTTGTCAAATGAAAATGGACAAAGAGCGTCCAATGTGTATGTCTTTTTGGGTTTCTCTTTCTCATGCATCATCTAAGCCAATTGGTCTTGCATAATTTTCAGTTGTTTTTGGAGTTTAGTGGTCTCAGTTTCTTCTTCATGTGTGATAATGGTCTCCACATTGAAATGTGTGGGCAGTTTAGCTCCCTCTTGGGCGAGTTTGAAAAAGTACTTTTCTTTCTCTTCGTTGAGTAAGATTCCCATGACCTTCTGAAAGTTTTTGTCTCTTCGACATCTTGCTATGTGTTCAGGAAGGATTTCCACCTCTTCTTGTTCTTCATCAGTGTCATTTTCTTTCTCTTTCTCCTTGTCATCCCTAGGTTGTTCTTGATATCGACTATGACTACCCTGTTCAGGTTCACGATTAGTCATTATAGGAACTTGTTCAGTTTCTGTATGTTGTGTTTCAAAAGGGTCTGTGGAGAAAGGATCATACATTGTGTTTGAGGATGCAGGACTCCTACCTGTCTCGGTATCCTTTTGGTAAAAAGGATTCCTAATTTGTTGCAAATTGAAAAATGTTCATTGAACTTGAGATGACCTTGTAGGTGAGGAAGACCGTGAAGATGCCTCACTAGCCAAACTAGATATAGATTGCGTAGCAAAAGGTAAGCTACCTCTGCCACGGTTATGACCCCTAGCACGACCACGTCTAATGTTATCAGGATAAAATACGTTACCGCTTTTGGTTGTGACAGTCATAGGCAAGGACAAGAAGCTAGAATCTAGACAAGGACTATACGAAGACTGAGTCTCAAAAAGGACAAGATAGTAGCAAGAATGTTGTTCACTAAGGCACAAATGGTCTAATTTAAAGGCTAGAACAACCAGAGATTATGACCACTGCAGCACAAAGTATGAAAAGCATTAAGACGAGGACCAAGATTACGTATGAGACGAGACTAGCCAAGGTATAAGACACAAGTTTCAGTTAAGCGATGTGTCGCTATTCCAGGACTGTTTGCAAACAGAGAACAATAAATAGATGTAGAAAAGGACAACATGCAGGCCACAGATAGCTAGAATAGACCCAGATTGTAAATGCTGATACAAAATCTCACACAAAAAACCTTTATGGGCCGCGCAAAGAAGTTTTACGGGCTGCACGAAGATGTTTCTGTCTCGCGTGAAAATCAGTAACAATTTTTAAGTTCGTGCGAGGATGTTTTCTAGATCGTGCAAAGATGCGCAACAGAACTTTGATTTTGTGCAAGGACAAAATGGCTTCGCGCCAAAGCCAAATGATTTCGCGTGAGAGCCAAATGATTTTGCGCGAGACCAAAATGATTTCGCGCGAAAGGACAGAATAGTTTCACAACAGCAACTAATTTTGACAAAATTTTTGATCGATCCAATAACCAGGCAGATAAACAGGCACGTAGAATAGTAAGCAAGTGATTTCAAGCACGTCTGAAAATAATGAGCAAGGGCAAAGGCAACCTTGCACATGAACAATCAAGTGATTTAGTTTGTGCTAATCCCTAAGAGAGCTATTTGTGTACATTTTCAAAAGGTTTTGCAATCATTGCACACATTCCTAGAAAATAAAAATTGGCTTCTCTAAGGTATTTAGTAATGGTTTGACTTTGCAACTTTTATGACTCACATGGGTGACCTCCAATCCTAGCGCACCCAGGTTTTGACACAGTCTGAGAACTTAATCTTCAAGAGTTGCTAGGGAGATGTGACAACCCACAATGAACCACACCCATGGAGATTTCTTCCACAAGGACATTTATATAGAGGTTGTCACTACCATGGCAAAAATGGCTATTACTGCTTAAGGTTTCATCATCACAATTTTTCCTGTAGAGGGATTGTCTGCTACAGTTAACCCTCTCTAAAGGTGACCGACTCACAATAGTATACCACAAGGGGACTTAGCTTCCAGATTCAAAGTTTTGACACCTTTTCACCTTTAGCCCAATCAAAACAAACAGATTAATCTGACACGCTAGACTAAGATTATCTCTTAAAGATCTATGATATCATCTTCTTGTGATCTATCAACCTCTCCGGAGAAAGGATGTCTTAATCAACAAGTCAGAGATTCATCTATCTACGAGATGTTCAAAGTATCCTCCCCAACCATAAGGAATCTGTCTTAGAGAGGAGTTTCACTAGGAACCCACTCCCTCAAGATCCACGAATAGTGTTCATGGGGCCTTAATTACTATGTGTGTACAGATGTTAATTCTTGAAAACAAATCTATCTAAAAGCAATAAAAAAGCACAAGGTGGTACACTTAACGCTTTAACTAATGTGAGGTGAGTCCAAAGATGTGGAAAATTTAACCCCTCACACAAGCCAAAATGAGTCCACAACTCAGAAATTAGTGAGTTCTAGAAAGCACAAAAGGGTTGCCTTGTGAAACATTTAACGCTTATGTCCTGTAGACCCCTCCCCTATTTAACGTGGTGCTGAGCTTGCAACCACAGGGTGGAATGAGGGGCCAGCGGATTAGTGATTCCAATAACCCAAGATAGCTAATTAGATCTATCACTAAAGACTAAGCCTGCTAAATGAATACTAACAAAGATCACATCCTAGTATCAAATTACGCATGTGTTGTAAAATGAAAATACAGAAGGAAACACATAAGCTCAACACGAAAGATGTTCGTTTTAGATCCAAATGAAGTGTTATCAACTGAGGAAGATTACCTGGTGATCCTCGCAACGCGTTTAGTAGATTTTTACCTGTTTTTGGCAACTTTAGCATGCTTTTCCCATTGTTCCACAAACTGCTGCTATGCTGTTTAAAAAAATCAGAAAACACAGAAACACTAGAAACCGCGAACAGTCAGCAGAAAAATTAGAAAACACACAAATTAATGCAAAAAAAAGCCTCTGTCAGCAAAGTTTCATGCAAAATTAAATTCATCTCGTCCGAAGAAGTTTTACAGCCCGTGCGAAATAGAATTTTGCTCGCGTGGAATTAAATTCAACTCATGCGAAGAAACAGGTCTAGCGTGAAGTTTCGCATGCCAAAGAATTTTCTCGTGTGATGCAGAAAGAATCTTCGCACGAAGATTCTAGATTCTCATGTGAAAATGAAGAGTTTCATGCGAAGATTCTAAATCTATACAGAATAGTACAGACGGAGAACCAAAAAAAAATTTTTAAAATACAAAAAGAGGCTAGAAAATTTGATTTTCGAGCCCCACGGTGGGCGCTAGAAATGTATATGTGAAAATGCGGCCTATGCTAACACACACACTTCAACACGGTCATTGCATGCGGATTCATCTAAAAATGAATATTGGATTGTTCATCCAAAATTTTCCCTACAAAGCAACCTGTTGCCTTCTATCTAAAGGGATTTTGCCTGTTAATATCCTCAGAATCAAGGTGCAGGCAACAAGACCCTCTAAGAACGAAGGATTTGACAATGAAATTAAGCTAAGAACAAGAATGCAAATTAATCTAAAATGAAAGATGCAATGTAATCTAAGAATAAATAAAGCAAACTAGATTAAGCATATGCATGATTAAACTAAAATGAGATTAAACTAAGAATGAGAATGTATGCAAGAAATGTAAGCAAACGTGTGCATGAATTTTAGCAGTGATTCGATGCAAATTCTCCAAATTCATCCTCCAAAATGAGGAGATGAGGGTCTCTTAAATAGACTCTCCTGGAATCCATCAATGGTTGAGATCGATTCAGATCAACGGTCAGGATTGAAGATGAGGTTCAATCATAAAGGGAGATTCCCAAATTAAAGGGAGTTAACAGACTTAATTTGAGTAAAATAAGGAGTTAACTATTTTAATTTGAGTAAAAAAAGGAGTTAACTGATTTAACTCATTTTTTATCAATAGTGAATTGGAAATTTCCCTTTTTGAACTGAAGAGAGATTTTGTTGAGATATTTAATTTAATAAAATGAGATATCCTCTCATAATTACTTTTTCTATTTAATTAAATAATCTTTAATTAATTAGAGACACTTTTGTTTAATTAAATAACTTCATTTAATTAATTAGGAATGGCTTCCCATTTAATTAAATAACTTTGTTTAATTATTTAGAAGTAAGTACTCCATTTAATTAAATAATTTCTTTTAATTAATTAGAAATACCTTTCTCATTTAATTAAATAATTTATTTAA
This sequence comes from Cupressus sempervirens, assembly GCA_028749045.1. Lineage (NCBI taxonomy): Eukaryota > Viridiplantae > Streptophyta > Pinopsida > Cupressales > Cupressaceae > Cupressus > Cupressus sempervirens. Next base: position 102,638,339 of record CM053787.1, read on the forward strand.
TTAATTAAAATAGGCTCATTTATTAAATTAAATAAATTTAATTCCATAGTACATTAGCCTTAGGATATAATATAATTTAATTAAAGTATAAATACTTAATAATTAAATTAATATTTAATCAATAGGTTTAATGTGACTAATATGAGTAAATACTATAGGATCTAAATAATAAGCATGATGAATGTAGATTTAAGTTTTCTGCATCTGACAATTAAGTCAAGTAGCGAAAAGCAGAATGAGAATTGCCTATTAGAATAGGACTTTAAGATTGATCAGAAATAGACAAGAATTGCTTGAGATGGAAATGAGCCAATTTTGGGGTATTACAAATTTCAGTAACAATTCGATGCAAATTCTCATTCAACCTTTCCAAATGAAGAGATGAGGGTCTCTTAAATAGACTTTCCTAGAATTCATCAACGGTTGAGATCGATTTCAATCAACGGTCACGATTAAAGGTGAAGTTCAGTCATAAAGGAAGATTTCCAAATTAAAGGGAGTTAACAAATTTAATTTGAGTAAAATAAGGAGTTAACTGATTCAATTTGAGTAGAAAAAGGAGTTAACTGATTTAACTCATTTTTTATCAATAGTGAACTGAAAATTTCCCTTTTTGAACTGAAGAGAGAATTTGTTGAGATATTTAATTTAATAAAATGAGATATGCTCTCATAATTACTTTTTCTATTTAATTAAATAATCTTTAATTAATTAGATACACTTTTCTTATTTAATTAAATAACTTCATTTAATTAATAAGGAATGGCTTCTCATTTAATTAAATAACTTTGTTTAATTAATTGGAAGTAAGTACTCCATTTAATTAAATAATTTTGTTTAATTATTTCAAAATTCTTTTCGAAACTAGTCAACTCAAGTCAACCGTAGTTAAATTTGGTCAACTTTTGGTCAAACTTGATCTTTGCGTATGTGAATATGAGCAAATGTGAGTATGAATTTCAGCAACAATTCGATACAAATTCTCATTCAACCTTTCAAAATGAAGAGATGAGGGTCTCTTAAATAGACTTTCCTCAAATTCATCAACGATTGAGATTGATTTCAATCAACAGTAAGGATTAAAGATGAAGTTCATTCATAAAAGGCGATTTCCAAATTAAAGGGAGTTAACGGATTTAATTTGAGTAAAATAAGGAGTTAATTAATTCAATTTGAGTAGAAAAAGGAGTTAACTGATTTAACTCGTTTTTGATCAATAGTGAACCAGAAATTTCCCTTTTTGAACTAAAGAGAGATTTTGTTGAGGTATTTAATTTAATAAAATGAGATATGCTTTCATAATTACTTTTGCTATTTAATTAAATAACTTCATTTAACTAATTAGGAATGGCTTCTCATTTAATTAAATAACTTTGTTTAATTAATTAGAAGTAAGTACTCCATTTAATTAAATAATTTCTTTTAATTATTTCTAAATTCTTTTCGAAACTAGTCAAATGTGATTAAATTTGGTCAACTTTTGGTCAAACTTGATCTTTGCGTATGTAAATATGAGCAAATGTGAGTATGAATTCCAACAAAAATTTGATGCAAATTCTCATTCAACCTTTCAAAATGAAGAGATGAGGGTCTCTTAAATAGATTTTCTTGGATTTCATTAACAGTTGAGATAAATTTCAATCAACGGTCAGGATTAAAGGTGAAGTTCAGTCATAAAGGGAGATTTCCAAATTAAAGGGAGTTAACAGATTTAATTTGAGTAAAATAAGGAGTTAACTGATTCAATTTGAGTAAAAAAAGGAGTTAACTGATTTAAGTCATTTTTTATCAATGGTGAACTGGAAATTTCCCTTTTTGAACTGAAAAGAGATTTTATTGAGATATTTAATTTAATAAAATGAGATATGCTCTTATAATTACTTTTTCTATTTAATTAAATAATCTTTAATTAATTAGAAACACTTTTCTTATTTAATTAAATAACTTCATTTAATTAATTAGGAATGGCTTCTCATTTAATTAAATAACTTTGTTTAATTAATTAGAAGTAAGTACTCCATTTAATTAAATAATTTCGTTTAATTATTTCAAAATTCTTTTCGAAACTAGTCAACTCAAGTCAATCGTGGTTAAATTTGATAAACTTTTGGTCAAACTTGATCTTTGAGTATGTGAATATGAGAAAATGTGAGTATAAATTCCAGCAACAATCTAATGCATATTCTCATTCAACCTTTGAAAATGAAGAGACAAGGGAATCTTAAATAGACTTTCCTAGAATTCATCAACGGTTGAGATCGATTTCAATCAACGGTCAGGATTAAAGGTGAAGTTTAGTTATAAAGGGCGATTTCCAAATTAACAGATTTAATTTGAGTAAAATAAGGAGTTGACTGATTCAATTTGAGTAGAAAATGGAGTTAACAGATTTAACTCATTTTTGATCAATAATGAACTGGAAATTTCCCTTTTTGAACTAAAGAGAGATTTTGTTTAGATATTTAATTTAATAAAATGAGATATGCTCTCATAATTACTTTTTCTATTTAATTAAATAATCTTTAATTAATTAGAGACACTTTTCTTATTTAATTAAATAACTTCATTTAATTAATTAGGAATCACTTCTCATTTAATTAAATAAATTTGTTTAATTAATTAGAAGTAAGTACTCCATTTAATTAAATAATTCTGTTTAATTATTTCAAAATTCTTTTCAAAATTAGTCAACTCAAGTCAACCGTGGTTAAATATGTTCAACTTTTGGTCAAACTTGATCTTTGCGTATGTCAACATGAGCAAATGTGAGTATGAATTCCAGTAACAATTCGATGCAAATTCTCATTCAACCTTTCAAAATGAAGAGATGAGGGTCTCTTAAATATACTTTCTTGGAATTCATCAACGGTTGAGATCGATTTCAATCAACGGTCAGGATTAAAAGTGAAGTTCAGTCATAAAGAGAGATTTTCAAATTAAAGGGAGTTAATAGATTTAGTTTGAGTAAAATAAGGAGTTAACTGATTCAATTTGTGTAGAAAAAGGAATTAACTGATTTAACTCATTTTTGATCAATAGTGAACTAGAAATTTCCCTTTTTGAACTGAAGAGAGATTTTGTTGAGATATTTAATTTAATAAATTGAGATATGCTCTCATAATTATTTTTTCTATTTAATTAAATAATATTTAATTAATTAGAGACACTTTACTTATTTAATTAAATAACTTCGTTTAATTAATTACGAATGGCTTCTCATTTAATTAAATAACTTTATTTAATTAATTAGAAGTAAGTACTCCATTTAATTAAATAATTTCATTTATTTATATCAAAATTCTTTTCGAAAATAATCAACTCAAGTCAACCTTTGTTAAATCATGTCAACTTTTGGTCAAACTTGATCTTTGCGTATGTGAATATGAGCAAATGTGAGTATAAATTCCAGAAACAATTTGATGCAAATTCTCATTCAACCTTTCAAAATAAAGAGATGAGGGTCTCTTAAATAGACTTTCCTGGAATTCATCAACGGTTGAGATCAATTTCAATCAACAGTCAGGATTAAAGGTGAAGTTCAGTCATAAAGAGAGATTTCCAAATTAAAGGGAGTTAACAGATTTAATTTGTGTAAAATAAAGAGTTAACTGATTCAATTTGAGTAGAAAAAGGAGTTAACTGATTTAACTTATTCTTGATCAATAGTGAATTGAAATTTTTCTTTTTTGAACTGAAGAGAGATTTTGTTGAGATATTTAATTTAATAAAATGAGATATGCTGTCATAATTACTTTTTCTATTTAATTGAATAATCTTTAATTAATTAGAGACACTTTTTTTATTTAATTAAAGAACTTTATTTAATTAATTAGGAATGTCTTCTCATTTAATTAAATAACTTTATTTAATTAATTAGAAGTAAGTATTCCATTTAATTAAATAATTTCATTTAATTATTCCAAAATTCTTTTAAAAACTAGTCAACTCAAGTCCACTGTGGTTAAATTTGGTCAACTTTTGGTCAAAATTGATCTTTGCGTATGTGAATATGAGCAAATGTGAGTATGAATTTCAGCAACAATTCAATGCAAATTCTCATTCAACCTTTCAAAATGAAGAGATGAGGGTCTCTTAAATAGACTTTCCTCAAATTCATCAATGGTTGAGATCGATTTCAATCAATAGTCAGGATTAAAGATGAAGTTCAGTCATAAAAGGTAATTTCCAAATTAAATGGAGTTAACAGATTTAATTTGAGTAAAATAAGGAGTTAATTGACTCAATTTGAGTAGAAAAAGGAGTTAACTAATTTATCTCGTTTTTGATCAATAGTGAACCAGAAATTTCCCTTTTTGAACTAAAGAGAGATTTTGTTGAGATATTTAATTTAATAAAATGAGATATACTTTCATAATTACTTTTTCTATTTAATTAAATAATCTTTAATTAATTAGAGACAATTTTCTTATTTAATTAAATAACTTCATTTAACTAATTAGGAATGGCTTCTCATTTAATTAAATAACTTTATTTAATTAATTAGAAGTAAGTACTCCATTTAATTAAATAATTTCTTTTAATTATTTGAAAATTCTTTTCGAAACTAGTCAAACGTGATTAAATTTGGTCAACTTTTGGTCAAACTTGATCTTTGCATATGTAAATATGAGCAAATGTGAGTATGAATTCCAGCAAAAATTTGATGCAAATTCTCATTCAACCTTTCAAAATGAAGAGATGAGGGTCTCTTAAATAGACTTTCTTGGATTTCATCAACAGTTGAGATCAATTTCAATCAACGGTCAGGATTAAAGGTGAAGTTTTGTCATAAAGGGAGATTTCCAAATTAAAGAGAGTTAATAGATTTAATTTGAGTAAAATAAGGAGTTAACTGATTCAATTTGAGTAGAAAAAGGAGTTAACTGATTTAAGTCTTTTTTTAACAATAATGAACTGGAAATTTCCCTTTTTGAACTGAAAAGAGATTTTGTTGAGATATTTAATTTAATAAAATGAGATATGCTCTCATAATTACTTTTTCTATTTAATTAAATAATCTTTAATTAATTAGAGACACTTTTCTTATTTAATTAAATAACTTCATTTAATTAATTAGGAATGGCTTCTCATTTAATTAAATAACTTTTTTTAATTAATTAGAAGTAAGTACTCCATTTAATTAAATAATTTCGTTTAATTATTTCAAAATTCTTTTCGAAACTAGTCAACTCAAGTCAACCGTGGTTAAATTTGGTCAACTTTTGGTCAAACTTGATCTTTGAGTATGTGAATATGAGCAAATGTGAGTATAAATTCCAGCAACAATCCGATGCATATTCTCATTCAACCTTTGAAAATGAAGAGACGAGAGAATCTTAAATAGACTTTCCTAGAATTCATCAATGGTTGAGATCAATTTCAATCAACGGTCATGATTAAAGGTGAAGTTTAGTCATAAAGGGAAATTTCCAAATTAAAGGGAGTTAACAGATTTAATTTGAGTAAAATAAGGAGTTAACTGATTCAATTTGAGTAGAAAATGGAGTTAACAGATTTAACTCATTTTTGATCAATAGTGAACTGGAAACTTCCCTTTTTGAACTAAAGAGAGATTTTGTTGAGATATTTAATTTAATAAAATGAGATATGCTCTCATAATTACTTTTTCTATTTAATTAAATAATCTTTAATTAATTAAAGACACTTTTCTTATTTAATTAAATAACTTCATTTAATTAATTAGGAATCACTTCTCATTTAATTAAATAAATTTGTTTAATTAATTAGAAGTAAGTACTCCATTTAATTAAATAATTCTGTTTAATTATTTCAAAATTCTTTTCGAAATTAGTCAACTCAAGTCAACCATGGTTAAATATGTTCAACTTTTAGTCAAACTTGATCTTTGCGTATGTCAACATGAGCAAATGTGAGTATGAATTCCAACAACAATTCGATGTAAATTCTCAGTCAACCTTTCAAAATGAAGAGATGAGGGTCTCTTAAATAGACTTTCCTGGAATTCATCAACGGTTGAGATCGATTTCAATCAATGGTCAGGATTAAAGGTGAAGTTCAGTCATAAAGAGAGATTTCCAAATTAAAGGGAGTTAACAGATTTAGTTTGAGTAAAATAAGGAGTTAACTGATTCAATTTGAGTAGAAAAGGGAGTCAACTGATTTAACTCATTTTTGATCAATTTAATTCGATGCAAATTCTCATTTAACCTTTCAAATTGAAGAGAGATTTTGTTGAGATATTTAATTTAATAAAATGAGATATGCTCTCATAATTAATTTTTCTATTTAATTAAATAATCTTTAATTAATTAAGGACACTTTTCTTATTTAATTAAATAACTTCGATTAATTAATTAGGAATGGCTTCTCATTTAATTAAATAACTTTGTTTAATTAATTAGTAGTAAGTACTCTATTTAATTAAATAATTTCGTTTAATTATTTCAAAAAAAAATTCGAAACTAGTCAATTCAAGTCAGCCGTGGTTAAATCTGGTCAAGTTTTGGTCAAACTTGATCTTTGCGTATGTGAATATGAGCAAATGTGAGTATGAATTCCAGCAACAATTCGATGCAAATTCTCATTCAGCTTTTAAAAATGAAGAGATGAGGGTCTCTTAAATAGACTTTTCTAGAATTTATCAATGGTTGAGATTGATTTCAATCAACGGTCAGGATTGAAGGTGAAGTTTAGTCATAAAGGGAGATTTTCAAATTAAAGGGAGTTAACAGATTTACTTTGAGTAAAATAAGGAGCTAACTGATTCAATTTCAGTACAAAAAATAGTTAACTGATTTAACTCATTTCTTATCAATAGTGAACTAGAAATTTTTCTTTTTGAACTGAAGAGAGATTTTTTTAGATATTTAATTTAATAAAATGAGATATGCTCTCATAATTACCTTTTCTATTTAATTAAATAATCTTTAATTAATAAGAGACACTTTTCTTATTTAATTAAATAACTTCATTTAATTAATAAAAAGTGGCTTCTCATTTAATTAAATAACTTTGTTTAATTAATTAAAAGTAAGTACTCCATTTAATTAAATAATTTCATTTAATTATTTCAAAATTCTTTTCGAAACTAGTCAACTCAAGCCAACCATCGTTAAATCTGGCCAAACTTGATCTTTGCTTATGTGAATATGAGTAAATGTGAGTATGAATTTCAACAATAATTTGATGGAATTTCTCATTCAACTTTTCAAAATAAAAAGATGAGGGTCTCTTAAATAAACTTTCTTGGAATTCATAAACAGTTCAGATTGATTTCAATCAACGGTCAAGATTAAAGGTGAAGTTCAGTCATACAGGGAGATTTTCAAATTAAAAGGAGTTAATAGATTTAATTTGAGTAAAATAAGGAGCTAACTGATTAAATTTCAATACAAAAAAGAGTTAACTGATTTAACTCATTTTTTATCAATAGTGAATTAGAAATTTTTGTTTTTGAACTGAAGAGAGATTTCCTTAGATATTTAATTTAATAAAATGAGATATGCTCTCATAATTACTTTTTCTATTTAAATAAATAATCTTTAATTAATTAGAGACACTTTTCTTATTTAATTAAAAAACTTCATTTAATTAATTAGGAATGGCTTCTCATTTAATTAAATAACTTTGTTTAATTAATTAGAAGTAAGTACTCCATTTAATTAAATAATTTTGTTTAATTATTTTAAATTTTTTTTCGAAATTAGTCAACTCAACTCAACTGTGGTCAAATCTGATCAACTTTTAGTGAAACTTGATCTTTGCATATGTGAATATGAGCAAATGTGAGTATGAATTCCAGCAACAATTCGATGCAAATTCTCATTCAACTTTTTAAAATGAAGAGATGAGGGTCTCTTGAATAGACTTTTCTGGAATTCATCAACGGTTGAAATCAATTTCAATCAAAGGTCAGGATTAAAGTTGAAGTTCAGTCATAAAAAGAGATTTCCAAATTAAAGGGAGTTAACAAATTTAATTTGAGTGAAATAAGGAGTTAAATGATTCAATTTGAGTAGAAACAGGAGTCAACTGATTTAACTCATTTTTGATCAATAGTGAATTGGAAATTTCTTTTTTTGAACTGAAGAGAGATTTTGTTGAGATATTTAATTTAATAAAATGAGATATGCTCTTGTAATTACTTTTTCTATTTAATTAAATAATCTTTAATTAATTAGAGACACTTTTCTTATTTAATTAAATAACTTCATTTAATTAATTAGGAATGGGTTCTTATTTAATTAAATAACTTTGTTTAATTAATTAGAATTATGTACTCCAATTAATTAAATAATTTCGTTTAATTATTTCAAAATTCTTTTCGAAACTAGTCAACTCAAGTCAACCATGGTTAAATCTAGTCAACTTTTGGTCAAACTTGATCTTTGCGTATGTTAATATGACCAAATGTGAGTATGAACTTCAGCAACAATTCGATGCAAATTCTCATTCAACCTTTCAAAATGAAGAGATGAGGGTCTCTTAAATAGACTTTCTTGAAATTCATCAACGGTCAGGATTAAAAGTGAAGTTCAGTCATAAAGGGAGATTTCCAAATTAAAATAAGTTAACAGATTTAATTTGAGTAAAATAAAGAGTTAACTGATTCAATTTGAGTAGCTAAAAATGTCAATTGATTTAACTCATTCTTGATCAATAGTGAACTCGAAATTTTCCTTTTTAACTGAAGAGAGATTTTGTTCAGATATTTAATTTAATAAAATGAGATATGCTCTCATAATTACTTTTCTATTTAAGTAAATAATCTCTAATTAATTAGAGACACTTTTCTTATTTAATTAAATAACTTTATTTAATTAAATAGGAATGGCTTCTCATTTAATTAAATAATTTTTTTTAATTAATTAGAAGTAAGTACTCCATTTAATTAAATAATTTCGTTAAATTATTTAAAAATTCTTTTCGAAACTAGTCAACTCAAGTCAACCGTGGTTAAATCTAGTCAACTTTTTGTAAAACTTGATCTTTGCATATGTGAATATGGGCAAATGTGAGTATGAATTCCAGCAACAATTTGATGCAAATTCTCATTCAACCTTTCAAAATGAAGAGATGAGGGTTTCTTAAATAGAATTTCTTGGAATTCATCAATGGTTGAGATCGATTTCAGTCAACGGTCAGGATTAAATGTGAAGTTCAGTCATAAAGTGAGATTTACAAATTAAAAGGAGTTAATAGATTTAATTTGAGTAAAATAAGGAGTTAACTGATTCAATTTGAGTAGAAAAAAGAGTTAACTGATTTAACTCATTTTTAATCAATAGTGAACTGGAAATTTACCTTTTTGAACTGAGGAGAGATTATGTTGAGATATTTAATTTAATAAAATAAGATATGCTCTAATAATTAATTTTTTATTTAATTAAATAATCTTTAATTAATTAGAGACAATTTTCTTATTTAATTAAATAACTTCATTTAATTAATTAGGAATGGCTTCGCGTTTAATTAAATAACTTTGTTTAATTAATTAGAAGTAAGTACTCTATTTAATTAAATAATTTCATTTAATTATTTCAAAAAAAAATTCGAAACTAGTCAACTCAAGTAAACCATGATTAAATCTGACCAACTTTTGGTCAAACTTGATCTTTGCATATGGGAATATGAGAAAATGTGAGTATGAATTCCAGCAACAATTCGATGCAAATTCTCATTCATCCTTTCAAAATGAAGAGTTGAGGGTCTCTTAAATCGACTTTCCTGAAATTCATCAACGGTTGAGATCAATTTCAATCAATGGTTAGGATTAAAGGTGAAGTTCAGTCATAAAGGGAGATTTACAAATTAAAGGGAGTTAATAGAATTAATTTGAGTAAAATAAGGAGTTAACTGATTCAATTTGTGTAGAAAAAGGAGTCAACTGATTTAACTCATTTTTGATCAATAGTGAACTGGAAATTGCCCTTTTTGAACTCAAGAGAGATTTTGTTGAGATATTTAATTTAATAAAATGAGATATGCTCTCATAATTACTTTTTCTATTTAATTAAATAATCTTTAATTAATTAGAGACACTTTTCTTATTTAATTAAATAACTTCAATTAATTAATTAGGAATGGCTTCTCATTTAAATAAATAACTTTGTTTAATTAATTATTAGTAAGTACTCTATTTAATTAAATAATTTTGTTTAATTATTTCAAAATTCTTTTGGAAACTAGTCAACTCAATTCAACCGTGGTTAAATCTAGTCAACTTTTGCTCAAACTTGATCTTTGCGTATGTGAATATGAGCAAATATGAGTATGAATTCCAACAACAATTCGATGCAAATTATCATTCAACCTTTCAAAATGAAGAGATGCGCATCTCTTAAATAGACTTTCCTAAAATTCATCAATGGTTGAGATCGATTTTAATCAATGGTCAGTATTCAAGGTGAAGTTCAATCATAAAGGGAGATTTCCAAATTAAAAGGAGTTAACAGATTTAATTTGAGCAAAATAAGGAGTTAACTTATTCAATTTGAGGAGAAAAAGGAGTCAACTAATTTAAGTCATTTTTTATCAATAGTGAACTGAAAATTTCCCTTTTTGAATTGAAGAGAGATTTTGTTGACATATTTAAGTTAATAAAATGAGATATGCTCTCATAATTACTTTTTCTATTTAATTAAATAATCTTTAATTAATTAGAGACACTTTTCTTATTTAATTAAATAACTTCATTTAATTAATTAGGAATGGCTTCTCATTTAATTATATAACTTTGTTTAATTAATTAGAAGTAAGTACTCTATTTAATTAAATAATTTTGTTTTATTATTTCAAAATTCTTTTCGAAACTAGTCAACTCAAGTCAACCGTGGTTAAATCTGGTCAACTTTTGTTCAAACTTGATCTTTGCATATGTGAATATGAGCAAATGTGAGTATGAATTCCAGCAACAATTGGATGCAAATTCTGATTCAACCTTTCAAAATGAAGAGATGAGGGTCTCCTAAATAGACTTTTTTAAAATTCATCAATGGTTGAGATCGATTTCAATCAACGATCAGAATAAAAGGTGAAGTTCAGTCATAAAGGGAGATTTCAAAATTAAAGGGAGTTAACAGATTTAATTTGAGTAAAATAAGGAGTTAACTGATTCAATTTGAGTAGAAAAAGGAGGCAACTGATTTAACTCATTTTTTTATCTATAGTGAACTGAAAATTTCCCTTTTTGAACTAAAGAGAGAATTTGTTCATATATTTAATTTAATAAAATGAGATATGCTCTCATAATTACTTTTTCTATTTAATTAAATAATCTTTAATTAATTAGAGGCACTTTTCTTATTTAATTAAATAACTTCATTTAATTAATTAGGAATGGCTTCTTCTTTAATTAAATAACTTTGTTTAATTAATTAGAAGTAAGTACTTCATTTATTTAAATAATTTTGTTTAATTATATCAAAATTGTTTTTGAAACCAGTCAACTCAAGTCAATCGGGGTTAAATTTGGTCAACTTTTGGTCAAACATGATCTTTGCGTATGTGAATATGAGCAAATGTTAGTATGAATTCCAGCAACAATTTGATGCAAATTCTTATTCAATCTTTGAAAATGAAGAGATTAGGGTCTCTTAAATAGACTTTCCTGGAATTCATCAACGGTTGAGATCGATTTCAATCAACGGTCAGGATTAAAGGTGTAGTTCAGTCATAAAGGGAGATTTCTAAATTATAGAGAGTTAACAGATTTAATTTGAGCAAAATAAGGAGTTAACTGATTCAATTTGAGGAGAAAAAGGAGTCAACTGATTTAACTCATTTTTTATCAATAGTGAACTGAAAATTTCCCTTTTTGAATTGAAGAGAGATTTTGTTGACATATTTAATTTAATAAAATGAGATATGCTCTCATAATTACTTTTTCTATTTAATTAAATAATCTTTAATTAATTAGAGGCACTTTTCATATTTAAATAAATAACTTTATTTAATTAATTAGGAATGGCTTCTCATTTAATTAAATAACTTTGTTTAATTAATTAGAAGTAAGTACTCCATTTAATTAAATAATTTTGTTTAATTATTTCAAAATTCTTTTCGAAACTAGTCAACTCAAGTCAGTCGTGGTTAAATCTGATCAACTTTTGGTCAAACTTGATCTGTGCGTATGTGAATATGAGCAAATGTGAGTATGAATTCCAGCAACAATTCGATCTAAATTCTCATTCAACCTTTCAAAATGAATAGATGAAGTTCTCTTAAATAGACTTTCCTTGAATTCATCAACAGTTGAGATCAATTTCAATCAATGGTCAGGATTAAAGGTGAAGTTCAGTCATAAAGGGAGATTTCCAAATTAAAGGGAGTTAACAGATTTAATTTGAGTAAAATAAGGAGTTAACTAATTCAATTTGAGTAGAAAAAAGAGTTAACTGATTTAACTTATTTTTTATCAATAGTGAACTAAAATTTTCCCTTTTTGAACTGAAGAGAGATTTTGTTCAGATATTTAATTTAATAAAATGAGATATGCTCTCATAATTACTTTTTCTATTTAATTATATAATCTCTAATTAATTAGAGACACTTTTCTTATTTAATTAAATAACTTCATTTAATTAGTTAGGAATGGCATCTCATTTAATTAAATAACTTTGTTTAATTAATTAGAAGTAAGTACTCCATTTAATTAAATAATTTCATTTAATTATTTCAAATTTTTTTTAAAACTAATCAACTCAAGTCAACCGTGGTTAAATCTGGTCAACTTTTGGTCAAACTTGATCTTTGCATATGTGAATATGAGCAAATGTGAGTATGAATTCCAGCAACAATTCGATGCAAATTCTCATTCAACCTTTCAAAATGAAGAGATGAGGGTCTCTTAAATAGACTTTCTTGAAATTCATTAACGGTTGAGATTGATTTCAATCAACCGTCAGGATTAAAAGTGAAGTTCAGTCATAAAGGGAGATTTCCAAATTAAAAGGAGTTAACAGAGTTAATTTGAGTAAAATAAGGAGTTAACTGATTCAATTTGAGTAGGAAAAGGAGTTAACTGATTTAACTCATTTTTTATCAATAGTGAACTGGAAATTTCTTTTTTTGAACTGAAGAGAGATTTTGTTAAGATATTTAATTTAATAAAATGAGATATGCTCTTATAATTAATTTTTCTATTTATTTAGATAATCTTTAATTAATTAGAGACACTTTTCTTATTTAATTAAATAACTTCATTTAATTAATTAGGAATGACTTCTCATTTAATTAAAAAACTTTTTTTAATTAATTAGAAGTAAATACTCCATTTAATTAAATAATTTGTAGTGCCTGCCCCTAGTTCGCATTTTGCTAACATTGTTGAAATCTTTTAAGACTAGTTTTATGTTGTGGGTTAGCAGCATTCTTTTGAGATTAATAGATATTGTGCTATGGATTCAGTTTGTTATGTGATGAGATCACTTAGATCCTACATTTCATGTATGCATGATGATTATTTTCAGTGTTTGCAGTTATTAACGATGATTAGTAAGATGATTTATTATCATATGTTTTTTATTATGGATACTTACCTCATACTTGCATGTGTATGGTGTGCATGTTTGCTTTGCGTGATCGCTTTTGTATGGTGTGTCTGATGTGGTTAAGTAAGGGAGTCGTAGTCACCTGCTAGTCGGGATCTACACGATGCACGACTTTCTGCCATTGCCTGTTTAGTTTAGTATATATATTGTGTTTGTACATGCATGATTTTTATGCAGGTTGCAAGTACCGAGTATCGACTTCTTTGAATTGTCAGGATGAGCGTACCCTATCACATTATCTCAATGATAAGAGAGGGGAGATAAATTCTCAAGTCCAAATCCCAACCCCTTAAGCCATTTGTTCTAATTGAAAAATTAGGACAAGTATCTGAGTTGAGTACCCTTCGAATACGTTGGATGACGTAATTCGTGATTTAAACCCTTGATTTGATTTTGTATGTATTTTGGCTATGATGGGTTTTCATATTTTTACTTTATGAGTCTTTGATTTATTTTCTATTGATTAAGCCTAATTAAAAGATTTAATTAATGGTTTAATTAAATGAAAAATTAATATGATATTTTAATATTTATTTTATTTTATTAATTGAGAAATTAATTAAATAAAATAATTAAATTTGAAAATAAAAAGTTAAAAGTTTAAATTTGGAATGTGACAATATTTATTTTAATAATAATATATTTGGAGTTCATTTTTAAATAAATGACTAAATAATATTATTATTAAAGCTAATAAATATTTTAGCAATTAAGTTTTGGAAATAAAATTTAAAAGTGGAAAATATATTTTAAATTATTAAAAGATTATAAATCTCATGTGATTAAAATATAAATATATTAAGATTTCAAAGTGGAATTATTAAAGTTAGTGCATGAGATTTAATAAATAAATAAATTAAATTGGGAAGAGTAAATTAAATATCATATTAATTAATGTGCATTATTTTAATGTTTGCTCACATAGGGGTTGGCAAATTCTCGAAAGTTGTCATGTAGAAAACACAGAAGTTTGCACTCTAAGAATGCACTAGTTATATATACTTAGAAGTTAGCATTTTTATTTAAGCACATGGTGTCTACAACCTTAAGACTCATCTAGAAGGTTGGAGAAGGCTCATGCTTAGTTGTCATGCTTATCTTCTAGTTGTTTCTAGAGACACTCTAGATTCATCTTAGAGACTTTTAAATAGAGGCTCTCCTAGTGTGTTTGTACAAGTGGAATGGAAGCTACGAGCTACAAGCTTAATGGAAGCTTAAATGGAAGCTACAAGCCACAAGCTAAAATGGAAGCTTCAAAGCTTACATGCATTGGAGAAGATCATATTCTCATATGTTTCTACATGCTTCTATGTTTCTATAAGCACCTCTAGTTACTTGGAGGATTCAATTGGTTGGATTGCGAATGATAGAGAAGGAAGAAATTTTCTATGGACTTCTGAGGCATGGTGAATTAGCATCAGTGTCCAGGTGCACTCGTGATAATCTCATACTCTATTTGTACTATTTCTCTTCCTGTCTTCATCATGTCTATGTGTCTGAGTACTCTTATGATTGAATCTACAATTGAATTAGAATCTAGATATTTTGTTGGTTGAGTAGAAAACAATAGAAAACTCTAGATCCAATTAAGGAAGAAATTAGATCTAAACAGGTTTGGGTTCGAATTAGAATCAAATTGAAATAGATTTGAAAATATGGCCAAATCCATTAGTGAAATTATTGGATAAATTTAGAGAACAATTACCTTTTGAGAAAAAAAATTTAATTCATCACAAATTGTCCTGTCACTGCCCCTTGGATAGACCTGAACTCAGTCGTTCATAACTTTTTATCGAGATCAAATTTATTCGATCGCTCCGTCAGAATTGGCGCAACTTGGCCCTCTCCAACATACTTAAATTTTAGCCCGATCCAACGGTTCATTAGGGAGATATGGCCGTCGTACTGGGACTATTTTATTCAAAGACAGATATTTCTCCATTTGTCATAACCAAGAGTTCTTTATGCTTAAACTTCAAAAAATAATATATCAAAGCATGGAATGAATTAAAGATATTATTCTAATATTTTTTTAATAGAATCTTATTAATATGTATTAGTTTTATATGGTTTATTATCTAATCTAATTAAATCAAATTTAATTAAGATTATTTAATAGTAGAAGAAGTGTAATTAATTATTAGTCAATTTAAGTAAATAGATTTTTAAGTGAGGAAAAAATTTTAAAAAAAGAAATATTAATGATTTAGTTGTTATTCATTGATTGGTTCAAATATCAATCATTATAATTGAATATTGAAATTATTAGTGAGTTATTATTTATTAATAATTGTTAAGTTTAACAAATTATTAATGAAAGATAGTATAGATAAGTTTATATATAGATTCAATTAAGTTCAATATAATTAAGATTAGTTAATAATTGAAGTATAGTATTAAGAATTTAGTTGAGATCAAATTAAGGAGAGAAAAATACAATAGAAATGAATTTATGTTATCATGAATGAAATTGTGATTAATGAAGTTGGTGATCATTATACTTAGAATCATCAAAGATTATTTTCGACAAATGATTGCCTATTGATTATTGGTAAATCTTATCTGGGGAAAGATTCTTAAAGTAGTTATATTTAATTTACTAGTGACATCGTTGTTAGCAAAAATAATAATAAAATCTGTTATCGTAGATTTATTTTAACTTGTTATTAGTTATTAAACTATTACTAATTCTAATGTTAATGAAATGAAATATAGTTGGTTGATAATTAGTTGAATCAAATGGGGTTTAACTAAATGATTATCAATAATAAGGGCTTGTCAAGGAAAAGTTAGTTTTCATTGATAGAATGGCAAAGGTGGTCATTATAGATTTATTAATAAGATTTTCAACAGAGCTTGTTATTAATAAGTTATTGAACTATTAATATGAATATTTGACTTGTAGATGACTTTTTACGCACAAACTATTGTTAGTTATTAGTCAACTGAATTTGTAATTATTAATTGAATTAATTAGAGTTAATTAGATTTAATTAATAATTATGTTATGTAATAGAAGATTCAATTGATATAATTCTTTTAACGAGATTGTAGATTATCTATATCAAAGTTGATAAGTCTTATTCTAATGACTTGAATAATGACTTAGATATTTTAATGGTTATTAGTGACGATTTAATTACTCTAATGATTATAATTAGGAGGCTTAAGTGTTAGAGATATTTTGACTATTAGAATGTTAAAGAGTCATGGATTGTGCACCTATGTTAATTGATTGATTTAATCGATCATTTTATTAAAGTTATAATCTTCTTATTTGAAGAATGATAATTGGCTCTCTTATAATATAAAAAATAATGAAAGGTTAATCAATTAGAATATGGATCATGGTTAAATATAGATGACAATTTAATTAAAAGTCAATGATGATTAGTTTAGTGAATATTTATCCTTAAGTTATTCTTAGAATGTAATTCTTAATAATGGAAGCATAATGCTATCGGGGAACAAATGGGTTGACTTGTAGGTCAAATGATGATGAACTTAGACACTTTAAAAAATATACTTGCAAACAGAAAACTAGAAACCCCTACACATTATTCAACTATGTGAATTTAGTAAACCAAAACATGTGTTTGCATCGTGTATTCTATATGTTTCTTGTTTCGGGTTTTGGGTTGGCTAGTGTTGACCAGTCTTAGGTTGTTAACAGAGGCTCGGTGGTTATGAGATGTGTTGGCATGTTGATCTTATTTGGTCTCGATCTTTATAAGCCCAACAATCATTATGTGATCGTATGCTCTATGAAATGTTTGTATTTGTTCATCAGTCTTCATGTGTGAAGCTGAGATTTATGTGTATGAGATACTTGAGCTAATCATTTTTGAGTCATCGATCAGTTATCCTTGGATTATTTTCTAGTCGCCATGATGGGACTGAAATGTGGATTTATTTTTTGATGATGTCATGTTGTGACATGTTTTGACTCAACCATTTTGGAGTCTTCGATCAGTATGATTTTGAGATATTATGGGTTGCTTGTTGAAGAACTAATGGACATGGTGATTATTTTGAGATATATTTTGGTTATTGAGAACCAATGGATACTTATGATTATCAATGATGCCTTCAGTTGCCAATAGAGAACTATTGTGGTCATGATTTTCTATGGATGTTTTTTTTAGATGCTCATGGAGATTTTGATGATTCTTATCTTGGAGATTTGATGATTCTTATTGTGGATATTTGATGCTTTTATCATTCATATTTGATGATTCTTTTTATGGATTATCTTTTGGATTTATTTTACAGTCGCTTGTACAGGACTGTGGTGATTTATGATTCCATGAGCTTAGGGTAGTTTATCTACTTGTAGTGTCGGGAAGTGGCTTGCAATGGGGGTCGGGGCCCTAAGTGGCTACCAGGGTAACTCATTGTAAGTTTGGTTAATAAGTGATAACATTTACACACTAAATGAGGATTAAATGAACTTAAAAAGATAATTATTTTAGTTCTCACCCATGCCTTGAGCGCTTGTACAGGCTAGGATGGGAGTAGTGAGACGCATGGTTGCGACCTTGCATTCCATAGTATGCCTCGTCAGTATGAGAGGATACTAGTGGCCGCATGAGATCTGTATGGACCCGTAGAGTTTAGCTAACTGCCAGGGTAACTTGTACGAGATAAATGCGATGACACTTTCCCGCTTGCATAGTAGGTTCCTACATGTCATTTTTGTGCCTTTGACAATTAGATGTCAAATTTGTGTGATGGAACCCTTGAGTAGTATACTTTTAGGATTCCTAGACTTTAGAGATTTGTGCTATGTGATTTTGATAGCCTGTTTGAGACTTGAGATTATCTCCTCAGCACGGTGGGAGTGGACCACTTAGGTTCCACGCGGTCGGGTAGTAGTATTTTTCCACTCTTATCATTTGAGATCCATTGAGACACCGTGGCTGAGCATTCTTGGTTGGTATTTATCTTCATTATGATCTTGGAGCATTATGATAGATGATATACCTTGCGATGGATGTATTTATTGGTATGTTTCTTATATTGATGATTTGCATATGCTAGATAATGTTACTTTATGCTTTACTTTGCATGTTAGTAGGATGTTTTAGGAGTGACATTCCTACTATGTTAATAGCCGATGATCTCTCCGGTGCTTTGGAATGTTATGCACGAAGGGATGGCTAGGATCCACGATGGTCTAATGATGCTATTTACGGTTGGGAGGAACCGTGCACTTAGTTATTTATGTTTGAGATGTATGGTAATATTTTGTGATGAATGTTTATATCTTTTGCGATGATGTATCATGTATGGTTTTTGGTTTCATTTACTTTAGTTTCATCATGGATTAATATTGGATAATGATGTACTTTATTTACATGGATGTTTATTCTTTTAAACTTTTCATATCTTGTAACATGTACAGTGGATGATTGAGCACTCTGAAAATGTAATTTATGAACATTGAATGTATCATTGCTATTTCATAAGGACGTGATGTTAGATGGATAGTTAAGATTAGATGTGATTCAACGTTAAGGGATCTTAAAAGAATGTCACTTGTTATGTATATATGTTATGTTTACTTTCATTTGAATTGTTACTATTGCTTCCGCAAGTGTTGTGTATGGTTTTACTTTCATATTTCTAAAAAAAAATTGTTTGGCAAATTTAGTGAAATTCTTTGGATCCCTTGGCGGGGCATTACATAATTTCGTTTAATTATTTCAAAATTCTTTTCGAAACTAGTCAACTCAAGTCAATTGTGGTTAAATCTGGTCAACTTTTGGTCAAACTTGATCTTTGCGTATGTCAATATGAGCAAATGTGAGTATGAATTCCAGCAACAATTCGATGCAAATTCTCATTCAACCTTTCAAAATGAAGAGATGAGAGTCTCTTAAATAGACTTTCTTGGAATTCATCAACGGTTGAGATCGATTTCAATCAACGGTCAGGATTAAAGGTGAAGTTCAGTCATAAAGGGAGATTTCCAAATCAAAGGGAGTTAACAGATTTAATTTGAGTAAAATAAGGAGTTGACTGATTCAATTTGAGTAGAAAAAAGAGTTAACTGATTTAACTCATTTTTTATCAATAGTGAACTAAAAATTTCCCTTTTTGAATTAAAGAGAGATTTTGTTGAGATATTTAATTTAATAAAATGAGATATGCTCTCATAATTACTTTTTCTATTTAATTAAATAATCTTTAATTAATTAGAGACACTTTTCTTATTTAATTAAATAACTTTATTTAATTAATTAGCAATGGCTTCTCATTTAATTAAGTAACTTTCTTTAATTAATTAGAAGTACTCTATTTAATTAAACAATTTTGTTTAATTATTTCAAAATTCTTTTCGAAACTAGTCAACTCAAGTCAACCGTGGTTAAATTTGGTCAACTTTTGGACAAACTTGATCTTTGCGTATGTGAATATGAGCAAATGTGAGTATGAATTCCAGTAACAATTCGATGCAAATTCTCATTCAACCTTTCAAAATGAAGAGATGAGGGTCTCTTAAATAGACTTTCTTGAAATTCATCAACAGTTGAGATCGATTTCAATCAACGGTCAGGATTAAAGGTGAAGTTCAGTCACAAAGGAAGATTTCAAAATTAAAGGGAGTTAACAGATTTAATTTGAGTAAAATAAGGAGTTAACTGATTCAATTTGAGTAGAAAAAGGAGTTAACTCATTTAACTCATTTTTTATCAATAGTGAACTAGAAATTTCCCTTTTTGAACTAAAGAGAGATTTTGTTGAAATATTTAATTTAATAAAATGAGATATGCTCTCATAATTACTTTTTCAATTTAATTAAATAATCTTTAATTAATTAGAGACACTTTTCTTATTTAATTAAATAACTTCATTTAATTAATTAGGAATGGCTTCAAATTTAATTAAATAACTTTGTTTAATTAATTAGAAGTAACTACTCCATTTAATTTGTAATGCCCTACCAAGGGATCCAAAGAATTATACTAAGTTTACCTAACAAATTTTTTTTTTAAAATATGAAAGTAAAACCATTCACAACACTTGTGGAAGCATTCGAAACAATTCGAATAAAAGTACACATAACATAACATAACAGATTATATTCTTTAAAGATCTCTTAACGTTGTATCACATCTAAATTAACTATTCATCTAACATCCAATCCTTATGAAATAAAAATGATACATCCAACATTCTTAAACCATATACAAGTGTCTTTTTTAGTAATTACATTTCAGATTGCTCAATCACCCACTATACATGTCACAGGGTATGAAAGCTTAAAAGAATAAACATCGATGTAAATAAATTACATCTTCATCCAATATTAATCCATGATGCAATAACATAAATGAAACCACATGTCATACATGATACATCATCACAAAAAATATAAACATCCATCAAAAGAGATAACCATAAATCAAACATAAATAACTAAGTGCACGGTTTCTCCCAACCGTAAATAGCATCATTAGACCATCATGGATCCTAGCCATCCCTCAGTGCGTAACATTCCAAAGCACCGAAGAGATCATCGATATTATCATAGTAGGAATGTCACTCCTAAAACATCTTACTAACATGCAAAGTAAAGCATAAGATACCATCATCTAACATATGCAAATTATCAATATAAGGAACATTTCAGTAAATACATCCATTATAAGGTATATCATCAATCATAATGATCCAAGAACATAATGAAGATAAATACCAACCAAGAAAGCATTAGCCACGGTGTTCTAGACAGATCTCAAATGATAAGAGTGATAAAACACTACCGCCCGACCGCATGGATCCTAAGTGATCCACTCCCACCGTGCTGAGGAGATAATCTCAAGTCCCAAACAAGTTATCAAAATCACATAGCATAGATACTCTCTAAGTACAGGAATCCTAAAAGTATACTAACTCAAAGGTTCCATCACACAAAACTGACATCTAATTCTTAGAGGCACACAATGACATGTAGGAAACCTACTCTGCAAGCGGAAAAGTGTCATTGCATTTATCACGTACAAGTTACCCTGGCAATTAGCTAAACTCTACAGGTCCATACTGATCTAATGTGGCCACTAGTATCCTCTCATACTGATGAGGCATACTACAGAATGCAGGGTCGCAACCATGCGTTCTCACTACTCCCATCCTAGCCTGTACAAGCGCTCAAGGCATGGGCGAGAACATCAACAATTATCTTTTTAGGTTCATTTAATCTCCATTTAGTGTGTAAATGCTATCACTTATTAACCAAACTTACAATGAGTTACCTTGGCAACAACTTAGGGCCCCGGCCCCCATTGCAAGCCACTTCTCGACATTACAAGTAGATTACCTACCCTAATCTCATGGAATCATAAATCTCAAAATTACAAAAGATAATTCATAATAAAATCATCATATATGCATAAAAGCATTAAATATCCATAATAAGAATCATCAAATCTCCAAGATAAGAATCATCAAATCTCCATGAGCATCTGGAATAACATTCATAGAAAATCATGACCACAATAGTTCTCTATTGGCAACTGAAGGCATCATTGATAATCATAATAATCATTGGTTCTCAATAACCAAAATATATCTCAAAATAAATCACAATATCTATTGGTTCTCAACAAGCAACCAAGAATATCTCAAAATCATACTGATCGAAGACTCTAAAATGGTTGAGTCAAACATGTCACAACATGACATCATCAAGAAATAAATCCCCATTTCAGTCTCATTATGGCGACTAGAAAATAATCCAAGGATAACTGATCGATGACTCAAAACTGATTAGCTCAATGTCTCATACACATACATCTCAGCTTCACACATGAAGACTGATGAACAAATACAAACATTTCAGAGAGCATACGATTACATTACTATGGTTGGGCTTATAAAGATTAGATCAAATAAAATCAACATGCCATCATATCTCATAACCCCTGAGCCTCTGGTAACAACCTAAGACTGGTCAACACTAGTCAACTCAAAACTCAAAATAAGAAGCATATAGAATACACGATGCAAACACATGTTTTGGTTTACTAAATTCACATAGTTGAATAATGTGTAAGAGTTTCTAATTTTCTATTTGCAAGTATACTTTTAAGTGTCTTAAGTTTCATCATTTGACCTACAAGTCAACCCAATTGATTCTCCGATAGCATTATCCTTCCATTATTAAGAATTACATTCTAAGAATAACTTAAAGGTAAATATTCACTAAACTAATCATCATTGACTTTTAATTAAATTGTTCTCTTTATTTGATCAAGATCTATATTCTAATTGATTATCCTTTCAACTTTTTTAGGATCATTATTCATTATATTATAAGAGGACCAATTATCATTCTTTGAATAAGAGATTATAACTTTATTAAAATGATTAATTAATCCATCAATTAACATAGGTACATCATCCATGACCTATTATCATTCTAATAATTCTTAATTAAGACTTAATAAAATATTATTAAAATTTAAGCCTCTTAATTCAATTGTTATCATCATTGACAATCATATAATATCTAAAGTCATAATTCAACTCATAAGATTTATCAACTTGAATATAGATAATCTACAATCTCGTTAAAAGAATTATATCAATTAAATCTCTATTACATAACATAATTATTAATTAAATCCAATTAAATCTAGTTAATTGATTTAATTAATAATTACACAATCATACTATCAACTCAATGAATATCAGTTGACCATTAACTAATTAGAATTCTTTAAGATGAAAGGCAACTATAATTCAGTACTCAAATGATCATATTAATAATTCAATTATAATAACTTATTAATATTTAATAACAAACTATATTGAAAATTTTATTAATAAATCTATAATGACCACATTCGTCACTCTACAACAATGTTCCCATTTATATTTTAATAATAACAAGTTATAATAAATCCCCAATACCAAGTATTATTATCTTAAATAAGTTTTTCCTATGTATGTTGATTGATACTCCTCCAAATTAGTAACAAATTTAATTTGATTAATATCTTTTACAGTACTTCAATCATTAACTAATCTCCTCTAGATTAACTCTGATTGTATTAATTGATAACTATTTAAACTATTTATTCTATTATTTATTAATAGTTTGTTAGACCCAACAAACATTAATAAATAATAAACTCATCAAAACTATTATTAATCGATCTAGAGAACTTTACATAAGCTTCATTAGCTAACTCTTAATACCATTAAGGTATATCAATAATTTAGTTAATAATATATAACGTATTAATAATACCATAGTAATTCAAATTATAACAATGTTATAACAGTGACTCCATGTCAATTAAATCTTAATCCATTATCATTAAAATCTCCTCATTTAAAAACGTAATATAAAATTACCATCTCTAAATTATTTAATATATATTATAAAAAGTTCACTATATAAACTATATTAAAATATCTTTTCTTTTAATTTTCTCTCATTTAAAAATTTATTTACTTAGATTGACTAATAGTTAATTACACTTCTTCTACTATTAACTAATCTTAATTAAATTAAATTTAATTAGATTAGATAATAAACCATATAAAACTAATGCATATTAATAAGATTCTACTAAGAGAATATTGCAATAATATCTTTAATTCATTCCCTTCTTTGATATATTATTTTTATGAAGTTAAAGCATAAAGAACTCTTGGTTATGGGAAATGGAGAAATATTTGTCTTTGAATAAAACAGTCTCAGTACGACAACCATATCTCCCTAATGAACTATTGGATCGGGCTGAAATTAAAATATGTTGGAGAGGGTCAAGTTGCGCCAATTCTGACTGAAGCGATCAAATAAATTCGATCATGAGAAAAAGTTATGAATAACTGAGTTTGGGTCTATCCGAGGGGCAGCGACAGGACAGTTTGTGATGAATTAAAATTTTTTCCCTAAAAGGTAATTGCTCTTTAAATTTATCCAATAATTTCACTAATGGATTTGGCCATAAATCTTAAAACCATTTTCAAATCTATTTCAATTTGATTCTAATTCGAACCCAAACTCATTTATATCTAATTTCTTCCTTAATTAGATCTAAGTTTTTTTATTGTTTTCTTTGCAACCATACATATCTAGATTCTAATTTAATTGTAGATTTAATCACAAAGAGTATTTAGACACATATAAAAAACATGATGAAGATAGGAACAGAAATAGTGCAAAGACAATATGCGAATATCACGAGTGCACCTGGACACTGATGCTAATCTGCCATGCCTCAGAAGTCTATAGAAAATCTCTTCTTTCTCCATCATTCGCAATTTCTCCAAGATCCAAGCCAACCAAATCTTCCAAGTGCTTAGAAGAGCTAGAAGGAACATAGAAGCATGTAAAAAATATATGAGCATGTAGAAGCATATGATCTTCTCAATGAATGTAAGCTTTGAAGCTTCCATTTTAGCTTGAAGCTTGTAGCTTGTAGCTTCCATTAAACTTTCACTTTAGCTTGTCCAAATACACTAAAAGAGCTTCTATTTAAAGGTCTCTAAGATGCATTTAGAGTGTCTCTAGAAACAACTAGAAGATAAGCATGACAACCAAGCATGAGTCTTTTCCAACTTTCTAGATGAGTCTTAAGGTTGTAGACACCATGTGCTCAAATAAAAATGCTAACTCCTAAGTGTAGACAACTTATGCATTCTTAGAGTGCAAACTCCAGTGTTGTCTACATGACAACTCCCGAGAATTTGCCAACTCCTATGTGAGCAAATATTAAAATAATGCACAATCATTAATATAATATTTACTTTACTCTTTCTAATTTAATTTATTTATTTATTAAATCTCATGCACTAACTTTTATAATTGCACTTTTCAATAATAATATATTTATATTTTAATCACATGAAATCTAGAATCTTTTAATAATTTTAATATATTTTTTCACTTTTAAATTTTATTTTTCTAAACTTAATTGCTAAAATATTTATTAGCTTTAATAATATTATTATTTAGTCATTTATTTAAAAATGAACTCCAAATATATTATTATTAAAATAAATATTGTCACATTCCAAATTTAAACTTTTAACTTTTATTTTCAAATTTAATTATTTTATTTAATTAATTAAATAAAATAAATATTAAAATATCATATTGATTTTCCATTAAATTAAACCATTAATTAAATCTTTTATTTAGGCTTAATTAATAGAAAATACATCAAAGATTCATAAGGGTAAAATACGAAAACCCATCATAGCCAAAATACATACAAAATCAAATCAAGGGTTAATATCACGAATTACGTCATCTGATGCATTCGGAGGGTACTCAACTCAGATACTTGTTCTAATTTTTTAATTAGGACAAATGGCTTAAAGGGTTGAGATTTGGACTTGAGAATTTATCTCCCCTCTCTTATCATTGAGATAGTGTGATAGGGTATGCTCATCTTGGCAATTCAGGGAAGTCGATACCTGGTACCTGCAACCTGCATAAAAATCATGCATGTACAAGCACAATATATACTAAACTAAATAAGCAATGGCAAGAAGTGGTGCATCGTGTAAATCCTGACTAGCAAGTGACTACGACTCCCTTCCTTAACCATATCAGACACGTCATACAAAAACAAACACGCAAAGAAAACATGCACACCATACAGATACAAGTATGGGGTAAGTATCCATAAGAAAACACATATGATAATAAATTATCTTACTAATTTTTATTAATAACTGCAAATGCTGAAAATAATCATCATGCATACATGAAATGCAAACTCTAAGTAATCTATCACATATCAACTGAATCCATAGCACAATATCTGATAATCTCAAAAGAATGTTGCTAACCAACAACATAAAACTAGCTCTAAAAGAGTTCAGCAATGATATCAAACTATGAACTAAGGGCAGGCACTACATCCACCCCCCTATGGGATTAGGCTTACTCCCGGAAGCCTACAAGAATGAGAAACTAAGTTACTCACTTTGCAGGTCCTATTGAACCCTTTCCCTCTGTAGGAAAACATGATTCCACTGAGGATATTACAACACCTTTAGAGCAATATGATTTTGGTTTAATGGTAAATCGAAAACCACATTGATCCAACATTCGTTCTTTTAATAACTACTAAAATAGATCCTCTAATACATTCTAAACAAGAGAAACTTAATGCTTGCAAAGATAAACAAGGGCATACTACCTTACAACATAAATAAAAAATACATGTTTTACAACTAGAATGGGTTCCAATTTTTAGTTTTGCCCTCATTTAAGTTTACATAGAATTTTCAGTCTTGAAAGCTAAGTGTTGAAATATGAAAAATATGCAAGTATCAGTTTCAAATTTTATTTCAGTTCACCTAGTTTCAAGTTTCAGTTTGAAAGAGATACATATGATAGTTCAAAATTTTCATTTTGATCAACTAATTAACAACTAGTGGTATTCCAATATACCCAGAGCTCCCAATGTTGAAACTCAGGCTCTGATACCAAATGTAATGCCTCACCAAGGGATCCAAAGAATTACACTAAGTTTACCTAACAAATTTTTTTTTTAAACATGAAAGTAAAACTATTCACAACACTTGTGGAAGCAATAGAAACAATTCGAATAAAAGTACACATAATATAACATAACAGATTACATTCTTTAAAGATTCCTTAACATTGTATCACATCTAAATTAACTATTCATCTAACATCCTATCCTTATGAAATAACAATGACACATCCAACATTCTTAAACTATATACAAGTGTCATTTTTAGTAATTACATTTCAGATTGCTCAATCACCCACTATACATGTCACAGGGTATGAAAGCTTAAAAGAATAAACATCCATGTAAATAAAGTACATTTTCATCCAATATTAATTCATGATGCAATAACATAAATAAAACCACATGTCATACATGATACATCATCACAAAAAATATAAACATCCATCATAAGAGATAATCATAAATCACAAACATAAATAACTAAGTGCACGATTCCTCATAACCGTAAATAGCATCATTAGACCATCGTGGATCCTAGCCATCCCTCCGTGCGTAACATTTCAAAGCACCGAAGAGATCATCAGTATTATCATAGTAGGAATGTCACTCCTAAAACATCCTACTAACATGCAAAGTAAAGCATAAGATACCATCATCTAACATATGAAAATTATCAATGTAAGGAACATACCAGTAAATACATCCATCATAATGATCCAAGAACATAATGAAGATAAATATCAACCAAGAAAGCATGAGCCACGATGTTCCAGACAGATCTCAAATGATAAGAGTGATAAAACACTACCACCCGACCACGTGGATCCTAAGTGGTCCACTCCCATCGTGCTGAGGAGATAATCTCAAGTCTCAAACAGGCTATCAAAATCACATAGCATAGATACTCTCTAAGTCTAGAAATCCTAAAAGTATACTAACTCAAAGGTTCCATCACACAAAACCGACATCTAATTCTCAGAGGCACACAATGACATATAGGAAACCTATTCTGCAAGTGAGAAAGTGTCATCGCATTTATCATGTACAAGTTACCGTGACAGTTAGCTAAACTCCATGAGTCCATACTGATCTCATGCGGCCAATAGTATTCTTTCACACTGACGAGGCATACTACGAAATGCATGGTCGCAACCATGCATTCTCACTACTCCCATCCTAGCCTGTACAAGCACTCAAGGCATGGGTGAGAACATCAACAATTATCTTTTTAGGTTCATTTAATCTCCATTTAGAGTGTAAATGTTATCACTTATTAACCAAACTTACAATGAGTTACCCTGGTAGCCACTTAGGGCCCTGACCCCATTGCAAACCACTTCCCGACACTACAAGTAGTTTACCTACCCTGAGCTCATGGAATCATAAATCTCAAAATTACAAAAGATAATCCATAATAAAATCATCAAATATGCATAAAAGCATCAAATATCCATAATAAGAATCATCAAATCTCTAAGATAAGAATCATCAAATCTCCATGAGCATCTGGAAAAATATCCATAGAAAATTATGACCACAACAGTTCTCTATTGGCAACTAAAGGCATCACTGATAATCATAATAATCATTGGTTCTCAATAACCAAAATATATCTCAAAATAAATCACAGTATCCATTGGTTCTCAAGAACCAACCAAGAATATCTCAAAATCATACTGATCGAAGACTCCAAAATGGTTGAGTCAAACATGTCACAACATGACATCATCAAGAAATAAATCCACATTTTAGTCCCATCAAGGAAACTAGAAAATAATCCAAGGATAATTGATCGATCACTCAAAAATGATTAGCTCAACATCTCATACACATACATCTTAGCTTCACACATGAAGACTGATGAACAAATACAAACATTTCGTAGAGCATATGATCACATTACCATGGTTGGGCTTATAAAAATTGAGACCAAATAAAATCAACATGCCATCATATCTCATAACCCCCGAGCCTTTGGTAACAACCTAAGACTAGTCAACACTAGTCAACCCAAAACCCAAAACAAGAAGCATATAGAATACACGATGCAAACACATGTTTTGGTTTACTAAATTCACATAGTTGAATAATGTGTAGGGGTTTCCAGTTTTCTGTTTGCAAGTATACTTTTAAGTGTCTTAAGTTTCATCATTTGACCTACAAGTCAACCCAATTGATTCCCCAATAGCATTATCCTTCCATTATTAAGAATTACATTCTAAGAATAACTTAAGGGTAAATATTCACTAAACTAATCATCATTGACCTTTAATTAAATTGTTCTCTTTATTTGACCAAGATCTATATTCTAATTGATTATCCTTTCAATTTTTTTAGGATCATTATTCATTATATTATAAGAGGACCAATTATCATTCTTCGAATAAGAGATTATAACTTTATTAAAATGATCAATTAATCCATCAATTAAAATAGGTACACCATCCATGACCTATTATCATTCTAATAATTCTTAATTAAGACTTAATTAAATATTATTAAAATTTAAGCCTCTTAATTCAATCGTTATCATCATTGACAATCATATAATATCTAAAGTCATAATTCAACTCATAAGATTTATCAACTTGAATATAGATAATCTACAATCTCGTTAAAAGAATTATATCAATTAAATCTCTATTACATAACATAATTATTATTTAAATCCAATTAACTCTAGTTAATTGATTTAATTAATAATTACACAATCATACTATCAACCTAATGAATATCAGTTGATCATTAACTAACAAGAATACTGTAAGATGAAAGGAAACTATAATTCAGTACTCAAATGATCATATTAATAATTCAATTATAATAACTTATTAATATTTGATAACAAGCTATATTGAAAATTTTATTAATAATCTATAATGATCACATTCGTCACTCTACAACAATGTCTCCATTTATATTTTAACAATAACAAGTTATAATAAATCCCTAATACCAAGTATTATTATCTTAAATAAGTTTTTCCTATGTACGTTGATTGATACTCCTCCAAATTATTAACCAATTCAATTTGATTAATATCTTTTACAATACTTCAATCATTAACTAATCTCGTCTAGATTAACTCTGATCGTATTAATTGATAACTATTTAAACTATTTATTCTATTATTTATTAATAGTTTGTTAGACCCAACAAACATTAATAAATGATAAACTTATCAAAACTATTATTAATCGATCTAGAGAACTTTGCATAAGCTTCATTAGCTAACTCTTAATACCATTAAGGTATATCAATAATTTAGTTAATAATATATAACGTATTAATAATACCATAGTAATTCAAATTATAACAATGTTATAACAGTGACTCCATGCTAATTAAATCTTAATTAGATTAGATAATAAATCATATAAAACTAATGCATATTAATAAGATTCTACTAAGATAAGATTACAATAATATCTTTAATTCATTCCATGCTTTGATATATTATTTCTATGAAGTTAAAGCATAAAGAACTCTTGGTTATGGAAAATGGAGAAATATCTGTCCTTGAATAAAATAGTCTCAGTATGAGAACCATATCTCCCTAATGAACTATTGGATCGGGCTAAAATTAAAATATCTTGGAGAGGGCCAAATTGCACCAATTCTGACCAAAGCAATCGAATAAATTCGATCACGATAAAAAGTTATGAATGACTGAGTTTGAGTCTATCCAAGGGGCAGTGACAGGACAGTTTGTGATGAATTAAAAAAATTCTCCTAAAAGGTAATTGTTTTTTAAATTTATTCAATAATTTCACTAATAGATTTGGCCATAAATCTTGAAACCATTTTCAAATCTATTTCAATTTGATTCTAATTCGAACCAAACTCCGTTTAGATCTAATTTCTTCCTTAATTGGATCTAAGATTTTTCTATTGTTTTTTTTACAACCATACATATCTAGATTCTAATTTAATTGTAGATTCAATCACAAAGAGTATTCAGACACATATAACAAACATGATGAAGATAGGAACAAAAATAGTGCAAAGACAATATGCGAATACCACGAGTGCACCTGGACACTGATGCTAATCTGTCATGCCTCAGAAGTCCATAAAAAATCTCTTCTTTCTCCATCATCGCAATTTCTCCAAGATCCAAGCCAACCAAATCCTCCAAATGACTAGAAGAGCTAGAAGGAATATAGAAACATGTAGAAAATATATGAGCATGTAGAAGCATATGATCTTCTCAATGAATGTAAGCTTTGAAGCTTGTAGCTTGTAGCTTCCATTAAATTTTTATTTTAGCTTGTCCAAATACACTAAGAGAGCTTCTATTTAAAGGCCTCTAAGATGCATTTAGAGTGTCTCTAGAAACAACTAGAAGATAAGCATGACAACCAAGCATGAGTCTTCTCCAACCTTCTAGATGAGTCTTAAGGTTGTAGACACCATGTGCTCAAATAAAAATGCTAACTCCTAAGTGTAGACAACTTGTGCATTTTTAGAGTGCAAACTCTAGTGTTGTCTACATGACAACTCTCGAGAATTTGCCAACTCCTATGTGAGCAAATATTAAAATAATGCACAATCATTAATATAATATTTACTTTACTCTTTCTAATTTAATTTATTTATTTATTAAATCTCATGCACTAACTTTTATAATTCCACTTTTCAATCTTAATATATTTATATTTTAATCACATAAAATCTAGAATCTTTTAATAATTTTAATATATTTTTTCACTTTTAAATTTTATTTTCCAAAACTTAATTGCTAAAATATTTATTAGCTTTAATAATATTATTATTTAGTCATTTATTTAAATATGAACTCCAAATATATTATTATTAAAATAAATATTGTCACATTCCAAATTTAAACTTTTAACTTTTATTTTCAAATTTAATTATTTTATTTAATTAATTTCTCAATTAATTAAATAAAATAAATATTAAAATATCATATTAATTATCTATTAAATTAAACCATTAATTAAATCTTTTATTTAGGTTTAATTAATAGAAAATACATCAAAAATTCATAAGGGTAAAATACTGTAGTGCCTGCCCCTAGTTTACATTTTTTTCGAACTACATTTATGATATGATTGCCAAACTCTTTTAGGCCAATTTATGTTTGATGAGTAGTATTATTATTTTAGAGATTATCAGAGGATGTTTACACTCAGTTTATTATATAATGAGATTACTTGGTACTCTATATTTCGTACATGTATGATGATTATTCAATGGTTTTAGTTATCGATGATGATTAGTTAGATGGCATATTATTTCATGTGCCTCTTATGGATACTTACCCCATACTGCATGTGTATGGTGTGCGTGTTGTTTTAATTATGTATGGTGTTTCTGATATGGTTAAGGAAGGGAGTCGTAGTCACCTGCTAGTCGGGATCTACACGATGCACCACTTCCTGCCATTGCCTATTTAGCTTAGAATATTGTGTTTGTACATGCATGGATTTTATGCAGGTTGTAGGTACCGGGTATCGACTTC
Source organism: Cupressus sempervirens (assembly GCA_028749045.1). NCBI lineage: Eukaryota > Viridiplantae > Streptophyta > Pinopsida > Cupressales > Cupressaceae > Cupressus > Cupressus sempervirens. Next base: position 102,670,828 of record CM053787.1, read on the forward strand.
CCTGAATTGTCAGAATGAGCGTACCCTATCGCACTGTCTCAATGGTAAGAGAGGGGAGATAAACTCTTAAGTCCAAATCCTAAACCCTTTAGCCAATTCTCCTAATTGATAATTAGGACAAGTATCTGAGTTAAGTACCCTCCGAATGCATCAAATGATGTAATTTGGTGATTATAACCCTTGTGTTTGATTTGGTATGTATTTTTCTATGATGGGTTTTCGTATGTTGCTTTATGAGTCCTTGGTGTATTTTCTATTAATTAAGTCTAATTAAAAAGACTAATTAATGATTTAATTTAATAAGGAATTAATTATGATATCTTTATATTTAATTAATTAATTAATTAATTAAATAAAAGAATTAAAGTTGGAAATTAAAGTTTAAGATATATTTAGAACAGGATAATATTTATTTAATTTAATAATAATATATTTGGAGTTCATTTTTAAATAAATGCTAAATATTATTGTTATTTAAATTAATTAAATATGTTATCAATTAAGTTCTAAAATAAATTAAAAAGTTGAAAGATATAAATTTATTAAGAATTCTAGATCGCATGATCTAATCATGAGTTAAATATAAGAATTAAATTAAAAGATTAAATTATAAAAAAATTAATAATGTTATTTTAATTTCTTAAAAGTGCACATAAGATTTAAAATAATAAATTAATTAAGAATTGAAGTCAAGTGAAATTTTAAATAGAGTTATTTAATAATTCAACTTATTGTGCATGAAAGTTGAATGCAAAAGAATTAGAAAAGATAATAAAAGTTAATTTGAGTTAACTGAGTTGTGCAAAGAGTCTTCTCGAGTAAACGCACAATTAGTGCCCCGAATTGAGGAGAATTTTCTTATCACAACTTTGGGGGTTCATTTTCGGAGGGGACGGATTTGGACGAGAATTAGGAGAAAGACAATTTTTGGAAGCAAATTTCAGAAGGCTGATACGAAGAAAGTCTCGAAGGGAAAGGTTATTGAGAGGAGCGAATTCGCATACAGTTTTTTGGAGGTTGCATAATAGCATCAGGATCAGGTAGGGTCTTGTGTTTTTTATCCATTAAATTTGCAATTATTCCCTTCCTGTCTTCTTCGTGTCTGGGGTTTGAAGATCTGTATTCTCTGTGATAAAAGTTTTAAGCTTTCAATCTTGTGAAGCTATTAATTATTCGTCAATAATTTCTGTATCCATGGAGACTGGATGAATTAATTAGAACCCTTGGTTTTCTTGATTTAGAAATGAAGATCTAATTTGATAAGGGTTTTATTTTAATGATATTGAAAAGTTCTAGATGAAAAAAATAAAATAAAATAAAAATAAATAAATATATATATATAAATAAATAAATATATATATAAATATATATATTTATATTTTACATAATTATCCTTTGGAGGAAATTGTTTTGTATTAAAAAAAAAAATTATTAAAAAAAATTAATTTTTAATAAAAACTTATTTTATTTCGAATAAAATAAAATCATATAAAAATATATATATATATTTGAATTTAATAAAGTGGGGGGGGGGAGGGAATTACCCCGTACCCGCCCCCACTGTCGGCGCAGGCCGACAGTACCTGCGTCGCAGGTACTGCGACGACAGGTACTGAGTACCTGCCGCCGCAGGCCCTGCGACCGCAGGCCTACGGCCAAAGCCGACGGGCTATAAACGTTTGGGAATTCATTTTTTAAAATTTTTTTTTATAATTTTTTTTAATTATTAAAAAATTGAATTTTATTTAATTAAAAATTTTAAATAATAAAAATTATAATATATTTAGTTTTTATAATATATTAAATTTTTTTAAATATTTAATAAATAAATATTAATTGCATTGTTATAGTTGTAAATTGTAATTTATTAATAATTTTGTTTAAATATTAATAAATTAACAATTATTAGTTGGATCAAAATAATTAATTAGATCTAATAAATATTGATTAATTTAATTAAAATTAGTTTAATTAAGTTAATTAATAAGGAATGTTATTTGACTAAATTATAAATTTGGATATTGATTTAATGTAAATTATTATAGAACTGGGTTATTCGAAAAAGGGTAGTTGTGAAAACTTTGTTACTTGAATTCGACATTGAACTAAAACACAAACCTTACCTTAATTTAAATAATATACTTTCAGATCCAATCTCTGAGACTTTGATGTTGACTTTGTACTTTGAATGTTTTGGGGTTGGTTTAGCGTTGACCAGTTCAGGTTGTTACCAGAGGCTCGGGGTTTGTGAATGTGATGTCTTGATGATTTGGTCTCGATCTTTCTTAACTTGACCATGGTAATGTGATGAAGTGCTCTATGACATGATTGTGTTTACTGTTTGTGATTGCTTTCCAGTTTCCTTGTGTGAAGCTGAGATGTATGTATTTGAGAATACCTAACTTAACCATTTTTGAGTCTCGATCAGTTATATTTGATAACCATTTCTGAGTCTCGATCAGTTATACTTGTATTACTTTCTGGTTGCTCATTAGAGAACCATTGGATTTTGTGACTTATCATTGATGCCTTCAGTTGCTGATAGAGAACTGTCGTGATTACTTGATTACTATTGGATGTTATCTATTGCTCATGAAGAACTGATATATTTTGTGGATTATCTTTTTATGATATTTTCAGTTGCTCGCATAGGACTGAGATGGTTTTATTATGATTCTTTGATTTATGAGTTCATGAGCTAGGGTAGGTTATCTATGTGTAGAGTCGGGAAGTGGCTTGCAATGGGGGTCGGAGCCCTAAGTGGCTGCCTTGAGAAACCCATTGTAAGTCATTTTTAATAAGTGAAAACATTTACACTAAATGAGAGAAAATGAACCTAACAAGATAATTGTATGTTCTCTCCCATGCCATGAGTGCTAGTACAGACTAGGATGGGGTAGAGAGGATGCTTGGTTACGACCTTGCATTCCATAGTATGCCTCGTCAGTACGAGAGGATACTAGTGGCCGCAGGATCAGTAGGGACCCGGGATTCCTAAGGGATTGCTCGGGTAACTTCTACATGAATTTTGCGATGACACTTTCTCGCTTGCATATTAGGTTTCCTACGTGTCTTGTGGTACCTCTGGGATTTAGATGTCGGTCTTTTTAGGAACCCTTGAGTTAGCATACTTATAGGATTTCCTGGACTTAGAGAGTATTTATGATTATAGGTTTTGCTATCCTATTTGGGACTTGAGACTATCTCCTCAGCGCGGTGGGAGTGGACCATTTAGGTTCCACGGGGTCGGGTGGTAGTGCTTTTACTCTTACCATTGAGATCTGTTCCATTGTCACCATGGCTGGAGATTTCGTGATTGACATTTACCTACACTATGTTCTTGGATTAGTATGATGGATGGTTAGATTTTATGATAGATGTTTTATCATTATGGATGTATGGATGTATCATGTATGGTGAATAGTTTCATATATTTTACTGTACTTGTATCATGGATTTGAGGATGTTGTATCTTGATCTTTACATATGTATATTCTTTTAAGCCTTTCATACCCTGTGACATGTACAGTGGATGAATGAGCATTCCGAATTAATTTGCCAAAGAGCATTCGGAACAAATGTATATTATGGACATTGGAGTTTCTGATTATTCTTTTATATGTATGTGTTAGTTGTTAGACTTAGAATTAATTAAATTTAAACGTGACTCAACGTCTTGGGATCTTTAAGAAATGTAACTTGCAATGTATGTTTGTCGATGATTACATGTTATTGCTTCCGCTACTATTTGTTTGATGTGTATGTCATACTTTCTTACTTTAAAAAAAAAAAAAATGTTTAGCAAACTCAGTAAAACTTTAGGTTAATTCTTTTGGATCCCTTGGCGGGGCGTTACAAATACGAAAACTCATCATAGCCAAAATACATACAAAAATCAAATCAAGGGTTAATATCACGAATTACATCATTTGACACATTCAGAAGGTACTCAACTTAGATATTTGTTCTAAATTTTCAATTAGGACAAATGGCTTAAAGGGTTGGGATTTGGACTTGAGAATTTATCTCCTCTCTCTTATCATTGAGATAGTGTGATAGGGTACGTTCATTTTGGCAATTCAGGGAAGTCGATACCCGGTACCTGCAACCTGCATAAAAATTACGCATGTACAAGCACAATATATACTAAACTAAATATGAAATGACAGGAAGTGGTGCATCGTGTAGATCCCGACTAGCAGGCGACTACGACTCCCTTCCTTAACCATATCAGACACGCCTTACAAAAGCAAACACGCAAAGCAAACACGCACATCATACACATGCAAGTATGAGGTAAGTATCCATAAGAAAACACATATGATAATAAATCATCTTACTAATCATTATTAATAACTGCAAATGCTAAAGTTAATCATCATGCATACATGAAATGCAAAATCAAAATAATCTCATCACATATCAACTGAATCCATAGCACAATATCTGATAATCTCAAAAGAATGTTGCTAACCAACAACATAAAACTAACTCTAAAAGAGTTTAGCAATGATAAAAAAAAGTGAATTAGGGGCAGGCACTACACAATTAAATAATTTCATTTAATTATTTCAAAATTCTTTTCGAAACTAGTCAACTCAAGTCAACTGTGGTTAAATCTAATCAACTTTTGGTCAAATTTGATCTTTGCGTATGTGAATATGAGCAAATGTGAGTATGAATTCTAGCAATAATTTGATGCAAATTCTCATTCAATCTTTCAAAATGAAGAGATGAGGGTCTCTTAAATAGACTTTCCTGAAATTCATCAACGGTTGAGATCGATTTCAATCAACGGTCAGGAATAAATGTGAAATTCAGTCATAAAGAGAGATTTTCAAATTGAAGGGAGTTAATAGATTTAATTTGAGTAAAATAAGGAGTTAACTGATTCAATTTGAGTAAAAAAGGAGTTAACTAATTTAACTCATTTTTTATCAATAGTGAACTGGAAATTTCCCCTTTTGAACTGAAGAGAGATTTTGTTGAGATATTTAATTTAATAAAATGAGATATGCTCTCATAATTACTTTTTCTATTTAATAAAATAATCTTTAATTAATTAGAGACACTTTTCTTATTTAATTAAATAACTTCATTTAATTGATTAGGAATGGCTTCTCATCTAATTAAATAACTTTGTTTAATTAATTAGAAGTAAGTACTCCATTTAATTAAATAATTTCGTTTAATTATTTCAAAATTCTTTTCAAAACTAGTCAACTCAAGTCAATCGTGTTAAATCTGGTCAACTTTTGGTCAAACTTGATCTTTGCGTATGTGAATATGAGCAAATGTGAGTATGAATTTCAGCAACAATTCGATGCAAATTCTCATTTAACCTTTCAAAATGAAGAGATGAGGGTCTCTTCAATAGACTTTCCTGGAATTTATCAACGGTTTAGATCGATTTCAATCAACGGTCAATATTATAGGTAGAGTTCAGTCATAAAGGGAGATTTCCAAATTAAAGGTAGTTAACAAATTTAATTTGAGTGAAATAAGGAGTTAACTGATTCAATTTAGGTAGAAAAAAGAGTTAACTGATTTAACTCATTTTTGATGTATAGTCAACTAGAAATTTGCCTTTTTGAACTGAAGAGAGATTTTGTTGAGATATTTAATTTAATAAAATGAGATATGCTCTCATAACTACTTTTTCTATTTATTTAAATAATCTTTAATTAATTAGAGATACTTTTCTTATTTAATTAAATAACTTTATTTAACTAAGTAGGAATGACTTCTCATTTAATTAAATAACTTTGTTTAGTTAATTAGAAGTAAGTACTCCATTTAATTAAATAATTTCATTTAATTATTTCAAAAAAAAAATTGAAACTAGTCAACTCAAGTCAACCGTGGTTAAATCTGATCAACTTTTGGTCAAACTTGATCTTTTCGTATGTGAATATAAGCAAATGTAAGTATGAACTCCAGCAACAATTCGATGCAAATTCTCATTCACCTTTCAAAATGAAGAGATGGGGGTCTCTTAAATAGACTTTCTTAGAATTCATCAACGGTTGAGATCGATTTCAATCAACGGTCAGGATTAAAATTGAAGTTCAGTCATAAAGGAAGATTTTCAAATTAAAGAGAGTTAACAGATTTAATTTGAGTAAAATAAGGAGTTAACTAATTCAATTTGAGTAGAAAAAGGAGTTAACTGATTTAACTCATTTTTTATCAATAGTGAACCAGAAATTTTCCTTTTTAAACTGAAGAGAGATTTTGTTGAGATATTTAATTTAATAAAATGAGATATGCTCTCATAATTAATTTTTTTATTTAATTAAATAATCTTTAATTAATTAGAAACACTTTTCATATTTAATTAAATAATTTCATTTAATTAATTAGGAATGACTTGTCATTTAATTAAATAAATTTGTTTAATTAATTAGAAGTAAGTACTCCATTTAATTAAATAATTTTGTTTAATTATTTCTAATTTTTTTCGAAACTAGTTAACTCAAGTCAACCGTAGTTAAATCTGGTCAACTTTTGTTCAAACTTGATCTTTGCATATGTGAATATGAGCAAATATGAGTATGAATTCCAGCAACAATTCAGTACAAATTCTCATTCAACCTTTCAAAATGAAGAGATGAGGGTCTCTCAAATAGACTTTCTTAGAATTCATCAACGGTTGAGATCGATTTCAATCAACGGTCAGGATTAAAGGTGAAGTTCAGTCATAAAGGGAGATTTCTAAATTAAAGGGAGTTAACAGATTTAATTTAAGTAAAATAAAGAGTTAACTGATTAAATTTGAGTAGAAAAATGAGTTAACTGATTTAACTCATTTTTTATCAATAGCGAACTGAAAATTTTCCTTTTTGAACTGAAGAGAGATTTTGTTGAGATATTTAATTTAATAAAATGAGATATGCTCTCATAATTACTTTTTCTATTTAATTAAATAATCTTTAATTAACTAGAGACACTTTTCTTATTTAATTAAATAACTTCATTTAATTAATTAAGAATGACTTCTCATTTAATTAAATAAATTTGTTTAATTAATTAGAAGTAAGTACTCCATTTAATTAAATAATTTTGTTTAATTATTTCAAAATTCTTTTCGAAACTAGTCAACTGTGGTTAAATCTGGTCAACTTTTGGTCAAACTTGATCTTTGCGTATGTCAATATGAGCAAGTGTGAGTATGAATTCCAGCAACAATTCGATGTAAATTCTCATTCAACCTTTCAAAATGAAGAGATGAGGGTCTCTTAAATATACTTTCTTGGAATTCATCAATGGTTGATATCGATTTCAATCAACGGTCAGGATTAAAGGTGAAGTTCAGTCATAAAGGAAGATTTCCAAATTCAAAGGAGTTAACAGATTCAATTTGAGTAAAATAAAGAGTTAACCGATTAAATTTGAGTAGAAAAAGGAGTTAACTGATTTAACTCATTTTTTATCGATAGTGAACTGAAAATTTCCCTTTTTGAACTGAAGAGAGATTTTTTTGAGATATTTAATTTAATAAAATGAGATATGCTCTCATAAATACTTTTTCTATTTAACTAAATAATCTTTAATTAATTAGAGACACTTTTCTTATTTAATTAAATAACTTTTTTTAATTAATTAGAAGTAAATACTCCATTTAATTAAATAATTTCGTTTGATTATTTCAAAAAAAAATTTGAAACTAGTCAACTGAAGTCAACCGTGGTTAAATCTCGTCAACTTTTGGTCAAACTTGATCTTTGCATATGTGTATATGAGCAAATGTGAGTATGAATTCCAGCAAGAATTCGATGCAAATTCTCATTCAACCTTTCAAAATGAAGAGATGAGGCTCTCTTAAATAGACTTTCGTGGAATTCATCAATGGTTGAGATCGATTTCAATCAATGGTGAGGATTAAAGGTGAAGTTAAGTCACAAATGGAGATTTCCTAATTAGAGGGACTTAACAGATTTAATTTGAGTAAAATAAGGAGTTAACTGATTCAATTTGAGTAGAAAAAGGACTTAACTGATTTAAATAATTTTTGATCAATAGTGAACTGAAATTTTTTTTTTTTGAACTGAAGAGAGATTTTGTTGAGATATTTAATTTAATAAAATGAGATATGCTCTCATAATTTCTTTTTCTATTTAATTAAATAATCTTTAATTAATAAGAGACAATTTTTTTATTTAATTAAATAACTTTATTTTATTAATCAAAAGTAAGTACTCCATTTAATTAAATAATTTCGTTTAATTATTTCAAAATTATTTTCCAAACTAGTCAACTTAAGTCAACCGTTGTTAAATCTGGTCAACTTTTGATCAAACTTGATTTTTGCGTATGTGAATATGAGCAAATGTGAGTATGAATTCCAACAACAATTCGATGCAAATTCTAATTCAACCTTTCAAAATGAAGAGATGAGGGTCTCTTAAATAGACTTTCATGAAATTCATCAACGGTTGAGATCGATTTCAATCAACGGTCAGGAATAAATGTGAAGTTTAGTCATAAAGAGAGATTTCCAAATTGAAGGGAGTTAATAGATTTAATTTGAGTAAAATAAAGAGTTAACTGATTCAATTTGAGTAGAAAAAGGAGTTAACTGATTTAACTCATTTTTTATCAATAGTGAACTGGAATTTTTCCTTTTTGAACTGAAGAGAGATTTTGTTGAGATATTTAATTTAATAAAATGAGATATGCTCTCATAATTATTTTTTCTATTTAATAAAATAATCTTTAATTAATTAGAGACACTTTTCTTATTTAATTAAATAACTTTATTTAATTAATTAGGAATGGCTTCTCATCTAATTAAATAACTTTGTTTAATTAATTAGAAGTAAGTACTCCATTTACTTAAATAATTTCGTTTAATTATTCCAAAATTCTTTTCGAAATTAGTCAACTCAGGTCAACCGTGGTTAAATCTGGTCAACTTTTGGTCAAACTTGATCTTTGCGTATGTGAATATGAGCAAATGTGAGTATGAATTTCAGCAACAATTCGATGCAAATTCTCATTCAACCTTTCAAAATGAACAGATGAGGGTCTCTTCAATAGACTTTCCTGGAATTTATCAACAGTTGAGATCGATTTCAATCAATGGTCAATATTATAGGTAGAGTTCAGTCATAAAGGGAGATTTCCAAATTAAAGGTAGTTAACAGATTTAATTTGAGTGAAATAAGGAGTTAACTGATTCAATTTGGGTAGAAAAAAGAGTTAACTGATTTAACTCATTTTTGATGAATAGTCAACTAGAAATTTGCCTTTTTGTACTGAAGAGAGATTTTGTTGAGATATTTAATTTAATAAAATGAGATATGCTCTCATAATTATTATTTTTATTTATTTAAATAATCTTTAATTAGTTAGAGATACTTTTCTTATTTAATTAAATAACTTTATTTAACTAATTAGGAATGACTTCTCATTTCATTAAATAACTTTCTTTAATTAATTAGAAGTAAGTACTCCATTTAATTAAATAATTTCGTTTAATTATTTCAAAAAAAAAATTGAAACTAGTCAACTCAAGTCAACCGTGGTTAAATTTGGTCAACTTTTGGTCAAACTTGATCTTTCCATATGTGAGCATGAGCAAATGTAAGTATGAATTCCAGCAACAATTCGATGCAAATTCTCATTCAATATTGAACTCATTTAACTCATTTAACTCATTTTTGATCAATAGTGAATTGAAAATTCTCCTTTTTAAACTGAAGAGAGGTTTTGTTGAGATAATTAATTTAATAAAATGAGATATGCTCTCATAATTAGATTTTTTATTTAATTAAATAATCTTTAATTAATTAGAAACAATTTTCATATTTAATTGAATAATTTCATTTAATTAATTACGAATGACTTGTCATTTAATTAAATAAATTTATTTAATTAATTATAAGTACTCCATTTAATTAAATAATTTTGTTTAATTATTTTCAAATTCTTTTCAAAAATAGTCAACTCAAGTCAACCATACTTAAATCTGGTCAACTTTTGTTCAAACTTGATCTTTGCATATGTGAATATTAGCAAATGTGAGTATGAATTCCAGCAACAATTCGATGCAAATTCTCATTCAACCTTTCAAAATGAAGAGATGAGGGTCTCTCAAATAGACTTTCTTAGAATTCATCAACGGTTGAGATCGATTTCAATCAATGGTCAGGATTAAAGGTGAAGTTCAGTCATAAAGGAAGATTTCTAAATTAAAGGGAGTTAACAGATTTAATTTGAGTAAAATAAAGAGTTAACTGATTAAATTTGAGTAGGAAAAGGAGTTAACTGATTTAACTCATTTTTGATTAATAGTGAACTGAAAATTTTCCTTTTTGAACTGAAGAGAGATTTTGTTGAGATATTTAATTTAATAAAATGAGATATGCTCTCATAATTACTTTTTCTATTTAATTAAATAATATTTAATTAAATAGAGACACTTTTCTTATTTAATTAAATAACTTCATTTAATTAATTAGGAATCACTTCTCATTTAATTAAATAACTTTGTATAATTAATTAGAAGTAAGTACTCCATTTAATTAAATAATTTCGTTTAATAATTTCAAAATTCTTTTCGAAACTAGTCAACTGTGGTTAAATCTGGTCAACTTTTGGTCAAACTTGATCTTTGCGTATGTCAATATGAGCAAGTGTGAGTATGAATTTCAGCAACAATTTGATTCAAATTCTCATTCAACCTTTCAAAATGAAGAGATGAGGGTCTCTTAAATAGACTTTCCTGGAATTCATCAATGGTTGATATCGATTTCAATCAACGGTCAGGATTAAAGGTGAACTTCAGTCATAAAGTGAGATTTCCAAATTAAAGGGAGTTAACAGATTCAATTTGAGTAAAATAAAGAGTTAACCGATTAAATTTGAGTAGAAAAAGGAGTTAACTGATTTAACTCATTTTTTATCAATAGTGAACTGAAAATTTCCCTTTTTGAACTAAAGAGAGATTTTGTTGAGATATTTAATTTAATAAAATGAGATATGCTATCATAATTACTTTTTCTATTTAATTAAATAATCTTTAATTAATTAGAGACACTTTTCTTATTTAATTAAATAACTTCATTTAATTAATTAGGAATGGCTTCTTATTTAATTAAATAAATTTGTTTAATTAATTAGAAGTAAATACTCCATTTAATTAAATAATTTCGTTTAATTATTTCAAAAAAAAATTGAAACTAGTCAACTCAAGTCAACTGTGGTTAAATATCGTCAACTTTTGGTCAACCTTGATCTTTGCATATGTGTATATGAGCAAATGTGAGTATGAATTCCAGCAACAATTTGATGCAAATTCTCATTCAACTTTTCAAAATGAAGAGATGAGGGTCTCTCAAATAGACTTTCTTAGAATTCATCAACGGTTGAGATCGATTTCAATCAACGGTCTGGATTAAATGTGAAGTTCAGTCATAAAGGGAGATTTTCAAATTAAAGGGAGTTAACAGATTCAATTTGAGTAAAATAAAGAGTTAACCGATTAAATTTGAGTAAAAAAAAGAGTTAACTCATTTAACTCATTTTTTATCAATAGTGAATTGAAAATTTTTCTTTTTGAACTGAAGAGAGATTTTGTTGAGATATTTAATTTAATAAAATGAGATATGCTCTCATAATTTTTTTTTCTATTTAATTAAATAATCTTTAATTAATAAGAGACAATTTTCTTATTTAATTAACTAACTTTATTTTATTAATTAGAAGTAGAAATAGGAATTAACTAATTTAACTCATTTTTGATATATAGTGAACTGGAAATTTTTTTTTTAGAACTGAAAAGAGATTTTGTTGAGATATTTAATTTAATAAAATGAGATATGCTCTCATAATTACTTGTTCTATGTAATTAAATAATCTTGAATTAATTAGAGAGAATTTTCTTATTTAATTAAATAACTTCATTTAATTAATTAGGAATGGCTTCTCATTTAATTAAATAACTTTTCTTAATTAATTAGAAGTCAGTGCTCCATTTAATTAAATAATTTCGTTTAATTATTTCCAAATTCTTTTCGAAGCTAGTCAACTCAAGTCAATCATGGTTAAATCTGGTCAACTTTTGGTCAAAATTGATCTTTGCGTATGTGAATATGAGCAAATGTGAGTATGAATTCTAGTAACAATTCGATGCAAATTCTCATTCAACCTTTAAAAATGAAGAGATGAGTGTCCCTTAAATAGACTTTCCTACAATTCATCAACGGTTGATATCGATTTCAATCAATGGTCAGGATTAAAAGTGAAGTTCAGTCATAAAGGGAGATTTCCAAATTAAAAGGATTTAATAGATTTAATTTGAGTAAAATAAGTAGTCAACTGATTGAATTTGAGTAGAAAAATGAGTTAACTGATTTAACTCATTTTTGGTCAATAGTGAACTGAAAATTTTCCTTTTTAAACTAAAGAGAGATTTTGTTGAGATATTTAATTTAATAAAATGAGATATGCTCTCATAATTACTTTTTCTATTTAATTAAATAACTTCATTTAATTAATTAGGAACGGCTTCTCATTTAGTTAAATAACTTTATTTAATTAATTAGAAGTAAGTACTCCATTTAATTAAATAATTTTGTTTAATTATTTCAAAAAAAAATTTGAAACTAGTCAACTCAAGTCAATCGTGGTTAAATATGGTCAACTTTTGGTCAAACGTGATCTTTGCGTATGTCAATATGAGCAAATGTGAGTATGAATTCCAGCAAAAATTTGATACAAATTCTCATTCAACCTTTGAAAATGAAGAGATGAGGGTCTCTTAAATAGACTTTCCTAAAATTCATCAACGGTTGAAATCGATTTCAATCAACGATCAGGATTAAAGGTGAAGTTCAGTCGTAAATAGAGATTTGCAAATTAAAGGAAGTTAACAGATTTAATTTGTGTAAAAAAAGGAGTTAATTTATTCAATTTGGGTAGAAAAATGAATTAAATGATTTAACTCATTTTTTATCAATAGTGAACTGGAAATTTTTCTTTTTGAACTGAAGAGAGATTTTGTTGAGATATTTAATTTAATAAAATGAGATATGCTCTCATAATTACTTTTTCTATTTAATTAAATTATCTTTAATTAATTAGAGACAATTTTCTTATTTAATTAAATAACTTCATTTAATTAATTATGAATGGCTTCTCATTTAATTAAATAACTTTTTTTAATTAGTTAGAAGTAAGTACTCCATTTAATTAAATACTTTCGTTTAATTATTTCAAAATTCTTTTCGAAACTAGTCTACTCAAATCAACCGTGGTTAAATCTGGTCAACTTATGGTCAAACTTGATCTTTGCGTATGTGAATATCAGCAAATGTGAGAATGAATTCCAGCTAAAATTCGACGCAAATTCTCATTCAACCTCTGAAAACGAAGAGATGAGGGTCTCTTAAATAGACTTTCCTAGAATTCATCAACGGTTGAGATCGATTTCAATCAACAGTCAGGATTAAAAGTGAAGTTTAGTCATAAAGGAAGATTTCCAAATTAAAGAGAGTTAACAGAATTAATTTGAGTAAAATAAGGAGTTAACTGATTCAATTTGAGTAGAAAAAGTAGTTTACTTATTTAATTCATTTTTGATCAATAGTTAACTTGAATTTTTTCTTTATGAACTAAAGAGAGATTTTGTTGAGATATTTAATTTAATAAATGAGATATGGTCTCATAATTAGTTTTTCTATTTAATTAAATAATCTTTAATTAATTAGAGACACTTTTCTTATTTAATTAAATAACTTCATTTAATTAATCAGGAATGGCTTCTCATTTAATTAAATAAATTTGTTTAATTAATTAGAAGTAAGTACTCCATTTAATTAAATAATTTCGTTTAATTATTTTAAATTTTTTTTTGAAACTAGTCAACTCAAGTTAACCGTGGTTAAATCTGGTCAACTTTTGGTGAAACTTGATCTTTGCATATGTGAATATGAGAATATATGAGTATGAATTTCAGCAACAGTTCGATGCAAATTCTCATTCAACCTTTCAAAATAAAGAGATGAGTGTCTCTTAAATAGACTTTCCTAAAATTCATCAACGGTTGCGATCGATTTCAATCAACGGTCAGGATTAAAGGTGAAGTTCAGTTATAAAGGGAGATTTCCAAATTAAAGGGAGTTAACAGATTTAATTGGAGTAAAATAAGGAGTTAACTGATTCAATTTGAGTAGAAAAAGGAGTTAACTCATTTAACTCATTTTTAATAAAAAATGAACTGAAAATTTCCCTTTTTGAATTGAAGAGAGATTTTGTTTAAATATTTAATTCAATAAAATGAGATATGCCCTCATAATTACTTTTTCTATTTAATTAAATAATCTTTAATTAATTAGAGACAATTTTCTTATTTAATTAAATAACTCTATTTAATTAAATAATTTTGTTTAATTATTTCAAAATTCTTTTCGAAACTAGTCAACTCAAGTCAACCGTGGTTTAATCTGGTTAACTTTTGTTCAAACTTGATCTTTGCATATGTGAATATGAGCAAATGTGAGTATGAATTTCAGCAACAATTTGATGTAAATTCTCATTCAACCTTTCAAAACGAAGAGATGAAGCTCTCTTAAATAGACTTTGTTAGAATTCATCAACAGTTAAGATTGATTTCAATCAACGGTCAGGATTAAAGGTGAAGTTCAGTCATAAAGGGTGATTTCCAAATAAAATAGAGTTAATAGATTTAATTTGAGTAAAATAAGAAGTTAACTGATTCAATTTGAGTAGAAAAAGGAGTTAACTGATTTAACTCATTATTTATCAATAGTGAACTGGAAATTTCCATTTTTGAACTGAAGAGAGATTTTGTTGAGATATTTAATTTAATAAAATGAGATATAATCTCATAATTACCATTTCTATTTAATTAAATAATCTTTAATTAAATAGATACAATTTTCTTATTTAATTAAATAACTTCATTTAATTAATTAGGAATGGCTTCTCATTTAATTAAATAATTTTGTTTAATTAATTAGTAGTAAGTACTCCATTTAATTAAATAATTTTGTTTAATTATTTCAAAATTCTTTTCAAAATTAGTCAACTCAAGTCAACCATAGTTAAATCTGGTTAAATTTTGGTCAAACTTGATCTTTGTGTATCTGAATATGAGCAAATGTGAGTATGAATTCCAGAAACAATTCGATACAAATTCTCATTTATCCATTCAAACTGAAGAGATGAGGGTCTCTTAAATAGACTTTCTTGGCATTCATCAACAGTTGAGATCGATTTCAATCAACGGTCAGGATTAAAGGTGAAGTTCAGTCATAAAGGGGGATTTCCAAATTAAATGGAGTTAACAGATTTAATTTGAGTAAAATAAGGAGTTAACTTATTCAATTTGAGTAGAAAAAAGAGTTAACTAATCTAACTCATTTTTTATCAATGGTTAACTGGAAATTTCCCTTTTTGAACTGAAGAGAGATTTTGTTGAGATATTTAATTTAATAAAATGAAATATGCTCTCATAATTACTTTTTCTATTTAATTAAATAATTTTTAATTATTTAGAGACACTTTTCTTATTTAATTAAATAACTTTATTTAAATAATTAGGAATGGCTTGTCATTTAATTAAATAACTTTGTTTAATTAATTAGAATTAAGTACACCGTTGTTTGTTTAATCTCTTAAATAGACTTTCTTGGAATTCATGAACGATTGAGATCGATTTCAATCCATGGTCAGGATTAAAGGTGAAGTTAAGTCATAAAGGGAGATTTTCAAATTAAAGGGAGTTAACAGATTTAATTTGAGTAGAAAAAGGTGTTAACTGATTTAACTCATTTTTGATCAATAGTGAACTGAAAATTTTTCTTTTTGAACTGAAGAGAGATTTTGTTCAGATATTTAATTCAATAAAATTAGATATGCTCTCATAATTAATTTTTCTATTTAATTAAATAATCTTTAATTAATTACAGAAACTTTTCTTATTTAATAAAATAACTTCATTTAATTATTTAGGAATGGCTTCTCATTTAATTAAATAACTTTGTTTAATTAATTAGAAGTAAGTACTTCATTTAATTAAATAATTTTGTTTCATTATTTCAAAATTCTTTTTGAAACTAGTCAACTCAAGTAAACTGTGGTTAAATCTGGTCAACTTTTTTTCAAACTTGATTTTTTCATATGTGAATATGAGAAAATGTGAGTATGAATTCCAGCAACAATTGGATGTAAATTCTCATTCAACCTTTCAAAATGAAGAGATGAGCGTCTCTTAAATAGACTTTCTTGGAATTCATGAACGGTTGAGATCGATTGCAATCAACGATTAGTATTAAAGGTGAAGTTCAGTCATAAAGGGAGATTTCCAAATTAAAGAGAGTTAACAGATTTAATTTGAGTAAAATAAGGAGTTAACTGATTCAATTTGAGTAGAAAAAGGAGTTAACTGATTTAACTCATTGTTTATCAATAGTTAACTGAAAAATTTCCCTTTTTGAACTAAAGAAAGATTTTGTTGAAATATTTAATTTAATAAAATCAGATATGCTCTCATAATTACTTATTCTATTTAATTAAATAATCTTTAATTAATTAGAGACACTCTTCTTATTTAATTAAATAACTTCATTTAATTAATTAAGAATGGCTTCTCATTTAATTAAATAACTTTTGTTTAATTAATTAGAAGTAAGTACTCCATTTAATTAAATAATTTTATTTAATTATTTCAAAATTCTTTTCAAAACTAGTCAACTCAAGTCAACTATTGTTAAATCTGGATAAGTTTTGGTCAAACTTGATCTTTGCGTATGTGAATATGAGCAAATGTGAGTATGAATTGCAACAACAATTCGATCCAAATTCTCATTCAACCTTTCAAAACAAAGAGATGAGGGTATCTTAAATAAACTTTCCTGAAATTCATCAACGGTTGAGATCGATTTCAATCAACGATCAGGATTAAAGGTGAAGTTCAGTCACAAACGGAGATTTCCAAATTAAAGGGAGTAAAATGATGTAATTTGAGTAAAATAAGGAGTTAACTGATTCAATTTGAGTAGAAAAAAGAGTTAACTGATATAACACATTTTTGATCAATAGTGAACTGAAAATTTCCCTTTTTGAATTGAAGAGAGATTTTGTTGAGATATTTAATTTAATAAAATGAGATATGCTCTCATAATTACTTTTTCTATTTAATTAAATAATCTTTAATTAATTAGAGACACTTTTCTTATTTAATTAAATAACTTCATTTAATTAATTAAGAATGGCTTCTCATTTAATTAAATAACTTTGTTTAATTAATTAGAAGAAAGTACTCCATTTAATTAAATAATTTCGTTTAATTATTTCAAAATTCTTTTCAAAACTAGTCAACACAAGTCAATCGTGGTTAAATTTGGTCAATTTTTGGTCAAACTTGATCTTTGGGTATGTGAATATGAGCAAATGTGAGTATAAATTCCAGCAACAATTCGATGCAAATTCTCATTCAACCTTTCAAAACGAAGAGATGAGGGTCTCTTAAATAGACTTTCATGGAATTCATCAACGGTTGAGATCGATTTCAATCAACGGTTAGGATTAAAGGTGAAGTTCAGTCATAAAGGGAGATTTTCAAATTAAATGGAGTTAACAGATTTAATTTGAGTAAAATAAGGAGTTAACTGATTCAATTTGAGTAGAAAAAGGAGTTAACTGATTTAACTCATTTGTGATGAATAATGAACTGAAAATTTCCCTTTTTGAACTTAAGAGAGATTTTATTGAGATATTTAATTTAATAAAATGAGATATCCTCTCATAATTACTTTTTCTATTTAATTAAATAATCTTTAATTACTTAGAGACACTTTTCTTATTTAATTAAATAACTTCATTTAATTAATTAGGAATGGCTTCTCATTTAATTAAATAACTTTGTTTAATTAATTAAAAGGAAGTACTCCATTTAATTAAATAGTTTTGTTTAATTATTTTTTTTAAAAAATTGAAACTAGTCAACTCAAGTCAACTGTGGTTAAAGTTGGTCAACTTTTGGTCAAATTGGATCTTTGCGTATGTGAATATGAGCAAATGTGAGTATGAATTCCAACAACAATTCGATGTAAATTCTCATTCAACCTTTCAAAACGAAGAGATGAGGGTCTCTTATATAGACTTTCCGGGAATTCATCAAGGGTTAAGATCGATTTCAATCAACGGTCAGGATTAAAGGTGAAGTTCAGTCATAAAAGGAGATTTCTAAATTAAAGGCAGTTAACAAATTTAAGATCAGTAAAATAAGGAGTTAACTGATTCAATTTGAGTAGAAAAATAAGTTAACTGATTTAACTCATTGTTTATCAATAGTGAACTGGAAATTTCCCTTTTTGAACTAAATAAAGATTTTGTTGAGATATTTAATTTAATAAAATCAGATATGCTCTCATAATTACTTTTTCTATTTAATTAAATAATCTTTAATTAATTAGAGACACTCTTCTTATTTAATTAAATAACTTCATTTAATTAATTAGGAATGGCTTCTCATTTAATTAAATAACTTTTGTTTAATTAATTAGAAGTAAGTACTCCATTTAATTAAATAATTTCATTTAATTATTTCAAAATTCTTTTCGAAACTAGTCAACTCAAGTCAACTATGGTTAAATCTGGTCAACTTTTGGTCAAACTTGATCTTTGCGTATGTGAATATGAGCAAATGTGAGTATGAATTGCAGCAACAATTCGATCCAAATTCTCATTCAACCTTTCAAAACAAAGAGATGAGGGTATCTTAAATAAACTTTCCTGGAATTCATCAACGGTTGAGATCGATTTCAATCAACGATCAGGATTAAAGGTGAAGTTCAGTCATAAAGGGAGATTTCCAAATTAAAGGGAGTAAACTGATGTAATTTGATTAAAATAAGGAGTTAACTGATTCAATTTGAGTAGAAAAAAGAGTTAACTGATTTAACACATTTTTGATCAATAGTGAACTGAAAATTTCCTTTTTTAAATTGAAGAGAGATTTTGTTGAGATATTTAATTTAATAAAATGAGATATGCTCTCATAATTACTTTTTCTATTTAATTAAATAATCTTTAATTAATTAGAGACACTTTTCTTATTTAATTAAATAACTTCATTTAATTAATTAAGAATGGCTTCTCATTTAATTAAATAACTTTGTTTAATTAATTAGAAGAAAGTACTCCATTTAATTAAATAATTTCGTTTAATTATTTCAAAATTCTTTTCGAAACTAGTCAACACAAGTCAATCGTGGTTAAATTTGGTAAACTTTTGGTCAAACTTGATCTTTGGGTATGTGAATATGAGCAAATGTGAGTATGAATTGCAGCAACAATTCGATGCAAATTCTCATTCAACCTTTCAAAACGAAGAGATGAGGGTCTCTTAAATAGACTTTCTTGGAATTCATCAACGGTTGAGATCGATTTCAATCAACGGTCAGAATTAAAGGTGAAGTTCAGTCATAAAGGGAGATTTTTAAATTAAATGGAGTTAACAGATTTAATTTGAGTAAAATAAGGAGTTAACTGATTCAATTTGAGTAGAAATAGGAGTTAACTAATTTAACTCATCTTTGATCAATAGTGAACTGGAAATTTCTCTTTTTGAACTGAAGAGAGATTTTATTGAAATATTTAATTTAATAAAATGAGATATCCCTTCATAATTACTTTTTCTATTTAATTAAATAATCTTTAATTAATTAGAGACACTTTTCTTATTTAATTAAATAACTTCATTTAATTAATTAGGAATGGCTTCTCATTTAATTAAATAACTTTGTTTAATTAATTAAAAGGAAGTACCCCATTTAATTAAATAGTTTTGTTTAATTATTTTTAAAAAAAAATTGAAACTAGTCAACTCAAGTCAACTATGGTTAAATCTAGTCAACTTTTGGTCAAATTTGATTCTTGCGTATGTGAATATGAACAAATGTGAGTATGAATTTCAGCAACAATTCGATGTAAATTCTCATTCAACCTTTCAAAACGAAGAGATGAGGGTCTCTTATATAGACTTTCCAAAAATTAATCAATGGTTAAGATCGATTTCAATCAACGGTCAGGATTAAAGGTGAAGTTCAGTCATAAAGGGAGATTTCCAAATTAAAGGCAGTTAACAAATTTAATTTCAGTAAAATAAGGAGTTAACTGATTCAATTTGAGTAGAAAAAGGAGTTAACTGATTTAACTCATTTTTTATCAATAGTGAACTGGAAATTTCCCTTTTTGAACTGAAGAGAGATTATGTTGAGATATTTAATTTAATAAAATGAAATATGCTCTCATAATTACTTTTTCTATTTAATTAAATAATATTTAATTAATTAGAGACACTTTCTTATTTAATTAAATAACTTCATTCAATTAATTAGGAATGGCTTCTCATTTAATTAAATAAATTTGTTTAATTAATTAGAAGTAAGTACTCCATTTAATTAAATAATTTTGTTTAATTATTTGAAAAATCTTATTAAAACTAGTCAACTCAAGTCAACTGTGGTTAAATTTGGTCAACTTTTGGTCAAACTTGATCTTTGCGTATGTGAATATGAGCAAATGTTAGTATGAATTCCAGTAACAATTCGATGCAAATTCTCATTCAACCTTTCAAAATGAAGAGACGAGAGTCTCTTAAATAGACTTTCTTGAAATTCAACAACGGTTGAGATCGATTTCAATCAACGGTCAGGATTAAAGTTGAAGTTCAGTCATAAAGGGAGATTTCCAATCTGAAGGGAGTTAACAGATTTAATTTGAGTAAAACAAGGAGTTAACTGATTCAATGTGAGTAGAAAAAGAAGTTAACTGATTTAACTCATTTTTTATCAATAGTGAACTGAAAATTTCTCCTATTGAACTGAAGAGAGATTTTGTTGAGATATTTAATTTAATAAAATGAGATATGCTCTCATAATTACTTTTTCTATTTAATTAAATAAGCTTTAATTAATTAGAGAAATTTTTCTTATTTAATTAAATAACTTCATTTAACTAATTAGGAATGGCTTCTCGTTTAATTAAATAACTTTGTCTAATAAATTAGAAGTAAGTACTCCATTTAATTAAATAATTTAGTTTAATTATTTCAAAATTCTTTTCGAAACTAGTCAACTCAAGTAAACCGTGGCAACTTTTTGTCAAACTTGATCTTTGCGTATGTGAATATGAGCAAATGTAAGTATAAATTCCAAGAAGAATTCGATGCAAATTCTCATTCAACCTTTCAAAATGAAGAGATGAGGGTCTCTTAAATAGACTTTCCTGAAATTCATCAATGGTTGAGATCGATTTCAATCAACTGTTAGGATTAAAGGTGAAGTTCATTCATAAAGGAAGATTTCTAAATTAAAAAAAGTTAACAGATTTAATTAGAGTAAAATAAGGAGTTAACTGATTCAATTTGAGTAGAAAAAGGAGTTAACCGATTTAACTTATTTTTTATCAATAGTGAACCGGAAATTTTTATTTTTGAACTGAAGAGAGATATTGTTGCGATATTTAATTTAATAAAATGAGATATGCTCTCATAATAACTTTTTCTATTTATTTAAATAATCTTTAATTAATTAGAGAAACTTTTCTTATTTAATTAAATAACTCCATTTAATTAATTAGGAATGACTTCTCATTTAATTAAATAACTTTGTTTAATTAATTAGAAGTACTCTATTTAATTAAATAATTTCATTTAATTATTTCAAAATTCTTTTCGAAACTAGTCAACTCAAGTCAACCATGGTTAAATCTGGTCAACTTTTGGTCAAACTTGATCTTTGCGTATGTGAATATGAGCAAATGTGAGTATGAATTCTAGCAAAAATTCGTTGCAAATTCTCATTCAACCTTTCAAAACAAAGAGACGAGGGTATCTTAAATAGACTTTCTTGGAATTCACCAACGGTTGAGATTGATTTCAATCAACGATCAGGATGAAAGGTGAAGTTCAGTCATAAAGGGAGATTTCCAAATTAAAGAGAGTTAACAGATTTAATTTGAGTAAAATAAGGAGTTAACTGATTCAATTTGAGTAGAAAAAAGAGTCAACTGATTTAGCACATTTTTGATCAATAGTGAACTGAAAATTTCCCTTTTTGAACTGAAGAGAGATTTTGTTGAGATATTTAATTTAATAAAATGAGATATGGTCTCATAATTACTTTTTATATTTAATTAAATAATCTTTAATTAATTAGAGACACTTTTATTATTTAAATAATTAACTTCATCTAATTAATTAGGAATGCCTTCTCATTTAATTAAATAACTTTGTTTAATTAATTACAAGTACTCCATTTAATTAAATAATTTCAAAATTTCATCCGAAACTAGTCAACTGAAGTCAACTATGGTTAAATCTGGTCAACTTTTGGTCAAACATGATCTTTGCGTATGTGAATATGAGCAAATGTGAGTATGAATTCCAGCAACAATTCGATGCAAATTCTCATTTAACCTTTCAAAACGAAGAGATGAGGGTCTCTTAAATAGACTTTCCTAGAATTCATCAACGGTTGAGATCGATTTCAATCAACGGTCAGGATTAAAGGTGAAGTTTAGTCATAAAAGGAGATTTCCAAATTAAATGGAGTTAACAGATTTAATTTGAGTAAAATAAGGAGTTAACTAATTCAATTTGAGTAGAAAAAAGAGTTAATTTATTTAACTCATCTTTGATCAATAGTGAACAGGAAATTTCCCTTTTTGAACTGAAGAGAGATTTTGTTAAGATATTTAATTTAATAAAACGAGATATGCTCTCATAATTACTTTTTCTATTTAATTAAATAATCTTTAATTAATTAGAGAGACTTTTCTTATTTAATTAAATAACTTCATTTAATTAATTAATAATGGCTTCTCAATTCATTAAATAACTTTGTTTAATTAATTAAAAGGAAGTACTCCATTTAATTAAATAATTTTGTTTAATTATTTTTTAAATAAATTTGAAACTAGTCAACTCAAGTCAACTATGGTTAAATCTAGTCAACTTTTGGTCAAATTTGATCTTTGTGTATGTGAATATGAGCAAATGTGAGTATGAATTCCAGCAACAATTCGATGCAAATTCTCATTCAACCTTTCAAAATGAAGAGATGAGGGTCTCTTAAATAGACTTTCCGGCAATTCATCAATGGTTAAGATCGATTTCAATCAAAGGTCAGGATTAAAGGTGAAGTTCAGTCATAAAGGGAGATTTCCAAACTAAAGGCACATAACAAATTTAATTTGAGTAAAATAAGGACTTAACTGATTCAATTTGAGTAGAAAAAGTAGTTAACTTATTTAACTCATTTTTTATCAATAGTGAACTGAAAATTTCCCTTTTTGAACTTAAGAGAGATTTTGTTGAGATATCTGATTATATAAAATGAAATATGCTCTCATAATTACTTTTTCTATTTAATTAAATAATCTTTAATTAATTAGAGACAATTTTTTTATTTAATTAAATAACTTCATTTAATTAATTAGGAATGGCTTCTCATTTAATTAAATAACTTTGTTTAATTAATTAGAAGTAAGTACTCCATTTAATTAAATAATTTTGTTTAATTATTTAAAAATTATTTTTGAAACTAGTCAACTCAAGTCAACTGTGGTTAAATCTGGTCAACTTTTGGTCAAACTTGATCTTTGCATATGTGAGTATGAGCAAATGTTAGTAGTAATTCCAGCAACAATTCAATGCAAATTCTCATTCAACCTTTCAAAATGAAGAGACGAGAGTCTGTTAAATAGACTTTCTTGAAATTCATCAACGGTTGAGATCGATTTCAATCAACGGTCAGGATTAAAGTTGAAGTTCAGTCATAAAGGGAGATTTCCAAATTAAAGGGAGTTAACAGATTTAATTTGAGTAAAATAAGGAGTTAACTGATTCAATTTGAGTAGAAAAAGGAGTTAACTCATTTAACTCATTCTTTATCAATAGTGAACTGAAAATTTCCCTTTTTGAACTCAAGGGAGATTTTGTTGAGATATTTAATTTAATAAAATGAGATATGCTCTCATAATTACTTTTTCTATTTAATTAAATAAGCTTTAATTAATTAGAGAAACTTTTCTTATTTAATTAAATAACTTCATTTAACTAATTAAGAATGGCTTCTCATTTAATTAGATAAATTTATCTAATTAATTAGAAGTAAGTACTTCAATTAATTAAATAATTTAGTTTAATTATTTCAAAAAAAAAATTGATACTAGTCAACTCAAGTCAATCGTGGTGAAATTTGGTCAACTTTTGGTCAAACTTGATCTTTGCGTATGTGAATCTGAGCAAATGTAAGTATGAATTCCAACAACAATTTGATGCAAATTCTCATTCAACCTTTCAAAACGAAGAGATGAGGATCTCTTAAATAGACTTTCCTTGAATTCATCAATGGTTGAGATTGATTTCAATCAACGGTCAGGATTAAAGGTGAAGTTCAATCATAAAGGGAGATTTCCAAATTAAAGGGAGTTAACAGATTTAATTTGAGTAAAATAAAGAGTTAACTAATTCAATTTGAGTAGAAAAATGAGTTAACTAATTTAACTCATTTTTTATCAATAGTGAACTAAAAATTTCTCTTTTTGAACTGAAGAGAGATTTTGTTGAGATATTTAATTTAATAAAATGAGATATGCTCTAATAATTACATTTTCTATTTAATAAATTAATCTTTAATTA
The DNA here is from genome assembly GCA_028749045.1 of Cupressus sempervirens. Lineage (NCBI taxonomy): Eukaryota > Viridiplantae > Streptophyta > Pinopsida > Cupressales > Cupressaceae > Cupressus > Cupressus sempervirens. Next base: position 102,695,504 of record CM053787.1, read on the forward strand.
ATTAAAAACACTTTTCTTATTTAATTAAATAACTTCATTTAATTAATTAGGAATGGCTTCTCATTTAATTAAATAACTTTGTTTAATTAAGTAGAAGTAAGTACCTCATTTAATTAAATAATTTTGTTTAATTATTTTGAAATTCTTTTCGAAACTAGTCAACCATGGTTAAATCTAGTCAACCTTTGGTCAAACTTGATCTTTGCGTATGTGAATATGAGCAAATGTGAGTATGAATTTCAGCAACAATTCGATGCAAATTCTCATTCAACCTTTCAAAACGAAGAGATGAGCGTCGCTTAAATAGACTTTTCTAGAATTCATCAACGGTTGAGATTGATTTCAATCAACGGTCAAGATTAAAGATGAAGTTCTGTCATAAAAGGAGATTTCCAAATTAAAGGGAGTTAACAGATTTAATTTGAGTGAAATGAGGAGTTAACTGATTCAATTTGAGTAAAAAAAGGAGTTAACTGATTTAACTCAGTTTTTATCAATAGTGAACTGGAAATTTCCCTTTTTGAACTGAAGAGAGATTTTGTTGAGATATTTAATTTAATAAAATGAGATATGCTGTCGTAATTACTTTTTCTATTTAATTAAATAATCTTTAATTAATTAGAGACACTTTTCTTATTTAATTAAATAACTTCGTTTGATTAATTAGGAATGGCTTCTCATTTAATTAAATAACTTTGTTTAATTAATTAGAAGTAAGTACTCTATTTAATTAAATAATTTAGATTAATTATTTCAAAAATTTTGTCGAAACTAGTCAACTCAAGTCAACCGTGGTTAAATCTAGTCAACTTTTGGTCAAACTTGATCTTTGCGTATGTGAATATGAGCAAATGTGAGTATGAATTCCTGCAACAATTCGATGCAAATTCTCATTCAACCTTTCAAAATGAAGAGATGAGGGTCTCTTAAATAGACTTTCCTAGAATTCATCAACAGTTGAGATCGATTTCAATCAATGGTCAGGATTAAAGGTGAAGTTCAGTCATAAAAAGAGATTTTCAAATTATGTAGTACCTGCCCCTAGTTCACATTTTGTTAGAGCTAGTTTTATATTGTTGGTTAGCAGCATTTTTTTGAAATTATTAGATATTGTGCTATAGATTCAGTTTATTATGTGATGAGAATACTTAAACTCTACATTTCATGTATGTATGATGATTATTTTTAGTGTTCACAATTATTGATGATGATTATTACATTGCTTTCAGTTATGAATGATGATTAGTAAGATGATTTATTATCATATATATTTTCTTATGGATACTTACCCCATACTTGCATGTGTATGGTGTGCGTGTTTGCTTTTGTATGGCGTGTCTGATGTGGTTAAGGAAGGGAGTCATAGTCGCCTGCTAGCCGAAATCTACACGATGCACCACTTCCTGCCATTGCCTATTTAGCTTAGTATATATTGTGCTTGTACATGCATGGTTTTTATGCAGGTTGCAGGTACCAGGTATCGACTTTCCTGAATTGTCAGGATGAGCATACTCTATCACATTATCTCAATGATAAGAGAGGGGAGATAAATTCTCAAGTCCAAATTCCAACCCTTTAAGCCATTTTCTCTAATTAAAAAATTAGGACAAGTATCCGAGTTGAGTACCCTCCGAATGTATCTGATGATGTAATTCGTGATATTAACCCTTGGTTTGATTTTGTATGTATTTTGACTATGATGGGTTTTCATATTTTTACCTTATGAGTCTTTGATGTATTTTCTATTAATTAAGCCTAATTAAAAAATTTAATTAATGGTTTAATTAAATAGAAAATTAATATGATATTTTAATATTTATTTTATTTAATTAATTAGAAATTTAATTAAATAAAATAATTAAATTTGAAAATAAAAGTTAAAAGTTTAAATTTGGAATGTGACAATATTTATTTTAATAATATATTTGGAGCTCATTTTTAAATAAATGACTAAATAATATTATTATTAAAGCTAATAAATATTCTAGCAATTAAGTTTTGAAAATAAAATTTAAAAGTGAAAAATATATTTTAAATTATTAAAAGATTCTAAATTTCATGTGATTAAAATATAAATATATTAAGATTAAAAAGTGGAATTATCAAAGTTAGTGCATGAGATTTAATAAATAAATTAATTAAATTAGAAAGAGTAAATTAAATATTATATTAATATTTGCTCACATAGGAATTGGCAAATTCTCGAGAGTTGTCATGTAGACAACACAGGGGTTTGCACTCCAAGAATGCACTAGTTGTCTACACTTAGAAGTTAGCATTTTATTTGAGCACATGGTGTCTACAACTTTAAGACTTATCTAGAAGGTTGAAGAAGACCCATGCTTGGTTGTCATACTTATCTTCTAGTTGTTTCTAGAGACACTCTAGATGCATCTTAGAGGCTTTTAAATAGAGGCTCTCCTAGTGTGTTTGGACAAGCTACAAGCTTAATGGAAGCTACAAGCTTCAAGCTAAAATGGAAGCTTCAAAGCTTACACGCATTAGAGAAGTTCATATGCTCATGTATTTTCTACATGCTTCTATGCTTCTTCTAGCACTTCTAGTCACTTGGAGGATTCGATTGGCTTGGATCTTGGTAGAATTGAAAATGATGGAGAAGGAAGGGATTTTCTATGGACTTCTGAGGCATGATGGATTAGTATCAGTGTCCAGGTGCACTCGTGATATTCGCATACTCTCTTTGCACTATTCCTCTTCCTGTCTTCATCGTGTTTGTTATATGTCTCTGAATACTCCCTATGATTGAATCTACAATTTGAAATTGGAATCTAGATATTTTATTTGGTTGAGAAGAAAATAATAGAAAAAACCTAGCTTCAATTTAAGAAAGAAATTAGATCTGAATCGGGTTTGGGTTCGTATTTATATTGTGAAATTAGATAGACAAGATTTGTAATTAAAATAGAAATTCTAAGTTAAACATTTGAATAGTTAGATGTAATATTTCTATCAAATTATATTTTCAGATGCGTAAAGACAAACCTATTAGATGGATGAATGGGTAAATTTAAAGAACAATTACCTTTTAGGAGAAATTCTTAATTAATAACAAACTGCCCTGTCGCTGCCCCTTATATAGACCCGAACTTAGTCATTCATAACTTTTTATCGTGATCGAATTTATTCGACTGCTCCAATCAAAAGTGGCGCAACTTGGCCCTCTCCAACATATTTCAATTTCAGTCCAATCCAATGGTTCATTAGGGAGATATGACCTTCGTACTGCAACTATTTTATTCAATGACAGATATGTCTCCATTTTCCATAACCAAGAAATCTTTATGCTTAAACTTCACAAAAATAATATATCAAAGCATGGAATGAATTAAAGATATTATTGCAATCTTCTCTTATTAGAATCTTATTAATATGCATTAGTTTTATATGATTTATTATCTAATCTAATTAAATCAAATTTAATTAAGATTAGTTAATAGTAGAAAAAGTGTAATTAATTATTAGTCAATCTAAGTAAATGAATTTTTAAATGAGAGAAAATTAAAAGAAAAGAGATTTTAATATAGTTTATATAGTGAACTTTTTATAATATATATTAAATACTATTTAATATATATTAAATAATTTAGAGATGCTAATTTTATATTACGTTTTTAAATGAGGAGACTTTAATAATAATGGATTAAGATTTAATTGACATGGAGTCACTATTATAACATTTTTATAATTTGAATTACTATGGTAATATTAATACATTATATATTATTAACTAAATTATTGATATACCTTAATGGTATTAAGAGTTAGCTAATGAAGCTTATGTAAAGTTCTCTAGATCGATTAATAATAGTTTTGAGGAGTTTATTATTTATTAATGTTTGTTGGGTCTAACAAACTATTAATAAATAATAGTATAAATAGTTATCAATTAATACGATCAGAGTTAATCTAGAGGAGATTAGTTAATGATTGAAGTACTGTAAAAGATATTAATCAAATTGAATTGGTTAATAATTTCGAAGAGTATTAATTAACTGAATCAACGTACATAGAAAAAACTTATTTGAGATAATAATACTTGGTATTGGGGATTTATTATAACTTTTTATTATTAAAATATAAATGAAAATATTGTTGCAGAGTGACGAATGTAGTCATTATAGATTTATTAATAAGATTCCCAATATAGCTTGTTATTAAATATTAACAAGTTATTATTATTGAACTATGAATATGAATATTTGTGTACTAGATTATACTTGACTTTTAATTTACAGAATTTTAGTTAGTTATTAGTCAACTGATATTAATTAGAACGTTGCTATGGTTATGCAATTATTAATTAAATCAATTAATGAGAGTTAATTAGATTTAATTAATAATTAAGCTATATAATAAAAATTTTAATTGATATGATTCTTTTAGCAAAGTTGCAAAGTAATTACATTGAAGTTGATAAGTCTTATTCTAATGACTTGAATAATGACTTAGATATTTTAATGGTTATTAGTGATGATTTAATTGTTATAATGATTAAATTAAAAGGCTCAAACTTTAGTAGTATTTAAATAAGTTTTACTTGAGAACCATTAGAATGTTAAAGAGTCATGGATTGTGTACCTATGTTGATTGATTTAATTGATCATTTTATTAAAGTTATAATCTTCTTATTCGAAGATTGATAATTGGTCCTCTTATAATATAATGAATAATGATCTTAGAAAAGTTGAAAGGTTAATCAATTAGAATATGAATCATGATTAAATATAGAGGATAATTTAATTAAACGTCAATGATGATCAGTTTAGTGAATATTTATCCTTAAATTATTCTTAGAATGTAATTTTTAATAATGGAAAGAATAATGTTATTGGGGAACAAATGGGTTGACTTGTAGGTCAAATGATGAAACTTATACTTTTGAAGTATACTTGCAAACAGAAATCTAGAAACACCTACACATTATTCAACTATGTGAATTTAGTAAACCAAAACATGTGTTTCCATCGTGTATTCTATATGCTTCTTGTTTTGAATTTTGAGTTGACTAGTGTTGACTAGTCTTAAGTTGTTACCAGAGGCTCGAGGGTTATGAGATGTGTTGGCATATTGATTTTATTTGGTCTCGATCTTTATAAGCCCAACCATGGTAATGTGATCATATGCTCTATGAAATGTTTGTATTTACTGATTGTTATAGTTGAGATTCTTATGTATCTGAGACACTTGAGCTAATCATTTTTGAGTCATCGATCAGTTATCCTTGGTTTATTTTTTAGTCACCATGATGGGACTGAAATGTGAATTTATTTCTTGATGATGTCATGTTGTGACATGTTTTGACTCAACCATTTTGGAGTCTTTGATCAGTATGATTTTGAGATATTCTTGGTTGCTTGTTGAGAACCAATAGATATTGTGATTTATTTTGAGATATAATTTGGTTATTGAGAACCAATGGATACTTATGATTATCAGTGATGCCTTCAGTTGCCAATAGAGAACTGTTGTGGTCATGATTTTCTATGGATGCTTTTTCAGATGCTCATGGAGATTTGATGATTCTTATCTTGGTGATTTGATGATTCTTATTATGGATATTTGATGCTTTTATCATAGATATTTGATGATTCTTTTTATGGATTATCTTTTGAATTTTCTTTACAGTCGCTTGTACAGGACTGTGGTGATTTTATGATTTCATGAGCTTAGGGTAGATAATCTACCTGTAGTGTCAAAAAGTGACTTGCAATGGGGGCTGAGGCACTAAGTGGCTGCCAGGGTAACTCATTGTAAGTTTGGTTAATAAGTGATAACATTTACACACTAAATAGAGATTAAATGAACCTAAAAAGATAATTGTTTTGATGTTATCACCCATGCCTTGAGCGCTTGTACAGGCTAGGATTAGAGTAGTGAGAAAGCATGGTTGCGACCATGCATTCCGTAGTATGCCTCGTCAGTATGAGAGGATACTAGTGGCCGCATGAGATCAATATGAACCTGTCAAGTTTAGCTAACTGCCAAGGTAACTTGTATGTGATAAATGTGATAACACTTTCTTGCTTGCAGAGTAGATTTCCTACATGTCATTGTGTGCCTTTGAGAATTAGATGTCGATTTTGTGTGTGTTGGAACCTTTGAGTTAGTGTATTTTTAGGATTCCTAGACTTATAGAAATTTATGCTATGTGGTTTTAATAGCATGTTTGGGACTTGAGATTATCTCCTCAACACGGTGGGAGTGGACCACTTAGGTACCACGTGGTCGGGTGGTAATGTATTTTCCATTCTTATCATTTGAGATATGTCTGAGACATCGTGGCTGGAGTATTCTTGGTTGGTATTTATCTTCATCATTATGATAGATGATATATCTTATGATGGATGTATTTACTAGTATGTTTCTTAAATTGATGATTTACATATGTTAGATGATGTTATCTTATGCTTTACTTTGCATGTTAGTAGGATGTTTTAGGAGTGACATTCCTACTATAATAATATCGATGATCTCTTCAGTGCTTTAGAATGTTATGCACAGAGGGATGGCTAGGATCCACGATGGTCTAATGATGCTATTTACGGTTGGGAGGAACCGTGCACTTAGTTATTAATATTTGTGATTTATGGTTATCTCTTATGATGGATGTTTATATCTTTATGATGATAATGTATCATGTATGATATGTGGTTTCATTTACTTTAATTGCATCATGGATTAGTATTGGATGATGATGTTCTTTATTTACACAGATGTATGTTCTTTAAGCTTTTCATACCCTGTGATATGTACAGTGGATAATTGAGCGATTGAAAATGTAATTTATAAACATTGGATATATCATTGTTATTTCATAATGATGAGATGTTAGATGAATAGTTAATTTAGATGTGATTCACCATTAAGGGATCTTTAAAGAATGTAATCTGTTATGTTATGTTTACTTTCAGTTGGATGTTACTATTGCTTCCACAAGTTTTGTGAATGGTTTATATTTCATGTTTAAAAAAAAAAAAATTGTTTGGCAAACTTAGTAAAATTTTAAGTTAATTCTTTACATCCCTTGGCAGGGCATTACAAATTAAAGGGAGTAAAATAAGGAGTTAATTGATTCAATTTGAGTAGAAAAAGGAGTTAACTGATTTAACTCAATTTTGATCAATAATGAACTGAAAATTTCCTTTTTTGAACTGAAGAGAGATTTTGTTGAGATATTTAATTTAATAAAATGAGATATGCTCTCATAATTACTTTTTCTATTTAATTAAATAATCTTTAATTAATTAGCGACACTTTTCTTATTTAATTAAATAACTTCATTTAATTAATTAAGAATGGCTTCTCATTTAATTAAATAACTTTGTTTAATTAATTAGAAGAAAGTACTCCATTTAATTAAATAATTTCGTTTAATTATTTCAAAATTCTTTTCAAAACTAGTCAACTCAAGTCAATCGTGGTTAAATTTGGTCAACTAATGGTCAAACTTAATCTTTGTGTATGTAAATATGAGCAAATGTGAGTATGAATTCCAGTAACAATTCGATGCAAATTCTCATTCAACCTTTCAAAATGAAAAGATGAGGGTCTCTTAAATAGACTTTCTTGGAATTTATCAACGATTGAGATCGATTTCAATCAACGGTCAGCATTAAAGGTGAAGTTTAGTCATAAAAGAAGATTTCCAAATTAAAGGGAGTTAACAGATTTAATTTGAGTAAAATAATGAGTTAACTGCTCCAATTTGAGTAGAAAAAAGAGTTAACTGATTTAACTAATTTTTTATCAATAGTGAACTAAAAATATTCCTTTTTCAACTAAAGAGAGATTTTGTTGACATATTTAATTTAATAAAATGAGATATGCTCTCATAACTATTTTTTCTATTTAATCAAATAATATTTAATTAATTAGAGACACTTTTCTTATTTAATTAAATAACTTCATTTAATTAATTAGGAATGGCTTCTCATTTAATTAAATTTCTTTGTTTAATTAATTAGAAGTAAGTACTCCATTTAATTAAATAATTTCGTTTAATTATTTCCAAAAAAATTTCGAAACTAGTCAACTCAAGTCAACCGTGGTTAAATCTAGTCAACTTTTGGTCAAACTTAATCTTTGCGTATGTGAATATGAGCAAATGTGAGTATGAATTCTAGCAACAATTCGATGCAAATTCTCATTCAACCTTTCAAAATGAAGAGACGAGGGTTTCTTAAATAGACTTTCTTGAAATTCATCAACAGTTGAGATCGATTTCAATCAACGGTCAGGATTAAAGGTGAAGTTCAGTCATAAAGGGAGATTTCTAAATTAAAGGGAGTTAACAGATTTAATTTGAGTAAAATAAGGAGTTAACTGATTCAATTTGAGTAGAAAAAGGAGTTAACTGATTTAACTCATTTTTGATCAATAGTGAACTGAAAATTTTCCTTTTTGAACTGAAGAGAGATTTTGTTGAGATATTTAATTTAATAAAATGAGATATGCTCTTGTAATTACTTTTACTATTAAATTAAATAATCTTTAATTAATTAGAGACACTTTTCTTATTTAATTAAATAACTTCATTTAATTAATTAGGAATGGCTTCTCATTTAATTAAATAACTTTATTTAATTAATTAGAAGTAAGTACTCCATTTAATTAAATAATTTAGTTTATTTATTTCAAAATTCTTTTCAAAACTAGTCAACTCAAGTCAACCAAGGTTAAATCTGGTCAACTTTTGGTCAAACTTAATCTTTGTGTATGTAAATATGAAAAAATGTGAGTATGAATTTCAGCAACAATTCGATGCAAATTCTTATTCAACTTTTCAAAATGAAGAGATGAGGGTCTCTTAAATAGACTTTCCTAGAATTCATCAACGGTTGAGATCGATTTCAATCAACGGTCAGGATTAAAGGTGAAGTTCAGTCATAAAAGGAGATTTCCAAATTAAAGGGAGTTAATAGATTTAATTTGAGTAAAATAAGGAGTTGACTGATTCAATTTGAGTAAAAAAAGGAGTTAACTAATTTAACTCATTTTTTATCAACAGTGAATTGAAAATTTCATTTTTTCAACTGAAGAGAGATTTTGTTCAGATATTTAATATAATAAAATGAGATATGCTCTTATAATTACTTTTCCTATTTAATGAAATAATCTTTAATTAATTAGAGACACTTTTCTTATTTAATTAAATAACTTCATTTAATTAATTAGGAATGGCTTCTAATTAAATTAAATAACTTTATTTAATTAATTAGAAGTAAGTACTCCATTTAATTAAATAATTTTGTTTAATTATTTCAAAATTCTTTTCGAAACTAGTCAACTCAAGTCAACCATGGTTAAATCTGGTCAACTTTTGGTCAAACCTGATATTTGCGTATGTGAATATGAGCAAATGTGAGTATGAATTCCAGCAACAATTTGATGCAAATTCTCATTCAACCTTTCAAAATGAAGAGATGAGGGTCTCTTAAATAGACTTTCCTAGAATTCATCAATGGTTGAGATTGATTTCAATCAACGGTCAGGATTAAAGGTGAAGTTCAGTCATAAAGAGAGATTTCCAAATTAAAAGGAGTTAACAGATTTAATTTGAGTAAAATAAAGAGTTAACTGGTTCAATTTGAGTAGAAAAAGGAGTTAACTGATTTAACTCGGTTTTGTTCAATAGTGAACTGAAAATTTCCCTTTTTGAACTTAAGAGAGATTTTGTTGAGATATTTAATTTAATAAAATAAGATATGCCCTCGTAATTACTTTTTTTATTTAATTAAATAATCTTTAATTAATTAGAGACACTTTTGTTACATTTAATTAATTAGGAATGGCTTCTTATTTAATTAAATATCTTTATTTAATTAATTAGAAATAAGTACTCCATTTGATTAAAGAATTTCATTTAATTATTTCAAAATTCTTTTCGAAACTAGTCAACTCAAGTCAACTGTGCTTATATTTGGTCAACTTTTGGTCAAACTGGATTTTTGTGTATGTGAATATGAGCGAATGTGAGTATGAATTCCAGCAGTAATTCGATGCAAATTCTCATCAACCTTTCAAAATTAAGAGATGAGGGTCTCTTAAATAGACTTTCTTGGAAGTCATCAATGGTTGAGATCGATTTCAATCAACGGTTAGGATTAAAGGTGAAGTTCAGTCATCAAGGGAGATTTTCAAATTAAAGGGAGTTAATAGATTTAATTTGAGAAAAATAAGGAGTTAACTGATTCAATTTGAGTAGAAAAATGAGTTAACTGATTTAACTAATTTTTGATCAATAGTGAACTGAAAATTTCCCTTTTTGAACTAAATAGAGATTTTGTTGAGATATTTAATTTAATAAAATGAGATATGCTCTCGTAATTACTTTTTTTTTTAACTAATTTTTGATCAATAGTGAACTGAAAATTTCCCTTTTTGAACTAAAAAGATATTTTGTTGAGATATTTAATTTAATAAAATGAGATATGCTCTCGTAATTACCTTTTCTATTTAATTAAACAATCTTTAATTAATTAATGACACTTTTCTTATTTAATGAAATAACTTCATTTAATTAATAAGGAATGGCTTCTCATTTAATTAAATAACTTTGTTTAATTAATTAGAAGTAAGTACTCCATTTAATTAAATAATTTTGTTTAATTATTTCAAAATTCTTTTCTAAACTTGACAACTCAAGTCAATCGTTGTTAAATTTGGTCAACTTTTGGTCAAACTTGATCTTTGCGTATGTGAATATGAGCAAATGTGAGTATGAATTCCAGAAACAATTCGATGCAAATTCTCATTCAACCTTTCAAAATGAAGAGATGAGGGTCTCTTAAATAGACTTTCCTGGAATTCATCAACGGTTGAGATCGATTTCAAAGAAACGGTCAAGGTTTAAAGGTGAAGTTCAGTCATAAAGGGAGATTTCCAAATTAAAGGGAGTTAACAGATTTAATTTGAGTAAAATAAGGAGTTAACTGATTCAATTTGAGTAGAAAAAAGAGTTAACTGATTTAACTAATTTTTGATCAATAGTGAACTAAAAATTTTCCTTTTTCAACTCAAGAGAGATTTTGTTGAGATATTTAATTTAATAAAATGAGACATGCTCTCATAATTATTTTTTCTATTTAATCAAATAATATTTAATGAATTAAAGACACTTTTCTTATTTAATTAAATAACTTCATTTAATTAATTAGGAATGGCTTATCATTTAAATAAATAACTTTGTTTAATTAATTAGAAGTAAGTAGTCCATTTAATTAAATAATTTCTTTTAATTCTTTTCAAATTCTTTTCAAAACTAGTCACCTCAAGTCAACCGTGGTTAAATCTGGTCAAGTTTTGGTGAAACTTAATCTTTGCATATGTGAATATGAGCAAATGTGAGTATGAATTCCAGCAACAATTCGATGCAAATTCTCATTCAACCTTTCAAAATGAAGAGATGAGGGTCTCTTAAATAGACTTTCTTGGAATTCATCTACGGTTCAGATCGATTTCAATCAACGATCAGGATTAAAGGTGAAGTTCAGTCATAAAGGAAGATTTCCAAATTAAAGGGAGTTAACAGATTTAATTTGAGTAAAATAAGGAGTTAACTGATTCAATTTGAGTAGAAAAAGGAGTTAACTAATTTAACTCATTTTTTATCAATAGTGAACTGAAAATTTTCCTTTTTAAACTGAAGAGAGATTTTGTTGAGATATTTAATTTAATAAAATGAGATATGCTCTCGTAATTACTTTTACTATTTAATTAAATAATCTTTAATTAATTAGAGACACTTTTCTTATTTAATTAAATAACTTCACTTAATTAATTAAGAATAGCTTCTCATTTAATTAAATAACTTTATTTAATTAATTAGAAGTAAGTACTCCATTTAATTAAATAATTTAGTTTATTTATTTCAAAATTATTTTCGAAACTAGTCATCTCAAGTCAACTGTGGTTAAATCTGGTCAACTTTTGGTCAAACTTGATCTTTGCGTATGTGAATATGAGCAAATGTGAGTATGAATTCCAGCAAGAATCCGATGCAAATTCTCATTCAACTTTTCAAAATGAAGAGATGAGGGTCTCTTAAATAGACTTTCCTGGAATTCATCGACCGTTGAGATCGATTTCAATCAACGGTCAGGATTAAAGGTGATGTTTAGTCATAAAATGAGATTTTCAAATTAAAGGGAGTTAATAGATTTAATTTGAGTAAAATAAGAAGTTAACTGATTCAATTTGAGTAGAAAAAGGACTTAATTGATTTAACTCATTTTTTATCAATAGTGAACTGGAAATTTCCTTTTTTGAACTGAAGAGAGATTTTGTTGAGATATTTAATTTAATAAAATGAGATATGCTCTCATAATTACTTTTTCTGTTTAATGAAATAATCTTTAATTAATTAGAGACACTTTTCTTATTTAATTAAATAACTTCATTTAATTAAATTAAGAATGACTTCTCATTTAATTAAATAACTTTGTTTAATTAATTAGAAGTAATTACTCCATTTATATAAAAAAATTTGTTTAATTATTTCAAAATTCTTTTCGAAACTAGTCAACTCAGGTAAACCGTGGTTAAATCTGGTCAAATTTTGGTCAAGTTTGATCTTTGCGTATGTGAATATGAGCAAATGTGAGTATGAATTCCAGCAACAATTCAATGCAAATTCTCATTCAACCTTTCAAAATGAAGAGATGAGGGTCTCTTAAATAGTCTTTCCTGGAATTCATCAACAGTTGAGATCGATTTCAATCAATGGTCAGGATTAAAAGTGAAGTTCAGTCATAAAAAGAGATTTCAAAATTAAAGAGAGTTAACAGATCTAATTTCAGTAAAATAAGGAGTTAACTGATTCAATTTGAGTAAAAGTAAGTAATCCATTTAATTAAATAATTTCGTTTAATTATTTCAGAATTCTTTTCGAAACTAGTCAACCGTGGTTAAATCTGGCCAACTTTTGGTCAAACTTGATCTTTGCGTATGTAAATATTAGCAAATGGGAGTATGAATTCCAAAAACAATTTGATGCAAATTCTTATTCAACCTTTGAAAATGAAGAGATGACGGTCTCTTAAATAGACTTTCCTAGAATTCATCAACAGTTGACATCGATTTCAATCAACAGTTAGGATTAAAGGTTAAGTTCAGTCATAAAGGGAGATTTTCAAATTAAAGGGAGTTAACAAATTTAATTTGAGTAAAATATGGAGTTAACTCATTCAATTTGAGTAGAAAAAGGAGTTAACTCTTTTAACTCATTTTTTATCAATAGTGAACTGAAAATTTTCCTTTTTGAATTGAAGAGAGATTTTGTTGAGTTATTTAATTTAATAAAATGAGATATACTCTCATAATTAATTTTTCTATTTAATTAAAAAATCTTTAATTAATTATAGACACTTTTTTTATTTAATTAAATAACTTCATTTAATTAATTAGCAATGGCTTCTCATTTAATTAAACAACTTTGTTTAATTAATTAGAAGTAAGTACTTCATTTAATTAAATAATTTCGTTTAATTATTTCAATTTTTTTTTGAAACTAGTCAACTCAAGTCAATCGTGGTTAAATCTGGTCAACTTTTAGTCAAACTTGATATTTGCGTATGTGAATATGAGCAAATGTGAGTATGAATTCTAGCAACAATTCCATGCAAATTCTCATTCAACCTTTCAAAATGAAGAGATGAGGGTCTGTTAAATAGACTTTCCTGAAATTCATCAACGGTTGAGATTGATTTCAATCAACGGTCAGGATTAAAGGTGAAGTTCAGTCATAAAGGGAGATTTCCAAATTAAAGGGAGTTAACAAATTTAATTTGAGTAAAATAAAGAGTTAACTGGTTCAATTTGAGTAGAAAAAGAAGTTAACTGATTTAACTCAGTTTTGATCAATAGTGAACTGAAAATTTCTGTTTTTGAACTCAAGAGAGATTTTGTTGAGATATTTAATTTAATAAAATGAGATATGCTCTCGTAATTAAAAAATCTTTAATTAATTATAGACACTTTTCTTATTTAATTAAATAACTTCATTTAATTAATTAGGAATGGATTCTCATTTAATTAAATAACTTTGTTTAATTAATTAGAAGTAAGTACTCCATTTAATTAAATAATTTTGTTTAATTATTTTAAAAGTCTTTTCGAAACTAGTCAACTCAAGTCAACCGTGGTTAAATCTGGTCAACTTTTGGTCAAACTTGATCTTTGCGTATGTGAATATGAGAAAATGTGAGTATGAATTCTGGCAACAATTCGATGCAAATTCTCATTCAACCTTTCAAAATGAAGAGATGAGGGTCTCTTAAATAGACTTTCTTGAAATTTATCAATGGTTGATATCAATTTCAATCAATGGTCAGAATTAAAGGTGAAGTTCAGTCATAAAGAGATATTTACAAATTAAAGGGAGTTAACAGATTTAATTTGAGTAAAATAAGGAGTTAACTGATTCAATTTGAGTAGAAAAAGGAGTTAACTGATTTAACTCATTTTTTTATCAATAGTAAACTGAAAATTTCTCTTTTTTGAACTCAAGAGAGATTTTGTTGAGATATTTAATTTAATAAAATGAGATATGCTCTCATAATTACTTTTTCTATTTAATGAAATAATCTTTAATTAATTAGAGACACTTTTCTTATTTAATTAAATAACTTCATTTAATTAATTAGGAATGGCTTCTCATTTAATTAAATAACTTTATTTAATTAATTAGAAGTAAGTACTCCATTTAATTAAATAATTTTGTTTAATTATTTCAAAATTCTTTTTGAAACTAATCAACTCAAGTCAACCGTGGTTAAATCTGGTCAACTTTTGGTCAAACTTGATCTTTGCATATGTAAATATCAGTAAATGTGAGTATGAATTCTAGCAACAACTCGATGCAAATTTTCATACAACCTTTCAAAATGAAGAGATGAGGGTCTCTTAAATAGACTTTCCTGGATTTCATCAATGGTTGAGATCAATTTCAATCAATGGTCAGGATTAAAGGTGAAGTTCAGTCATAAAGGGAGATTCCAAATTTAAGGGAGTTAACAGATATAATTTGAGTAAAATAAGGATTTAATTGATTCAATTTGAGTAGAAAAAAGAGTTAACTCATTTAACTCATTTTTTATCAATAGTGAACTGGAAATTTCCCTTTTTGAACTAAAGAGAGATTTTGTTTAGATATTTAATTTAATAAAATGAGATATGCTCTCATAATTACTTTTTCCATTTAATTAAATAATCTTTAATTAATTAGAGACATTTTTCCTATTTAATTAAATAACTTCATTTAATTAATTAGGAATGGCTTCTCATTTAATTAAATAACATTGTTTAATTAATTAGAAGTAAGTACTCCATTTAATTAAATAATTTCGTTTAATTATTTCAAAAAAAAATTCGAAACTAGTCAAGTCAAGTCAACCGTGGTTAAATCTGGGCAACTTTTGATCAAACTTGATCTTTGCGTATGTGAATATGAGCAAATGTGAGTATGAATTCTAGCAACAATTCGATGCAAATTCTCGTTCAACCTTTCAAAATGAAGACATGAGGGTCTCTTAAATAGACTTTCTTAGATTTCATCAACGGTTGAGATCGATTTCAATCAACGGTCAGGAGTAAAGGTTAAGTTCAGTCATAAAGGGAGATTCCAAATTAAGGGGAGTTAATAGATTTAATTTGAATAAAATAAGGATTTAACTGATTCAATTTGAGTAGAATAAAGAGTTAACTGATTTAACTCAGTTTTTATCAGTAGTGAACTGGAAATTTCCCTTTTTGAATTGAAGAGAGATTTTGTTGAGATATTTAATTTAATAAAATGAGATATGCTCTCATAATTACTTTTTCCATTTAATTAAATAATTTTTAATTAATTAGAGACACTTTTCTTATTTAATTAAATAACTTCATTTAATTAATTAGGAATGGCTTCTCGTTTAATTAAATAACTTTGTTTAATTAATTAGAAGTAAGTACTCCATTTAATTAAATAATTTTGTTTAATTATTTCAAAATTCTTTTCAAAACTAGTCAACTGAAGTCAATCGTGGTTAAATCTGGTCAACTTTTGGTCAAACTTGATCTTTGCGTATGTGAATATGAGCAAATGTGAGTATGAATTCCAGCAACAATTCGATGCAAATTCTCATTCAACCTTTCAAAACGAAGAGATGATGGTCTCTTAAATAGACTTTCCTGAAATTTATCAATGGTTGATATCAATTTCAATCAATGGTCAGAATTAAAGGTGAAGTTCAGTCATAAAGAGATATTTACAAATTAAAGGGAGTTAACAGATTTAATTTGAGTAAAATAAGGAGTTAACTGATTCAATTTGAGTAGAAAAAGGAGTTAACTGATTTAACTCATTTTTTTATCAATAGTAAACTGAAAATTTCTCTTTTTTGAACTCAAGAGAGATTTTGTTGAGATATTTAATTTAATAAAATGAGATATGCTCTCATAATTACTTTTTCTATTTAATGAAATAATCTTTAATTAATTAGAGACACTTTTCTTATTTAATTAAATAACTTCATTTAATTAATTAGGAATGGCTTCTCATTTAATTAAATAACTTTATTTAATTAATTAGAAGTAAGTACTCCATTTAATTAAATAATTTTGTTTAATTATTTCAAAATTCTTTTTGAAACTAATCAACTCAAGTCAACCGTGGTTAAATCTGGTCAACTTTTGGTCAAACTTGATCTTTGCATATGTAAATATCAGTAAATGTGAGTATGAATTCCAGCAACAACTCGATGCAAATTCTCATTCAACCTTTCAAAATGAAGAGATGAGGGTCTCTTAAATAGACTTTCCTGAATTTCATCAATGGTTGAGATCAATTTCAATCAATGGTCAGGATTAAAGGTGAAGTTCAGTATAAAGGGAGATTCCAAATTAAAGGGAGTTAACAGATATAATTTGAGTAAAATAAGAATTTAATTGATTCAATTTGAGTAGAAAAAAGAGTTAACTCATTTAACTCATTTTTTATCAATAGTGAACTGGAAATTTCCCTTTTTGAACTAAAGAGAGATTTTGTTTAGACATTTAATTTAATAAAATGAGATATGCTCTCATAATTACTTTTTCTATTTAATTAAATAATCTTTAATTAATTAGAGACACTTTTCCTATTTAATTAAATAACTTCATTTAATTAATTAGGAATGGCTTCTCATTTAATTAAATAACATTGTTTAATTAATTAGAAGTAAGTACTCCATTTAATTAAATAATTTCGTTTAATTATTTCAAAAAAAAATTCGAAACTAGTCAAGTCAAGTCAACCGTGGTTAAATCTGGGCAACTTTTGATCAAACTTGATCTTTGCGTATGTGAATATGAGCAAATGTGAGTATGAATTCTAGCAACAATTCGATGCAAATTCTCGTTCAACCTTTCAAAATGAAGACATGAGGGTCTCTTAAATAGACTTTCTTGGATTTCATCAACGGTTGAGATCGATTTCAATCAACGGTCAGGAGTAAAGGTTAAGTTCAGTCATAATGGGAGATTCCAAATTAAGGGGAGTTAATAGATTTAATTTGAATAAAATAAGGATTTAACTGATTCAATTTGAGTAGAATAAAGAGTTAACTGATTTAACTCAGTTTTTATCAGTAGTGAACTGGAAATTTCCCTTTTTGAATTGAAGAGAGATTTTGTTGAGATATTTAATTTAATAAAATGAGATATGCTCTCATAATTACTTTTTCCATTTAATTAAATAATTTTTAATTAATTAGAGACACTTTTCTTATTTAATTAAATAACTTCATTTAATTAATTAGGAATGGCTTCTCGTTTAATTAAATAACTTTGTTTAATTAAATAACTTTGTTTAATTAATTAGAAGTAAGTACTCCATTTAATTAAATAATTTTGTTTAATTATTTCAAAATTCTTTTCAAAACTAGTCAACTGAAGTCAACCGTGGTTAAATCTGGTCAACTTTTGGTCAAACTTGATCTTTGCGTATGTGAATATGAGCAAATGTGAGTATGAATTCCAGCAACAATTCGATGCAAATTCTCATTCAACCTTTCAAAATGAAGAGATGAGGGTCTCTTAAATAGACTTTCGTGGAATTCATCAATGGTTGAGATCGATTTCAATCAACGGTCAGTATTAAAGGTGAAGTTCAGTCATAAAGGGAGATTTCCAAATTAAAGGGAGTTAACAGATTTAATTTGAGTAAAATAAGGGTTTAACTTATTCAATTTGAGTAGAAAAAGGAGTTAACTGGTTTAACTCATTTTTGATCAATAGTGAACTGGAAAATTTCCCTTTTTGAATTGAAGAGAGATTTTGTTGAGATATTTAATTTAATAAAATGAGATATGCTCTCAAAATTACTTTTTCTATTTAATTAAATAATATTTAATTAATTAGAGACACTTTTCTTATTTAATTAAATAACTTCATTTAATTAATTAGGAATGGCTTCTTATTTAATTAAATAACTTTGTTTAATTAATTAGAAGTAAGTGCTCCATTTAATTAATTAATTTCATTTTATTATTTCAAAATTCTTTTCGAAACTGGTCAACTCAAGTCAACCATGGTTAAATCTGGTCAACTTTTGGTCAAAATTGATCTTTGCGTATGTGAATATGAGAAAATATGAGTATGAATTCCAACAACAATTCGATGCAAATGTTGGAAATATTCAAGATATAATAGGTTACTGAGAGGGGAGGGGTGAATCAGTAACAATAAAACTTTTTAAGTCAACCATACACAACATTTACGTATCTATCCTGCTACATAAAAACTATTAAACATTTAAACCATATATGTACAAAGATTTGGTGACCCAGAAACCTTCCAAAAATAGAAAGTAAAACTGGGGTGGGGATGATACCCACAAAGCTTCATTACTGCATTATAAAGTTGGCCGGTGAAGGCTTAGAATGATCACTTCTGGTGATCTGCCCTGTTAAGAGCATAAAGGATTGCTAGATCCACCTTTTTAGAGGATTTACAAACATACTTTATAAGTATGCACCCTGTTAGGAGATTTAAATAAAGATAGTTAAGTCTACCCTGTTAAAGGATTTACAAAAGTGATTCACTTGTTAGGATGAACCAATAGATCAACTTACAACTTGACTGAGTTCTTTATTGTAGATCACCTTTTGTGATTGATGAAATCATTTCTGCTCCTGGTAGACCTTGCTAGGTATTCCTTTCTACTGATGAATTCACACTATCATTATTCCAGATATCTTGTATGTCTTCTTGAATATCTATATCACTTGAATGTCTGTAATACATTGCATATATATACCATTCCAATAATTATTCATGCAGGGTCGTCCAAACACAAGTAAACAAAATATAACTGAGTTGGTCAAATGGTAAAATAAACTCGAGTTCTTCAGACAAACTTGATGACCTTCTGATACGCGACATCCACTATGTTACTCGGCATTGTCATGCACTCGGTAGAGGTAGGGGCAGGGTTCATACTAGTCATACAACATTGCCTGGAACTCGATAACCATTGGTGACTCGGTAGATATAGTATCACTCGATAGAAACTAACTTCTTCGATAACCTCCTGAGCTCAGTTATCACTGAGTGCTTCCTCACTCGGTCAACACTGAGTGCTTCCTCACTCGGTTAACACTAAGTGCAACTTTACTCGGTTGACACTAAGTGAAACTTTACTCGGTTAAAACTGTGTCTTCAGTGCTCAGTTTCAATTGTGTTTCTAGTGCTCATTTTGAACTGTGTTGCCAGTGCTCGGTTTGAAGTATGTTGCTAGTGCTCAGTTTGAATTGTGTTGCCATCATTCGGTCTGCACTATATTACTCGATGTGAACTGTATTACTCGGTTAGAATTTTATTACTCGGTGTGAACTATAAGATGAGTGTTGTCACTAATGGCAAATAACTTTATGCCAACAATCTCCCCCTTTGGCATTAGTGACAAAAAAAATTATGTGCAAAAATAGACATACAGTTCTAAATTTTCAAAATTGATCTTTGCAAGTCTTATTACACATATCTTACTTACATGAATCTCCCCCATACAATATGCACAGTATTTACAAGTTATTACATAATGATTTAGATTTATCTCTTGGAGTGTGTTATCTCCCCTTTTTTGACAATAATGCCAAATTAAACAATATGTATTTATATAGAGAGTCCAAAATGAGAGATAAACTCAGAATGTACCTTGAGAATAAGAGCCAATGTCTTATCCGAATTTTCTTGCAAAAGTTTGTTGGTGGAGAGTGCTATTTGAACTTCTGCAGAAAGTTCAATCATATGATCTGCAATTGAGAAGTTTTTGTCATGAATCAATGTTTTGGAATGGGCAATATGCTTCTGCATTGTGTCCATAACAGGAAGGATCATATTTTGGATGTTAATCAGGGTACACCTAATCTTTGCTTCTTCTCTCAAAAATTTTGCATGTTTCTCTGACAAAAATCTTATTTTGAGATGATGGGATGAACTTGAACTGTGGTCAAGCTACAACATTTGTGCACTAACCTTCATATCCTCATCAATTTTATTCAACTTTTCTTTGATTTCCTTAGTATACTTGGTAACATCACAAAGTTTGCCAAAAAGTGAAGTTACATTATTAAAAGAATGTTCAAAATTACTCAAAATTGTAGAGAATTCTACTTATTTTAATGCAATATGTTGAGCAATGTGCTCAAGCATCTTATTGTCAAATTTCTTTTCTTCTTTTTCAATCAATTTTTCTTGGCCGGAGGTATCCTTATTGAATTTATGTACAGCCTCTTCTAACTGAATCAAAATGTGTTGAGTAGAATCTACTTCAACACCAATAGCTTCTGTTAGAATATTCTTAGCACTTTCAATAATACTATATTCCTGGTCTCTCTCATGCCTTAGTTGTTTTTGCCTTGCCTTCTGATCTAATAGCTGACTGACCATTCTCATTTCATCAACTAATGCATTATCTAGATCTATCTTAGGAATGATAATGTCCTTATCCAAGTCTATTTCCTCATCCACTGCCTTTCTGGAAATCATGTATCTTTTTGCTTTTCCTGCAGTGACTTCACCTTTTCCCTTTGAACCTGAAACAATAGTTGATGAGGCTGGACTGGCTGACAAAACTAGAATAGGACTAGCTAGAGGAAAACTGAGAGAAGTGCTAACAGTATCAAAAATTGATGTTCCTCCCAATATTATGTACAGGTTGGAATGGGAGAACTAACAGATGCAAAAATTGGAGCAGATGAAGTTGTCAAAATTGAAGTACTAGTGGGTACACTTACTGAACACTCTGCGGTAGAAGTTGATATGCCTGATGAACTTAATGTTGTAGCTGATGATGCCTCGGTTAATTAAGATGGTTGCAGCTTGGTTAATGAAGTGGTAGAAACTTGCATAGATGGTGCCCGAAGCTGAGAGGAGACAGGCGAAGATTGAGAAATTGATGAAACTGTTGTGCACACAATCTCACTAGTAGAGGCCATCTCCATAGTTGATGTAGCTGCTTTAGGTGGAGAGTGAGGAAGAGATGCAATGACTTTCACTGCAATTTTTATAGGATCATCTTCCTCCTTAGCTTGATCAGCTTCTTCTTCCTCCATTTCATCTTTCTTGTCTTCTTCCTCCATTTCATCTTCCTTGAATTCTTCCTCAACATTTATCATCATTGAATGCAGATCCCCTAGAATATATTGTTCAGGGTTTTCTCAAAGATATCTTTGACAATTTTGGTTGCAATTTCCCATCTTGGTTGCAACCTCTCCAATAGCTGTATAGGGATCTGAGAGGCAATCTCTTCAGGAGAGTATTTCCATCTTCCCATTTTATTCAATACCAATTCTTCAATCTGCATTTTCTCCAGTTTTGCTCTTGTCTCAAACTTCAATGCTTTGAAGTTTGTGAAGCTAGTACCTTCTTCTAATTGCTTCAACCTTGCCTCAAATGTGAGTGGAGGCTTGACAAATACAGATTCCTTCTTCCCCTTTCTTATTCTCCTGGAGAAGACTGGAGTGGTTTGCTTTTTAGGTTTGGTGATAATCACCTTATCTTTCTTCCATTGAGGCTCCACTTCTTTTTCTGACTTGGTTTCCTCTTCTTCTTCATCATCTTCTCCTTTCCCTTCAGTAATCATCAGACGACCAAGTTCTGTTTTTAGCTTTGCAATCTTCCTCTTTCCTTTACTAATGACCTAAGGGATTTTGATTGAAAGCTAAATTCTGGCTTTAGCTTCATCATAAGTTCCAAAGACTAGTTGCTTTGGGTCTACTGGTTCATTCACTAGTGCTTCTATTATGTCTTTGGTTTTATCAATATTAACCTCATAAGGAAGAGGTTTCCCCCATGCAACTCGAGGCCTGACTGCCTGTATGTATACCTTGTCACAATCTACCATAAAGCATACATCTTCTTTATATTCCTCAACCAGTTTTGGTGGAATCCGGAACCTATTGTTCATTCTTTCCTTAAAATCTTCAAAGTAATTATCCAAAACACTGTCAAAATTTTCACCTAACTCTGCAATAAACTCATTTATTTGATAGAGAATGGGAATATCTTTTCTCCATACTACTGATCCTTTTGATGGAAAAGAATTTTGAACATAGAAAAATAAACAGATAAAAAGTGAACCAAATTTGCAGGAATTGTTCTTTGAAGTCCTTATGCTTTCCATATTTTTATTAAATTGAGACAAAAGAAATTCAGACAGATCAAACTCAACATTCTTCTTTACTATCTTATATGCTAAATCTACTGCTTCACAAGGTACACTGTTTGGACGGTTGGAACTGTAAATTTTATGAGCAATGATGTGAATACCAAATCTTAATTCAACCTCAGTTACTATACTGAGCTTAAGTCCTCTACCATCCCATTCTGCTTGGGTTAGCCTTTGCAATTCTTCCCGACCTAGGGTTTTGGTAGTCTTAGCTTTGCTCAGTATGGGAAGGCCAGTAATTTTGTTAATCATTTTTTTTTGTGATAAGCACTGGTTGCTCTAACCACAATTGCTCATTGTGAACCCGACTGAGTACATACCTAACCCATTTAATTTGAAATTTTTTTGGCAAATGTGAAATGTGGGTTAACCCTTTTGTTTCAAGGTGTTTATCCTCGGGTTTTAAATTCCCATCTATGCTCATTTAACCTAGGGCATTATCAATTTCTAGGTTTCCAAGCTCTTGAATGGAACATTTGAAATGAGAGAAAATATCATTTACAAGAAGTACCTTTGGAGGAATTCGAGACTGGGCACCATTAGGGTCGAGTGATTCTGCAATTGCTGGTGCCAATTTGAAGTTTGACGCCTTCCATTCCACACCTTTAACTATCATTTCTGAGCCTCTCTTTTCCTTGGAGCTGCTGCTACTGGATGCCATTGCTGCTTAGTAGGTGAAGAGAAATTCTGAACAGATCCTTCACTCTTAAAAAAAATTCACTCGAAATTGCTTTAAGCTTGTAGAAGATAACTTAGCTCAAAGTTCGTAGTGAAGAATGAGATCAAATTTTTCCCTTTTTGATGAAACATTCGTCATAAATGCTTGGTACGATGGTAGATGAAATGACAGGTTGTCATCCACTTGCTCGGTAGATACTATCAACTAGGCGATCAAAACAAAATATTGATGTACCGACCTAACTCAGTAAGGTCATGAACCGACCTCGCTTAGTAGATACAACTCGGTGAGTGAAACTTTGTTGCTTCTGACCGAACTCGATTGAGACTTGAACCGATTTGGGATCAAAGTGTATCTGCATACTGATCTGATCATTTTTCTTCCTTTGGAACTGCTTAGGATGATTCTTGAAGGATGCAGTTCCATACTTTCTTTTATAAATATTAATTGGAAATGATGGAGTCACTCATTTCTTGAGTGACATTGCCATTGCTTGGCTTATCTTGTTCAGTAGATTTAGGAATCCATTGTTGCTTCATTTGCTTTCGGATGTTGTCTGCTTTGATTTTCTTTTCATCTTCAATTCTTTCTATATTCATACAATTTCTAGCTATATGACCAAGTTCTGTACATGTATAGCACCTTACAGTAGTGTCCTTCTTCCTTAGGTGATGTCTTGCACAATTTATGCCAGTGTGTCCATATTCTCCACAATAGTGACATCTACACCAGGTGTTGTAGTCCCATCCAAATATGGCTTTGACAAGTTGTTCAGCTGGATTGAATGATTTGGATCTGCATTGGAATGCCTTGTGACCATGTTTATTGCATTTTGTGACAGTTGCCTGCAAATTTTGGTTTTTCTTTGCACTCATTTGCTTTGTGACCATGCTGATTGCAATTGAAACATTTACCATTGAATTTTGCTTTTCCATTGCTCCAGCATTTGTTTGATGTATGACCTAACTTTCCATATTGATTGCAAGTAGGTTTTTGATTCTTTTGGGTACTTTTTTTTGAAGATTCGCCTTCTTCATTGTATCCAAGACCAGCTTTACCTTTTTGTCTATGTAGATTCTGCTCATTTTGCAAATTCAATTGATTCATATCTACTTGGGATTTCATCATTCTTTCATTGACTTTCCTTTCAGAGATTAGGTCATTTTTCAAGCTTTCATTGATTTGTCTCTTAGTGATTAAATCATTACTCAAACTTTCATTCTCAGATCTTAGAATTATAATTTCTTCATTTGCATTAGATAGTTGTCCTATAAGATCTTCATGCTGAAGGGATAGATTATTCCTTACCTCTAAATCTTCATTTGCTTTGTTTCTCTATTCCAAAACTTCACATAACCTAATGGATTGGACTTCTTGTTCTCTTTTGAGTTTTCTTACCTCTTCTTGTAGAGATTCATTCTTTTCTAGAAGTTCTTTGATTGCCTTGTTAGCTTCTTCAGAACTACTTGATGGTAACAAATCTTCAATCTTTTCTTCAACATAGTGATGGTCTTTCATTTGTCTTGCAAGTTCCTTTCTTCTTTTTAGGGATTGAGAAAGATGCTCCTTTGCTTCTTTGAGTTGAACCATGGCCATTTCTAGATCTAGCTTTTCATTTTCAATCACTTTCTCCAATCTGAATATCTCCATAACTTAGATCTTTGCTCAAGCTGTCAAACTTTGTCCAGAGAACCAAAAAAGCTCTGATACCAATTGTTGGAAATATTCAAGATATAATAGGTTTCTGAGAGGGGAGGGGTGAATCAGTAACAATAAAACTTTCTAAGTCAACCATAAACAACATTTACTTATCTATCCTATTGTATTAAAACTATTAAACATTTAAACCATATATGCACAGAGATTTGGTGACCCAGAAACCTTCCAAAAATAGAAAGTAAAATTGGGGTGGAGATGATACCCACAAAGCTTTGTTACTGCAGTATGAAGTTGGACGGTTAAGGCTTACAATGATCACTTCTGGTGATCTTCCCTATTAGGAGCACAGAGGATTGCTAGATTCACCTTGTTAGAGGATTTACAAACATACTTTATAAGTATGCACTCTGTTAGGAGATTTAAAGAAAGACGGTTAAGTCTACCCTGTTAAAGGATTTACAAAAATGATTCACCTATTAGGATGAACCAACAGATCAACTTACAACTTGTATGAGTTCTTTATTGTAGATCACCTTCTTTGAATGATGAAATCATTTCTGCTCCTGGTAGACCTTGCTGAGTATTCTTTTCTACTGATGAATTCACACTATCATTATTCTAGATATCTTGTATGTCTTCTTGAATATCTATATCACTTGAATGTCTATAATACATTGCATATATATACCATTCCAATAATTATTAATGCAAGGTCAGCCAAACACAAGTAAACAAAACATAACTGAGTCTCATAATTACTTTTTCTATTTAATTAAATAATCTTTAATTAATTAGAGACAATTTTCTTATTTAATTAAATAACTTCATTTAATTAATTAGGAATGGCTCCTCATTTAATTAAATAACTTTGTTTAATTAATTAGAAGTAAGTACTCCATTTAATTAAATAATTTCATTTAATTATATCAAAATTCTTTTCGAAACTAGTCAACTCAAGTCAACCGTGGTTAAATCTAGTCAACTTTTGGTCAAACTTGATCTTTGCGTATGTGAATATGAGAAAATGTGAGTATAAATTCCAAGAACAATTCGATGCAAATTCTCATTCAACCTTTCAAAATGAAGAGATGAGGGTCTCTCAAATAGACTTTCCTGAAATTCATCAACGGTTGAGATCGATTTCAATCAACGGTCAGGATTAAAGGTCAAGTTCAGCCATAAATGGAGATTTCCAAATTAAAGGGAGTTAACCGATTTAATTTGAGTAAAATAAGGAGTTAACTGATTCAATTTGAGTAGAAAAAGGAGTTAACTGATTTAACTGTTTTTTGATCAATAGTTAACTGGAAATTTCCCTTTTTGAACTGAAGAGAGATTTTGTTGAGATATTTAATTTAATATAATGAGATATGCTCTCATAATTACTTTTTTTATTTAATTAAATAATCTTTAATTAATTAGAGAAACTTTTCTTATTTAATTAAATAACTTCATTTAATTAATTAAGAATGGCTTCTCATTTAATTAAATAACTTTGTTTAATTAATTAGAAGTAAGTACTCCATTTAATTAAATAATTTCATTTAATTATTTCAAATTTCTTTTCAAAACTAGTCAAGTCAAGTCAACCGTGGTTAAATCTGGTCAACTTTTGGTAAAACCTAATCTTAGCGTATGTGACTATGAGCAAATGTGAGTATGAATTCCAGCAACAATTCGATGCAAATTCTCATTCAACCTTTCAAAATGAAGAGATGAGGGTCTCTTAAATAGACTTTCCTAGAATCCATCAACGGTTGAGATCAATTTCAATCAATGGTCAGGATTAAAGGTGAAGTTCAGTCATAAAGGGAGATTTTCAAATTAAAGGGAGTTAATAGATTTAATTTGAGTAAAATAAGGAGTTAACTGATTCAATTTGAGTAGAAAAGTGAGTTAACTAATTTAACTCATTTTTGATCAATAGTGAACTTCAAATTTCCCTTTTTGAACTGAAGAGAGATTTTGTTGAGATATTTAATTTAATAAAGTGAGATATGCTCTCATAATTACTTTTTCTATTTAATTAAATAATCTTTAATTAATTAGAGACACTTTTCTTTTTAATTAAATAACTTCATTTAATTAATTAGGAATGGCTTCTCATTTAATTAAATAACTTCATTTAATTAATTAGGAATGGCTTCTCATTTAATTAAATAACTTTGTTTAATTAATTAGCAATAAGTACTCAATTTAATTAAATAATTCCATTTAATTATTTCAAAATTCTTTTCGAAACTAGTCAACTCAAGTCAACTGTGGTTAAATCTGGTCAACTTTTGGTCAAACTTGATCTTTGCGTATGTGAATATGAGCAAATGTGAGTATGAATTCCATCAATGATTCGATGCAAATTCTCATTCAACCTTTCAAAATGAAGAGATGAGGGTCTGTTAAATAGACTTTCCTGGAATTAATCAACGGTTGAGATCGATTTCAATCAACTGTCAGGATTAAAGGTGAAGTTCAGTAATAAAGAGAGATTTTCAAATTAAAGAGAGTTAACAGATTTAATTTGAGTAAAATAAGGAGTTAACTGATTCAATTTGAGTAGAAAAAGGAGTTGACTAATTTAACTCATTTTTAATCAATAGTGAACTAAAAATTTTTGTTTTTGAACTGAAGAGAGATTTTGTTGAGATATTTAATTTAACAAAATGAGATATGCTGTCATAATTACTTTTTCTATTTAATTAAATAATCTTTAATCAATTAGAGACACTTTTCTTATTTAATTAAATAACTTAATTTTATTAATTAGGAATGGCTTCTCATTTAATTATAAAACTTTGTTTAATTAATTAGAAGTAATTACTCTATTTAATTAAATAATTTCATTTAATTATTTTAAAATAATTTTCGAAACTGGTCAACTCAAGTCAACTGTGGTTAAATTTGGTCAACTTTTGGTCAAACTTGATCTTTGCATATGTGAATATGAGCAAATGTGAGTATGATTTCCAGCAACAATTCGATGCAAATTCTCATTCAACCTTTCAAAATGAAGAGATGAGGGTCTCTTAAATAGACTTTTCGAGAATTCATCAACGGTTGAGATCGATTTCAATCAACGGTCAGGATTAAAGGTTAAGTTCAGTCATAAAGGGAGATTTCTAAATAAAAGGGAGTGAACAGATTTAATTTGAGTAAAATAAGGGTTTAACTGACTCAATTTGAGTAGAAAAAGGAGTTAACTGATTTAACTCATTTTTTATCAATAGTGAATTGGAAATTTCCCTTTTTGAACTGAAGAGAGATTTTGTTGAGATATTCAATTTAATAAAATGAGATATGCTCTCATAATTACTTTTTCTATTTAATTAAATAATCTTTAATTAATTAGAGACAATTTTCTTATTTAATTAAATAACTTCGTTTAATTAATTAGGAATGGCTTCTCATTTAATTAAATAACTTTGTTTAATTAATTAGAATTAAGTACTCCATTTAATTAAATAATTTTGTTTAATTATTTCAAAATTCTTTTCGAAACTAGTCAACTCAAGTCAACCGTGGTTAAATATGGTCAACTTTTGGTCAAACTTGATCTTTGCGTATGTGAATATGAGCAAATGTGAGTATGAATTTTAGCAACAATACGATGTAAATTCTCATTCAACCTTTCAAAATGAAGAGATGAGGGTCTCTTAAATAGACTTTCCTGGAATTCATCAATGGTTGAGATCGATTTCAATCAACGGTTAGGATTAAAAGTGAACTTCTGTAATAAAGGAAGATTTCCAAATTAAAGGGAGTTAATAGATTTAATTTGAGTAAAATAAGGTGTTAACTGATTCAATTTGAGTAGAAAAAGGAGTCAACTGATTTAACTCATTTTTTATCAATAGTGAACTAAAATTTTCCATTTTTAACTGGAGAGAGATTTTGTTGAGATATTTAATTTAATAAAATGAGATATGCTCTCATAATTACTTTTTCTATTTAAGTAAATAATCTTTAATTAATTAAAAACACTTTTCTTATTTAATTAAATAACTTTATTTAATTAATTAGGAATGTCTTCTGATTTAATTAAATAAATTTGTTTAATTAATTAGAAGTAAGTACTCTATTTAATTAAATAATTTTGTTTAATTATTTCAAAATTATTTTTGAAACTAGTCAACTCAAGTCAACCATGGTTAAAGTTGGTCAACTTTTGGTCAAACTTGATCTTTTCGTATGTGAATATGAGCAAATGTGAGTATGAATTTCAACAACAATTCGATACAAATTGTCATTCAACCTTTCAAAATGAAGAGATGAGGGTCTCTTAAATAGATTTTCCTCGAATTCATCAATGGTTGAGATTGATTTCAATCAACGGTCAGGATTAAAGGTGAAGTTCAGTCATAAAGGGAGATTTCCAAATTAAAGGGAGTTAACAGATTTAATTTGAGTAAAATAAGAAGTTAACTGATTCAATTTGAGTAGAAAAAGGAGTTAACTGATTTAACTCATTTTTGATCAATAGTGAGCTAAAAATTTCATTTTTTGAACTAAAGAGAGATTTTGTTGAGATATTTAATTTAATAAAATGAGATATGCTCTCATAATTACTTTATCTATTTAATTAAATAATCTTTAATTAATTAGACACACTTTTCTTATTTAATTAAATAACTTCATTTAATTAGTTAGGAATGGCTTCTCATTTAATTAAATAACTTTGGTTAATTAATTAAAAGTAAGTACTTCATTTAATTAAATAATTTTGCTTAATTATTTAAAACTTCTTTTCGAAACTAGTCAACTCAAGTCAACCGTGGTTAAATCTGGTCAACTTTTGGTCAAACTTAATCTTTGCGTATGTGAATATAAGAAAATGTGAGTATGAATTCTAGCAACAATTCGATGCAAATTCTCATTCAACCTTTCAAAATGAAGAGATGAGGGTCTCTTAAATAGACTTTCCTAGAATTCATCAATGGTTGACATCGATTTCAATCAACGGTCAGGATTAAAGGTGAAGTTCAGTCATAAAGGTAGATTTCCAAATTAAAAGGAGTTAACAGATTTAATTTGAGTAAAATAAGGAGTTAACTGATTCAATTTGAGTAGAAAAAGGAGTTAACTAATTTAACTCATTTTTTATCAATAGTGAACTGGAAATTTCCCTTTTTGAACTGAAGAGAGATTTTGTTGAGATATTTAATTTAATAAAATGAGATATGCTCTCATAATTACTTTTTCTATTGAATTAAATAATCTTTAATTAATTAGAGACACTTTTCTTATTTAATTAAATAACCTCATTTAATTAGTTAGCAATGGCTTCTCATTTAATTAAATAACTCTTTTTAATTAAGCAGAACTAAGTACTCCATTTAATTAAAAAAATTGTTTAATTATTTCAAAATTCTTTTCGTAACGTGTTAACTCAAGTCAACCCTGTTGAAATTTGGTCAACTTTTGGTCAAACTTGATCTTTGCGTATATGAACATGAGCAAATGTGAGTACAAATTCCAACAACAATTCGATGCAAATTCTCATTCAACCTTTTAAAATGAAGAGATGAGGGTCTCTTAAATAGACTTTCCTAAAATTCATCAACGGTTGAGATTGATTTCAATCAACGGTCAGGATTAAAGGTGAAGTTTAGTCATAAAGGAAGATTTTCAAATTAAAGGAAGTTAACAGATTTAATTTGAGTAAAATAAGGAGTTAACTGATTCAATTTGAGTAGAAAAAGGAGTTAACTGATTTAACTCATTTTTTATGAATAGTGAATTGGAAATTTCGCTTTTTGAACTGAAGAGATGTAATGCCCCACCAAGGGTTCCAAATAATTAACCTAGAATTTCACTAAGTTTAGTAGCATTTTTTTGTTTTTGAAAATAAATGCCATATATATAACTAATGCACAATAACGGAAGCAAGAGCATTGTCCATCATAACATACATAACAGATTACATTCTTTAAGATCCCTTAACGTTGAATTACATACATGAATCCATCTAGTACAACATCCACATGAAATAATAATGATAAGTCCAATGTTTATACATTACATTTCAAATACTCAATCATCTACTGTTCATGTCATAGGGTATGACAACATCATTAGACCATCGTGGATCCAAGCCATCCCTCCGTGTGTAACATTCCAAATCACTGAAGACATCATCGATATTACATAGTAAGAATGTCACTCCTAATATATACAACATCATATGTAGAAAGTAATCTAACATGCAAATAAAAGCATAAGATAACATCATCGAACATATGCTAATCATCAAAGGAAAATGATACATATCCACCATCATGAAGGACGCATCAGCCACGATGTCTCAATGAATCTCAAAATGATAAGAGTGGAAAATACACTACCACCCGACCGCGTGGTACCTAAGTGGTCCACTCCCATCATGCTAAGGAGATAATCTCAAGTCCCAAACAGGCTATCAAAATCACATAACGCATATCTCTATAAGTCCAAGAATCCTAAAAGTATACTAACTCAAGGTTTCAAACACAAAATCTGACATCTAATGCCAGAGGCACACAATGACATGTAGGAACCTACTATTCAAGTGGGAAAGTGTCATCGTAATTATCACGTACAAGTTACCCTGGTAGTTAGCTAAACTCCACAGGTCCATATTGATTTCATGCGGCCACTAGTATCCTCTCATAATGACGAGGCATACTATGGAATGCAAAGTCGCAACCATGCATCTCACTACTCCCATCCTAGCCTGTACAAGCACTCAAGGCATGGGCGAGAACAAAACACTTACCTTTTTAGGTTCATTCAGTTAGTATTAGGTGTGAATGTTATCACTTATTAATCCAACTTACAATGAGTTACCCTGGTAGCCTCTTAGGGCCTCGGCCCCCATTGCAAGCCACTTCCCGTCACTACATGTAGATATCCTACCCTAATACTCATGGACTCATAAATCTCAAAATCATAAAAGATAAACCATAAAATCATCAAATATGCATAAAAGCATCAAATCTCCATGAGCTAACATCCATAGAAAATCATGAACACAACAGCTCTCTATTGGTAACTGAAGTATCACTGATAATCAAATATCCAATGGTTCTCAATAACCAAAATATATATCTCAATCATACTGATCAAAGACTCCAAAAATGGTTGAGTCAAACATGTGACATCATGACATCACCAAGAATAAATCCACATTTCAGTCCCATCATGGCGACTAGAAAATAACCAAGGATAACTGATCGATG
The DNA here is from genome assembly GCA_028749045.1 of Cupressus sempervirens. Taxonomy (NCBI): domain Eukaryota; kingdom Viridiplantae; phylum Streptophyta; class Pinopsida; order Cupressales; family Cupressaceae; genus Cupressus; species Cupressus sempervirens. The sequence goes on from CM053787.1 coordinate 102,727,758, forward strand.
ACCAAAATAATGGTTAAGTCAAGTGTCTCATACATAAGAATCTCAACTATAACAATCAGTAATCACAACCAATACATAGAGCATTCCATCACATAACCATAGTTGGGTTTGTAAAGATTGAGATTAAAACATCATCATGTCACCACAATAACATAACCCCCAAGCCTCTGGTAGACGTCCTATACTGGTCAACACTAGTCAATCCAAAACTCAAAACAATAGCATAAAGAATACACAATGTAAACACATGTTTTGATTTTACAACTTGAATTGTAGAGATCTCATTTTAAGTTCCCAAGTTTGAAGAATGAATGGAGAAACACTCATATTGTTTTTGGATATAAGTTTTCCTTAACAGAACTAAAAAAAATCCATTTTCCAATTTATAATATTTGTTTGATACATCCCCCACCGAACTATAAATTCCTTATTTAATAATTTAAAATAATTAAATTATTATATAGTTGAAAGTTATTAAAGAGTCACTTTTATGAAAATAAATCTTCAATATAAATCATTGATCAAATAATAATAATTTAAATTTATTTATTTACATATTACATATATACATACATACATATATATATATATATATATGTATATATATATATATATATATATATATATATATATGTATATATATATATATGTATGTATATATATATATGTATGTATATATATGTATATATATATATATGTATATATGTATATGTATATATATATATATATGTATATGTATATATATATATGTATATGTATATATATATATATGTATATATATATATATGTATATGTATATGTATATATATATATATATATATATATATATATATATATATACATACATATATAAATATATTAATACGTTTTCATAAAATCGATTTAACAATTTTGATTGACACCATATTATATAGCAATGTGAATTGATTGTTTACAAACATTTTAACATAACATTTTTTTTGCATAACATTAACATCAATTAAACCCCCCCCCAAACTCTTGTTGCGGTACGTAGTACCTGCGGTCGCAGGCACTATTATAAAATTTGATTATACATACATACATACATACATATATGTATATGTATGCAGATCTGAATATATAACCATTTATGTTTTTTTTTTTTTTCACAAAGATTATATCTACAATTATGTATGCATATAAAATTCTCCAATAAAATTAATCTACCCATATTGAGAATGCATATAAATATGAAACTTCTCAGAAGACATATGGAAGACATGAAGAAGATAGGGAATGTGAGATGAGAAAATAGCATAATTAAAATCACAAAAATCTACTTGGATTCTGATGCTAAATTGCTCTTCCTCAAAAAATCCGCAGAGCAAGCTCCTCCCTTCTTCAGAATTCTTGAGTCCTCCAATGCTCCAATTGCTCTCCCAACGATGTGTCTAAGCTTCTATGAATGCTTGAATATAAAGAGCTTTCAGGAAACATTTAGAATGCTTCTAGAAATAGCTGGAAGGTGTTACCAACTAAGCATGAGTCTTTTCCAACCTTCAAATTGAGCCATAGGGTTGTAGACACCATGTGCTTAATTGATGCACTAATCCTCGTGTTGTTGACACATGAGAAATAGAGAAGTGCATTAATTCCCATGCAAGCTTATAACTCCAATTTACTTTTAATATAATTTCTATTTAAATATTTATAACTTTCATTTTAACTTTATAACTTTTATTATTATTATTTATTTGTTACTTTATTATTATTTTATAATTATTATTAATTTTAATTTCTAATTTTCTTTTATTTAATTCATTTTTCTTCAATAATTCACATTTAATTAATTATAATCAAAATATTAAATAACATGATATTTTATATTAATTTCCTCAAATCATTAATTTATTAATTAAATTTATTTATTAAGACTTAATTAATAGATAATTCACCATAGACCTCCAAGATAGAATATGAAAACCCATCATAGAGAAAATCACTCAAAATTAGTCTAAAGGGTTAAAAATCACGAATTATGTCATCCGACACATTCGGTGGGTAAAATATTCATATACTTGTCCTGCCTCACTAGGACAATTGGTTTAAGGGTTTGGGATTTGGACTTGAGAATTTATCTCCCTTCTCTTATCATTGAGATAGTATAATAGGGTACACTCATCCTAGCAATTCAGGGAAGTCGATAGCTGGTACCTGCAACTTGCAAAAAAACCATGCATGTACATATAATATATATAATGCTAAGCTAAACAGACAATGGCAGGAAGTGGTGCATCGTGTAGATCCCGACTAAGCAGGTGACTACGACTCCCTTCCTTAACCACATCAGAAACACCATACAATAAGAAAACACGCACACCATACACATGCGAGTATGGGGTAAGTATCCATAATAAAACACATAAGATAATAAACCATCCATCTAATCATCAATAATAATTGAAAACAATATAATAATCATCATGTATGCATGAAATGTAAAGTCTAAATGATCTCATCTTATAACCACTAAATCCATAACATAATGTCTGATAATGTCAAAACAATACCACTAATCTATCAACATAAAACTAGTCTATCATAGTCTGATAATATTAACAATGTCTAGAAAATATGTGAACGAGGGTAGGCACTACATCCAACCCCCCTTGGGTTAGGCTTACTCTTGGAAGCCTACAAAAAAGTAAGGATATAACTCCCTCAATCTAGCTGCATCCTCCCAAGTAGCTGAATAATGATCAGTAGGGTCCCATTGGACCCTTACCTGCTCGATGGTTCAACCCTTGAGGGTCAACCTCTGCTGCTCTAGAATACGAACCAGCTCCAAAGCCAGATGCCCGTCCTTTACCTGCAATGCATTCCAATCAAGAACATGTACAATATAAAAAATATACTGCCGAAGCACTGAAACATGGAAAGCATCATGAATGCGAGCTAGGTTAGGCAGTAGAACAAGGCGGTAAGCAACCAGGCCAATCCTCTCTAAAATCTCGAATGTTCCCACAAAGTGAGGTGCTAGCTTAGAACCCTTTCCATATTGGATCGGACTCTTTCGTGGTCACACTCTCAAGAAAACCTTATCACCCATAGCAAACTGCTTATCAATCCTATGAGCATTGGCATACTTCTTTTGCCTATCCTGTGTCATAGTCAAATGCTCATGGATATGCACTACTTATTGCTCCATATCATTGAAGGATCTCAGGTCCCAACAGGATGCAATCCTCAAGACTATCCCAACTCAATGGTGTACGACAAGGATGCCCATATAATGCCTAAAATGGTGCCATACCAATAGAACTATGATATCCATTGTTGTAAGCAAACTCCACTAAGTAGAGGTAATCCTCCCAATGTGTCTACCTATCCATCACATACATCCGTAACATATCCTCCAAAACTTGATTCACCCTCTCTGTCTGACCATCAGTCTTTGGATGATATGCCGAACTAAAGTTTAACTGTGCTCCAAGCTCATGCTACATCAATGTCCAGAATGTGGATGTGAATACAGGATCCCTGTCAGAAATGATCTTTCTAGGAATACCATGTAATCTCACAATATCATATATAAAGACATTAGCTACAGAAGCTACTGTGTAGGAAGACTTAATCAGTGAAAAATGCACCACCTTAGTCAACCGATCAACGGTGACCATGATAGCATCATGATGTCGAACTATCATAGATAATCCTACTATGAAATCCATGGAGATGATATCCTACTTCCAAGAAGGAATAATATTAGGCTGCAAAAGTCCAGCCAAGTGTTGATGTTCTGCCTCAACTCTCTGACACTCAAGGCAGCTAGCCACAAAATCAGCAATATCTCACTTTATCCTAGACCAAAAGAACAAATGTCTCAAATCATCATGCATCTTCTTGACACTTGGATGTGTTGAGTAAGGTGTACTATGGGCTTCTGCCATAATCAAGGTGCGAAGCTCTTCCAAAAATTGCGCATAAATCCTCCCCAAATGTCTTAAAAGACCATTTGATTCCCGAACGTAACATACAAATTTACCTTCCAAAGATCTTCCTGAATCAATCTCTCTACACACTTCATCATACCATGAATCCGTAGGAAGTGCCTGAAGAATCTGACTCCTCAAATCCACACTAAGAGTCATCGATGATAACACATGTCTCCTGAAACTCAGAGCATCTTCCACCACATTCTCCTTACCCTGAATGTACTTAACCTCAAAATCATATTTGCATAGAAACTCCATCCATCGCCTCTGGCGAGCATTCAAATTAGGCTGAGTAAAAATGTACTAAAGACTACAATGATCGCTATGTAGCTCAAATCTGCGCCCCAACAAGAAATTTCTCCACCTTGTCAAAGCATGAACTACTGCCGCTAACTCAAGACCATGTGTAGGATAATTTAACTCATGATCCTTGAGCTTGCGTGATTCATACGCAATCACCCATCCATTTTACATCAACACTGCCCCAATCCCTTCAAGAGAAGCATCTGTACATACCATGAAATCACCTTCTGGATTAGGTACAGCTAGAATCGGTGCACTAGTCAAAATCTCCTTGAGCTTCTGGAAAGCTTCCTCACATTTCTCTCTCCATACAAACTTCTTTCCTTTCCTTTGAAGAGAAGTGATAGGATGTGCTATCCGAGAGAAGTTCTGTACAAATCTACGATAATAACCAGCTAACCCCATGAAACTACGAATCTTTGACACATTAGTCAGTTTTGTCAAATCTATTATCGCCTGAATATTTGTAGGATCCACTGAAATACCATCACCTGAAATAACATGCCCTAAATACTGAATCTCTATTTTGAAGAATTCACACTTAGCTGCATTGGCATAAAGCTGATTGTCCCTTAAACACTACAAAACCAACCGCAGGCATTTCTCATGCTCCTTCTAAGTCTTAGAATATATCAATATGTCATCAAGAAACATGAGTACAAGCTTGTCCAGATAAGATCGGAACACACCATTCATCAAACTCATAAAAATTGATGGAGCATTAGTCAATCCAAAAGGTACCACTGTGAACTCGTAATGCCTGTAACGAGTTTGAAAAGCAGTCTTGTGAATATCTTCTTCCTTAATGCGAAGCTGGTGGGATCCTGACTTAAGATCAATCTTGGAGAATACTGTAGCTCCCTTGATCTGATCAAATAAGTCATCAATCCTAGGTAAAGGATACCTGTTATTAATAGTCACCTTATTCAACTGTCTATAGTCAATAGAAAGGCGCAAAGAACCGTCTTTCTTCTTCACAAAGAGCACTGGAGCTCCCCATGGTGATACACTAGGTCGAATGCTCCCTTTGGCCAAAAGTTCTTCTAGCTGAAGACATAGCTCACCTAATTCCTATGTCATCATGTGATAAGGAGCTTTAGAGATAGGCTCCGCTCCAAGAATCAGATCAATACTAAAGTCAATGTCCCTCTTTAGAGGCATGCCTGGAATCTCACTTGGAAAAACATTTGCATACTCCTGCAAAATCAAGTGATCTAAAGTATCCCTCATCGGATCTTCTTCATCAAGATCATTTACCATAATAGAAAATATCTGACATCCCTCTGGAAACTTCTCTTCAATTGCATAACAAAAATCATCTGCAGAGATATAGGCCTCGGTATCCTAACTATCTGCACATCATTCCCTTGGTCATCTTGGCACATAATAATCTTCTTCCTGCAATCTATACTAGCTCTATGAGATCCAAGCTAGTCCATGCCTAAAACCACATCATAGGAACCAAGGGGTATGATTTGAAGATCCATTGCAGTATCAAAGCTTCCTAAGCTAAGCCCACACTTATGAACTACAGAATCTATGGAGACCTTAATGCCTGAGGCTAGTTCCACTTGCCAACCACGATCTTGCTTCACCACATCTAGCTTACACTTAGAAACTATAGATGGTGAAATAAATGAATCTATAGCTCTTGAATCAAACAATACTGAAAGAGATATACCTCTAATAGCACCTGTGGTCTCAACCACTATTCCCTGATGATCTGCCTAACACTGATCAACTGCTGCAAAAACTCTATGAGCTCTACCTGCATCACCAACTGTAGGCTCTGAAATGGTAGGTCTAGGTCCTAAAAACTGAGGTGCTTGCTGAGGAAACTGAGTTGCATAATGTCCAATCTGACCACATGAAAAGCATTCTGTATTTTTGCCAGAACCTCTTCCCATAGGTGGTACATTTGATTGCTGGCGACTGTTCCTGCTCACAAAAGACTGGCTACTTTGAGCTAGCTGATTGGACTGATTCTATTTATTGCATTGAGCATTTTGGTTGTTCTTAGTGTTAGCACCTTTTCCATCACCTTGAGCTTGAGAATTCGATCCCTTTTGTTGTTGTGTCTGTTGAAACTGCTACTGATACTGTTTCCCCTTAGAGAAAGAAAACTTCTTGTTACCACCTGAATTGTAGTTGCTTTTAGATCCTAATGCCGCTGGCGCTCCTACAAAACCACCTTGACCAAGGTTGACACTTTTTTCAACAAGGATAGCTCGATGCACCACATCCTTGAGGGTTTTTGGCTCAAATACCTTAACTCCCCCAATAATACGGTTATTCAAACCCCTAATAAAATGTTGTGTCAACTAAGAAAAATTTTCACTGAACCCTAAAAAATGCATAAGCTCATAAAACTTATGCTCATACTCGATCACTGACAAATTGCACTATCTAAGATTATGAAATTCATCAGCCCTTTGTTTTTTCCATTCCTTTGGTAGGAATCGTTCACGAAAACTTTCTAGGAATAACTCCCATGTAACACTACTCATATCAATTCCCAACTTCTTCTCCTCAATTTTCCACCAAGTGGCCCCAAAATTCTCTAAATTAGTGATAGAAAACCTTTCCTTAACATTGCTATCAAACTCTTGCATGGAAAAAATCCTATAGAGAGAAATAAGCCACTGCTCGGCCACATAAACAGAACCTTGCCCATTAAAAGGCTTAACCTTGGATCTTGAAAGATCCTTCATCTGAGTGGACACAATGGACCTTTGACGATCCTTCCGAGGACTCCTAGACCTGGGTCTATGCTCTTGTTCTGTCTAATGCACTTTAAGCTGTTCTTGAACAGGAGGTAGACGTTCTAGAATAAACCACATCATTTGTCTCAAATTGACCTCTTCAGACTCAACTTGGTCCTCTCTACAGCTCTCTTCCTGCTACCTACTAGAGTGCTCTTCCTTGCTCTCTACATGAGCCGATCCCTCATGGGTAGACTCATGGGCACTGACAGCTCTGCCACGACCACTGCCTCTAACAGAAGACCTAGTCCCAGATACCATCCTACAACAGTACAAAGTACTATTAAAATCACATGTTGCCATAGACTATGTTCAGTTCTATGTTTAGGTTTAAGTAAAATTTCTAGTTTTGAAAACTAAGTGTTGAAATATACAACTAACAGTTCAAGTTCTGTTTCAGTTCACCTAGTTTCAAATTGAACAGATACACTTGATAGTTCAAAGTTCTAGTTGTTCCAAAATACCCAGAGCTCCCAATGTAGAAACCTGGCTCTGATACCAAATGTAATGCCCCACCAAGGGATCCAAAGAATTAACCTAGAATTTCACTAACATTTTTTTTTTCTTCATAGAAGTAAACATCACATATAACTTATGCACATTAACAGAAGCAATAGCAATGTCTATCTAAAAGTACACATAACATAAATAACAGATTACATTCTTTAAGATCCCTTAACGTTGAATTACATACATGAATCCATCTAGAACAACATCCACATGAAATAATAATGATACGTCCAATATTAAAATGTCCTTTCTCAATTACATTCCAGAATGCACAATCATCCACTGTACATGTCACAGGGTATGATATGCACAAAAATATACATACATAGATTAAGGTACATCATCCTATTCTAATCAATGATACATCAAAGTAGAGATAATCACATGATACACATGATAGAGAAAATATACATCCATCATAAAGATCAACATAATAAACTAAGTGCACGGTTCCTCCCAACCGTTAATAGCATCATTAGACCATCGTGGATCCTAGTCATCCCTCCATGCGTAACATTCCAAATCATCGAAGAGATCATCAGTATTACATAGTAGGAATGCCACTCCTAATAAATACAACATCATATGTAGAAGTAATCTAACATGCAAATAAAAGCATAAGATAACATCATCTAACATATGCTAATCATCAATGAAAAAGGATACATATCCACCATCATGAAGGACGCATCAGCCACGATGTCTTAATGAATCTCAAAATGATAAGAGTGGAAAATACACTACCACCCGACCACGTGGTACCTAAGTGGTCCACTCCCACCGTGCTAAGGAGATAATCTCAAGTCCCAAATAGGCTATCCGAATCACATAGCACATATCTCTTTAAGTCCAAGAATCCTAAAAGTATACTAACTCAAAGGTTCCAAAGACAAAATCTGACATCTAATCCCAGAGGCACATAATGACATGTAGGAACCTACTATGCAAGCGAGAAAGTGTCATCACAATTATCACGTGCAAGTTACCCTGGCAGTTAGCTAAACTCGACAGGTCCATACTGATTTCATGTGGCCACTAGTATCCTCTCATACTGACGAGGCATACTACGAAATGCAAGGTCGCAACCATGCATCTCACTACTCCCATCCTAGCCTGTACAAGCACTCAAGGCATGGGCGAGAACAAAACTCTTATCTTTTTAGGTTCATTTTGTTAGTATTAGGTGTGAATGTTATCACTTATTAATCCAAATTACAATGAGTTACTCTGGCAGCCTCTTAGGGCCCTGGCCCCCATTGCAAGCCACTTCCTGTCACTACATGCAGATATCCTACCCTAATGCTCATGGATTCATAAATCTCAAAATCAAAAAAGATAATCTATAATAAAATCATCAAATATGCATAAAAGCATCAAATCTCCATGAGCAAATATCCATAGAAAATCATGAACACAATAGCTCTCTATTGGCAACTGAAGTATCACTGATAATCAAATATCCAATGGTTCTCAATAACCAAAAAATATATATCAATCATACTGATCGAAGACTCCAAAAATGGTTGAGTCAAACATGTCACAACATGACATCATCAAGAATAAATCCACATCTTAGTCCCATCATGGCGACTAGAAAATAATCAAGGATAACTGATCGATGACCAAAATAATGGTTAGGTCAAGATTCTCATACACAAGAATCTCAACTATAACAATTAGTAATCAAATCCAATACATAGAGCATTCCATCACAAACCATGGTTGGGTTTATAAAGATTGAGATTAAAACATCATCATGACATCACAATCACATAACCCCCAAGCCTCTGGTAGATGTTCTATACTGGTCAACACTAGTCAACCCAAAACCCAAAACAATAGCATAAAGAATACACAATGTAAACACATGTTTTGGTTTTACTAAGTTTTCAAATTTGAATTTAAAAGTCTCAATTTACGTTTTTTCCAAATTATATTAAGTGGAAAAATTTCACATTTTTCCTGACCCATGTATTTGTTTGATAGATAAAAGTTTCTCCCCAAAACTATTAGACTCAATTTTCTAATTGATCTAATAATATTTTGGTTATATAACATTGTTTGAAAATTGACACTCTCAATGAATCAAAACTTCGATTATATTCTAATAACTAATCTAAATTAAACTAAGGTTAATTAAATTAATTATTAATATCTCTTCATAATTGAAAAGCTCAACATCAATATTTTAAATCATTATAAGAGTGATCTATTAATTTAGAACTTTATAATATTCATTTATAATTAATTATATATACATATATACTTATATACATATATACTTATATACATATATATATATATATACATACATAAATATATATATATATATAATAACATTTAATAATTAATGATATTGCAACAAAATTGAGATTCATATCCAAATCTCATATGAAATAATGTTGCGAATAAAACTTTATATAATTTAAAACCAAACTCAAATCGCAATGCAATTTTAAAATTGCGCGGCCCAATACATCCGCACTGTAGGTACACTACGGTCTCACAGGCCTGCGGTGGGTGGGGTATATAATACCCACCCAACATCGTATATATATTTTTTTAATGCAATTTTCAATAACATTTTTTTATAAAAACATTCCCATGCGATATGAAATACTATTAACATGCAACTCTATCGCGATTTGACATTCGATTATTATATAAATAAATATATATATGTATATATATATGGGTATATATATGTATATATATGCCCACAGATTTTATCACCATCACAACACATACATATATATATGTATATAATGATATATACCTATAAGTATATGCAGATTCAAGAATATACACAGTTTACTTAGAAATTCTAATTTTTAGAATTTTTCTTTAAATCTTTGATCTTCAAATTTATCCAATAAATAATCTAATGGGTTTGGCTATGAATTTAAACCCTAGCCCCATTTTCTTTAGATCTATGCATATAAAGATTTCCACATAAATTCAATTGCCCATATTGAGAATGCATACAATAAAAATATGAAATTTCTCAAAAGACATATGGAAGACACGAAGAAGATAGGGAATGCAAGATGCGGAAATAGCATAAGTAAAATTACAAGAATCTACTCAAATTCTGATGCTAATTCGCTCTTCCTCAGAAAACCTGCAGAGCAAGCTCCCTTCTTCAAAATTCTTGAATCGTCCAATGCTCCAATTGCACTCCAAACGCTATATCTAAGCTTCTAGGGATGCCTGAATATAAAGAGCTCCCAGGAAACCTCTAGAATGCTTCTAGAAACAGCTGAAAGGTGTCACCAACTAAGCATGGGTCTTTTCCAACCTTCAAGATGAGCCATAGGGTTGTAGACACCATGTGCTTAATTAATGCACTAACCCCCGTGTTGTTGGCACATGAGAAATAGAGAAGTGCGTTAACTCCCATGCAAGCTTATAACTCCAATCCACTTTTTATATAATTTCTATTTAAATATTTATAACTTTTATTTTAATTTTTGTAACTTTTATTATTATTATTTATTTATTACTTTATTATGATTTTATTATTATTAATTTTAATTTCTAATTTTCTTTTATTTAATTCATTTTCCTCAATAATTCACATTTAATTAATTATACTCAAAATATCAAAGATCATGATATTTTATTAATTTTCTCCAAAATAATTAATTTATTAATTAAATCTATTTATTAAGACCTAATTAATAGAAAATTCACCATAGACCTCCAAGATAAAATATGAAAACCCATCATAGAACAAATCATACAAAATTAGTCTAAAGGGTTAAAAATCATGAAATATGTCATCCGACACATTCGGTGGGTACTCAACTCTAATACTTGTCCTAACTCACTAGGACAAATGGTTTAAGGGTTTGGGATTTGGACTTGAGAATCTATCTCCCTTCTCTTATCATTGAGATAGTATAATAGGGTACGCTCATCCTAGCAATTCAGGGAAGTCGAAACCCGATACCTACAACCTGCAAAAAAACTATGCATTTACATACAATATATATAATGCTAAGCTAAACAGACAATGGCAGGAAGTGGTGCATTGTGTAGATCCTGACTAAGTAGGTGACTACGACTCCCTTCCTTAATCACATCAGAAATGCCATACAATAAGAAAACACGCACACCATACACATGAAAGTATGGGGTAAGTATCCATAATAAAACACATAAGATAATAAACAATCCATCTAATCATCAATAATAACTAAAAACAGTATAATGATCATCATGTATGCATGAAATGTAAAATCTAAATGATCTCATCATATAACCACTGAATCCATATCATAATATTTGATAGTGTCAAAACAATACCACTAAACCATCAACATAAAACTAGTCCATCAAAGTTTGATGATAATAATAGCATCAATGTCCAGAAAAGATGTCAATGAGGGTAGGCACTACATCTCACTACTCCCATCCTAGTCTGTACAAGTACTCGAGGCATGGGCAAGAACAAAACACTTATCTTTTTAGGTTCATTCAGTTAGTATTAGGTGTGAATGTTATCACTTATTAATCCAACTTACAATGAGTTACCCTAGCAGCCTCTTAGGGCCCCGACCCCCATTGCAAGCCACTTCCCGTCACTACATGTAGATATACTACCCTAATGCTCATGGACTCATAAATCTCAAAATCACAAAAGATAAACCATAAAATCATCAAATATGCATAAAAGCATCAAATCTCCATGAGCTAACATCCATAGAAAATCATGAACACAACAGCTCTCTATTGGCAACTGAAGTATCACTGATAATCAAATATCCAATGGTTCTCAATAACCAAAATATATATCTCAATCATACTGATCAAAGACTCCAAAAATAGTTGAGTCAAACATGTCACATCATGACATCACCAAGAATAAATCCATATTTCAGTCCCATCATAGCGACTAAAAAATAACCAAGGATAACTGATCGATGACCAAAATAATGGTTAAATCAAGTGTCTCATACATAAGAATCTCAACTATAACAATCAGTAATCACAACCAATACATAGAGAATTCCATCACATAACCATGGTTGGGTTTATAAAGATCGAGATTAAAACATCATCATGTCACCACAATCACATAACCCCCAAGCCTCTGGTAGATGTCCTATACTGGTCAACACTAGTCAACCGAAAACCCAAAACAATAGCATAAAGATTACACAATGTAAACACATGTTTTGGTTTTACAACTTGAATTGTAGAGATCTCAGTTTAAGTTCCCAAGTTTGAAGAATGAATGGAGAAACACTCATATTGTTTTTGTATATAAGTTTTCCTTAACAGAACTAAAAATAATCCATTTTCCAATTTATAATATTTGTTTGATACATCCCCCACCAAACTATAAATTCCTTATTTAATAATTTAAAACAATTAAATTATTAAATAGTTGAAAGTTATTAAAGAGTTACCTTTATGAAAATAAATCTTCAATATAAATCATTGATCAAATAATAATAATTTAAATTTATAAATAACTTATTTACATATTTTATATATATATATATATATATATATATACACACACATACATATGTAAATATATTAATATGTTTTGATAAAATTGATTTAACAATTTTGATTGACACCATATTATATAGCAATGCGAATCGATTGTTTACAAACATTCTAACATAACATTTTTTTTGCATAACATTAACATCAATTAAACCCCCCCAAACTCTTGCTGTGGTATGCAGTACCTGCGATTGTAAGCACTGCGCCGACAGCGGGTATGTAGTACCCCTATTGCCGCAGACCTGCGACAGCAGGTCTCTGCCTTCCGCAGGCGCGAGGTACGAATCATGCCCACGGCATTATAATATACACTTATTTCATGCGATATGAATCGCGATGTGATTTATTAAATTTCTCACTGCGATTTATCAATCACTCAATTCGGTGCATTATATATAAATATACATAGATATATATATATATATATATATATATATATATATATGTACATGTATGTATGTATGTATATATATATATATAAATAATCAAATTTTATAATAGATCCATAATAAATGTATACATATGCATATATATATATATATATATGTATATATATATATATGTATATGTATATATATGTATATATATATATATATATATATGTATATACATATATATATACATATATATATACATATATATATATATGTATGTATATGTATATATATATATGCATATATATATATGTATATATATATATATGCATATATATATACATATACATACATATATATATATACATATATATATATATATATATATATATATATATATATATATGTATGCAGATCTGAATATATAACCATTCATGTTTTTTTTTTTTTTCAGAAATACTATATCTACAATTATGAATGCATATAAAATTCTCCAATAAAATTAATCTACCCATATTGAGAATGCATATAAATATGAAACTTCTCAGAAGACATATGGAAGACACGAAGAAGACAGGGAATGTGAGATGCGAAAATAGCATAATTAAAATCACAAGAATCTACCTAGATTCTGATGCTAAATTGCTCTTCCTCAAAAAATCTGCAGAGCAAGCTCCTCCCTTCTTCAGAATTCTTGAGTCCTTCAATGCTCCAATTGCTCTCCCAATGCTGTGTCTAAGCTTCTATGAATGCCTAAATATAAAGAGCTTTCAGGAAACATCTAGAATGCTTCTAGAAATAGCTGAAAGGTGTCACCAACTAAGCATGGGTCTTTTCCAACCTTCAAGATGAGCCATAGGGTTGTAGACACCATGTGCTTAATTGATGCACTAACCCCTGTGTTGTTGACACATGAGAAATAGAGAGGTGCATTAATTCCCATGCAAGCTTATGTCATGCCCAGACTACGAGGGCAAAAACACACACACAAATTTTATTTTTTTTGAATAATAATTAATAATTAAACATGCTCTAAGTTTGAAATGATTGAGATAACATTTTAAATACAGGTTCTCTACATACGTCTTAAGTTTATAGCCTTGAGGAGGAAATTGAATCATTAAATATGAACTCTCGATACAAATCTGATATCGACAAAAGCTACCTTGTTATTTTAATTTAAGAGCAATCTATTATAACTTAGAATGATTAAATCAAATGTTCTAATCTCACAAAATAAAACAATTCTCTAGATGAATAATTAACATTAAAGTTTAATCTAATAATCTCACTTAATTTTACAACCTTTACTAACCTAAAGCATTTCAAGGTAAAATAATACGAACTTTTGATTTAAGAACAATATAACCATTTATAATAAATCTCAAGCAATTTTAAGGCAAATTAAGTATGCTAACTACTCAACTTAACAACATATTAAAATAATGCCTAACATTCAATTAAATGTACCTCATTTTAATAACAATTTATTTAAAACTATAATCTAATTTATAATTAATAAATTTAACTAACAACTAAATGAACTTAAAACAATACTAACAACTTAATCTCATTAAATACTAACTAATTACAAGTATTATCAAATAACAAAAGTAACTACATGTAACAATTTATTAAACTAAACTAATTTACAATAACTAACTTAAAAACTAAAAAAAAGATAACACAATTCTAAATTTAATATTTTAATCACTAACTTAGGTTAAACTAACTACTAAAATAAACTAACCTAACACTAACCTATCTAACCCCTAACACCTATTACTAACTTCCTATACTAACCTTCCCCCCCCCTATACCCTACTCTCCCCACATGACATGATGACCCCCCCTCCAAACCCCCAAACCCTGCGCATTCCCATGCGCTAGTATAGAGTACAACGCTCTGTCCAATGGAACAAGTGCAGATCAAGGTGGGTGGAGGCCAATGCAAGGGAAACAAAAAAAAATTAAGAAACAAATTTAATCCCTCTGCCAAGGTCAGCGAAAGCTAAGGAGGGATAGGGTGATGGGAGGTTGAACAGGTGACATCATCTTCCATGATGACAGTTGACATTTTTAATACAAAAAAAACTTTTATAAAGCAAACCCAAATTGACGCCCAAGGAAGGTGATCATGCAATAAAGACAATAAATTTTTATAGGTGACAATATAGATATGAAGATAGTCTTCTAGGATAAGCATTAAATGGTTTATAACTAAATTAGATATTATTCACATTAGAAATATATATATAAATATATTTTTATATAGAAAACAAAAGGAATATTCTCTGTCTCAATAAGAGAATAAATTATTTCTCCATACAATTTCCAGCATCCTATAGGTGGGTGTTTTGGAAATTTTCTCTTAGGGATGGTATGAAAAGTTAGTTTAATCCTCTTTAAGTTGGGTCAAAATTTGAAGAGCTAACATATTGCAAATATTATCCCAAGTTAATTCTTAAAATTTCTTATGGCTTACAAAACTAATAGAGCATCTCTTAAATCTATTAGATGATTAAGGTAGGATTCAATACAAATTCTATCACATCTAAAATAGATTGATTCAAGGACTAAATTTGTCATTAATTTCCTTTTTAGGGAAATCTATAATGACTTGATACAACCATAACCTATCAAGAGTTTGAATTATTCATTTTCCTTCAATAGTGCAATACTTTATCATTTGGATCTAACAATCATAAAAAGTGAATCTGCATGCATGATCATAGTTTTCATTTTCAACATATAAGAAAGCTTGGAATTTGTCAAATTTAACATCATCAATTCCTTCCTATTTGGTTTCCTACTCCAATAGTCTAAGTTACTCATGATAAGAAATTACAATGATAGTGTGAGTTACTCATTGGACTAAGTATAGTTTAGGATGATAATTCATATAACAATCAACATAAAACTTAATGCAGCCGATAAGAAATCCATGGCAAGGTTAAAGATAACTAACTGATTTATGCTTTAAAAATTGAAGGAGATACAAAATCTCTTAGTCCAATTGATTCGTTCATAAGGAAATTTAACAAAGAAGAGATAATTAAATTCATTCCTGAGAAGAGACTCTACACAGGTTGGAGTCCAACTAAACAGACCTTTCTCAAAATTGGTCACTTCTGCCCTCTCGAAGGGTGAGTAATACCAAAACACCCATGCAAGGGAAAAACTCAAAATTTCAAACATAAACAAGAAAGGAAAACAACCAAAATAACATGGTTATCAAATCTTCCCAACATACCCACAACCATACAAACAGTGAAACAACAACATGGTAGCAAGAACATGAAACAAAACATAAAAACTAAATAAGGGAGATGAGAATTTCCTACCTTCACAAAGAGGTAATGGCAATAAACAAAATTTGAGTAGAGTTTCCACTTCCTTCCTTCAATCTTCAAGAAATCTTCTCTAAATGTAGAGATTGGGTAACAACCAACTAGTCCAAGGAAGGCCTCTAAATAAGCCTCCAACTCAACCACCCAAAAAGAGCAATAACTATTTTCACCCACTAGCAACTCTAGAAACTCCTAACTCAACCTACACTATGGTTAAACCCTAAGTGGAGATGAGGTGAGGTAACTCAAGATAACCATGATCAATTTTCGTACAAAGGCAAAAAGAAACTTTTTGAGTGACCTCAAAAGTAAAAAAAAGGGGCTTAGGAGTTGGAAAAGACCCCTAACCCATACCCATACCCTTTGGTTAGAATAATAACATGTTTAAAAGCCTTAGGAAAGAGGTTTAGAGTCAAATAAAATCTAGGAATAAAATAGGTCCATCTAACTACTCTAACTTGCAAAATTAAGCACTAATCCGGATTAGGGATGACTAACTTTAATTAAGAACCTAATAGAAAACTGACACTAACTTAAACCAACTTGGTCCAAAAGTTAAACAATTAACCCTAAAGAGCCATTGAAGCACATAACCATTTTACGAGTGTCAAGCGACACTTGAAAGAACATAATTACGAACATTAACATTCACTGAACAAAGAAGATACATACATATATCTAACAATACAATACGTGAATTACAAACAAAAAGGCTTCCAAAAAATAGCACAAAGAGATCAGTTCTGTTCCTCTATAGGGTTTCTCGGCTAAATATCTGCACACTCATTGCACACATCAGTAGTCCCGTAAAATCACATGTACATAAATGTATACGTATTTAGAAATTCACATAAATTAAAACATACATCAATAAAGGTTTCTTCATCCTACAAAATTCTTAACTATTTAAAATATCTTAAATCAAAGTCTCAATCCTACATTTATTGATTTCATCAACATACATATACATGAAACATTAAATGACAATCATCAAATATCTCTGAAAGTAACATCACACAACATGAAATAATAAAGTATTTTCTAAGCATCAGATAATGTCTCGACATCTCGAGTCATGAATATAAAAATAATAGTAATGCATCACTATGCTACGATGGGTCGGGGCGAGGCCTCACAGCTTATAACTCCAATTTACTTTTTATATAATTTCTATTTAAATATTTATAACTTTCATTTTAACTTTATAACTTTTATTATTATTGGTTATTTGTTACTTTATTATTATTTTATAATTATTATTAATTTTAATTTCTAATTTTCTTTTATTTAATTCATTTTTTCTCAATAATTCACATTTAATTAATTATAATCAAAATATCAAATAACATGATATTTTATATTAATTTTCTCAAATCATTAATTTATTAATTAAATCTATTTATTAAGACTTAATTAATAGATAATTCACCATAGACCTCCAAGATAGAATATGAAAACCCATCATAGAAAAAATCACTCAAAATCAGTCTAAAAGGTTAAAAATCATGAATTATGTGATCTGACACATTCGATGGGTAAAATATCCAGATACTTGTCCTACCTCACTAGGACAATTGGTTTAAGGGTTTGGGATTTGGACTTGAGAATTTATCTCCCTTCTCTTATCATTGAGATAGTATAATAGGGTAGGCTCATCTTGGCAATTCAGGGAAGTCGATACTCGGTACCTGCAACCTATAGAAAAACTATGCATGTACATATAATATATATAATGCTAAGCTAAATAGACAATGGCAAGAAGTGGTGCATCGTGTAGATCCCGACTAAGAAGGTGACTATGACTCCCTTCTTTAACCACATCAGAAACGCCATACAATAAGAAAACACGCACACCATACACATGCAAGTATGCGGTAAGTATCCATAATAAAACACATAAGATAATAAACCATCCATCTAATCATAAATAATAACTGAAAACAATATAATGATCATCATGTATGCATGAAATGTAAAGTCTAAATGATCTCATCTTATATCTACTGAATCCATAACATAATGTCTGATAATGTCAAACCAATACCACTAATCTAATAACATAAAACTAGTCTATCATTGTCTGATATTATTAACAATGTCCAGAAAAGATGTGAATGAGGGTAGGCACTACAAGAGAGATTTTGTTGATATATTTAATTTAATAAAATGAGATATGCTCTCATAATTACTTTTTTTATTTAATTAAATAATCTTTAATTAATTAGAGACACTTTTTTTATTTAATTAAATAACTTTATTTAATTAATTAGGAATGACTTCTCATTTAATTAAATAACTTTGTTTAATTAATTAGAAGGAAATACTCCATTTAATTAAATAATTTCATTTAATTTTTTCAAAAAAAAATTCGAAACTAGTCAACTCAAGTCAACCGTGGTTAAATCTGATCAACTTTTGGTCAAACTTGATCTTTGCGTATGTGAATATGAGCAAATGTGAGTATGAATTCCAGCAATAATTTGATACAAATTCTCATTCAACCTTTAAAAATGAAGAGATGAGGGTCTCTTAAAGAGACTTTCCTAGAATTCATCAATGGTTGAGATCGGTTTCAATCAACGGTCAGGATTAAAGGTGAAGTTTAGTCATAAAGGGAGATTTTTAAATTAAAGGGAGTTAACAGATTTAATTAGAGTAAAATAAGGAGTTAACTGATTCAATTTGAGTAGAAAAAGGAGTTAACTAATTTAACTCATTTTTTATCAATAGTGAACTGAAAATTTTACTTTTTGAACTGAAGAGAGATTTTGTTGAGATATTTAATTTAATAAAATCAGATATACTCTCATAATTACTTTTTCTATTTAATTAAATAATTTTTAATTAATTAGAGACACATTTCTTATTTAATTAAATAACTTCATTTAATTAATTAAGAATGGCTTCTGATTTAATTAAATAACTTTGTTTAATTAATTACAAGTAAGTACTCCATTTAATTAAATAATTTCATTCAGTTATTTAAAAATTCTTTTCGAAATTAGTCAACTCAAGTAAATCATGGTTAAATCTAATCAACTTTTGGTCAAACTTGATCTTTACGTATGTGAATATGAAAAAATGTGAGTATGAATTCCAGCAACAATTCGATGCAAATTCTCATTCAACCTTTCAAAATGAAGAGATGAGGGTCTCTTAAATAGACTTTCCTAGAATTCATCAACGGTTGAGATCGATTTCAATCAACGATCAGGATTAAAGCTGAAGTTCAGTTATAAAGGGAGATTTCCAAATTAAAGGGAGTTAACAGATTTAATTTGAGTAAAATAAGCAGTTAACTGATTCAATTTGAGTAGAAAAAAGAGTTAACTTATTTAACTCATTTTTTATCAATAATGAACTGAAAATTTCTCTTTTTCAACTGAAGAGATATTTTGCTGAGATATTTTATTTAATAAAATGAGATATGCTCTCATAATTACTTTTTCTATTTAATTAAATGATCTTTAATTAATTAGAGACACTTTTCTTATTTAATTAAATAGCTTCATTTAATTAATTAAGAATGGCTTCTCATTTAATTAAATAACTTTGTTTAATTAATTACAAGTAAGTACTTCATTTAATTAAATAATTTCGTTTAATTATTTCAAAATTCTTTTTGAAACTAGTCAACTCAAGTCAACCGTAGCTAAATCTAGTCAACTTTTGGTCAAACTTGATCTTTGCGTACGTGAATATGAGCAAATGTGAGTATGAATTCCAGCAACAATTCGATGCAAATTCTCATTCAACCTTTCAAAATGAAGAGATTAGAGTCTCTTAAATAGACTTTCGTGGAATTCATCAATGGTTGCGATCGATTTCAATCAACGGTCAGGATTAAAGGTCAAGTTTAGCCATAAAGGGAGATTTCCAAATTAAAGGGAGTTAATAGATTTAATTTGAGTAAAATAACGAGTTAACTGATTCAATTTGAGTAGAAAAAGGAGTTCACTGATTTAACTCATTTTTGATCAATAGGGAACTGGAAATTTCACTTTTTGAACTGAAGAGAGATTTTGTTAAAATATTTAATTTAATAAAATGAGATATGCTCTCATAATTACGTTTTCTATTTAATTAAATAATCTTTAATTAATTAGAGACACTTTTCTTATTTAATTAGATAACTTCATTTAATTAATTAATAATGGCTTCTCATTTAATTAAATAAATTTGTTTAATTAATTAGAAGTAAGTCCTCCATTTAATTAAATAATTTCGTTTAATTATTTTAAAATTCTTTTCGAAACTAGTCAACTCAAGTCAACTGTGGTTAAATCTGGTCAACTTTTGGTCAAACTTGATCTTTGCATATGTGAATATTAGCAAATGTGAGTATGAATTCTAGCAACAATTCGATGCAAATTCTCATTCAACCTTTCAAAATGAAGAGATGAGGGTCTCTTAAATAGAATTTCTTGGAATTCATCAACGGTTGAGATCAATTTCAATCAACGGTCAGGATTAAAGGTGAAGTTCATTCATAAAGAGAGATTTTCAAATTAAAGGGAGTTAACAGATTTAATTTGAGTAAAATAAGGAGTTAACTGATTCAATTTGAGTAGAAAAGTGAGTTAACTGATTTAACTCATTTTTTATCAACAGTGAACTAGAAATTTCCCTTTTTGAACTAAAGAGAGATTTTGTTGAGATATTTAATTTAATAAAATGAGATATGTTCTCATAATTACGTGTTCTATTTAATTAAATAATCTTTAATTAATTAGAGACACTTTTTTTATTTAATTAAATAACTTCATTTAATTAATTAGGAATGGCTTCTCATTTAATTAAATAACTTTGTTTAATTAATTAGATGTAAGTACTCCATTTAATTAAATAATTTTGTTTAATTATTTTAAAATTCTTTTCGAAACTAGTCAATTCAAGTCAATCGTGGTTAAATAAGAAAAGTTTCTCTAATTAATTAGAGCTTATTTAATTAAATAGAAAAAGTAATTATGAGCGCATATCTCATTTTATTAAATTAAATATCTCAACAAAATCTCTCTTAAGTTAAAAAAGGGAAATTTCCAGTTCACTATTGATCAAAAATGAGTTAAATCAGTTAACTCCTTTTTCTACTCAAATTGAATCAGTTAACTCCTTATTTTACTCAAATTAAATCTGTTAACTCCCTATAATTTGAAAATCTTCATTTATGACTAAACTTCACCTTTAATCTTGACCGTTGATGAATTCCAAGAAAGTCTATTTAAGAGACCCTCATCTCTTCATTTTGAAAGGTTGAATGAGAATTTGCATCGAATTGTTATTGAAATTCATACTCACATTTGCTCATATTCACATACGCAAAAATCAAGTTTAACCAAAAGTTGACCAAGTTTTCCCACGGTTCACTTGAGTTGACTAGTTTCGAAAAGAATTTTGAAATAATTAAACAAAACTATTTAATTAAATGGAGTACTTCTAAATAATTAAACAAAGTTATTTAATTAAATGAGAAGCCATTCTTAATTAATTAAATGAAGTTATTTAATTAAATAAGAAAAGTGTCTCTAATTAATTAAAGATTATTTAATTAAATAGAAAAAGTATTTATGAGAGCATACCTCATTTTATTAAATTAAATATCTCAACAAAATCTCTCTTCAGTTCAAAAAGGGAAATTTCCAATTCACTATTCATCAAAAATGATTTAAATCATTTAGCTCCTTTTTTTACTCAAATTGAATCAGTTAACTCCTTATTTTACTCAAATTAAATCTGTTAACTCCCTTTAATTTGGAAATCTCCCTTTATGACTGAACTTCACCTTTAATCCTGACCATTGATTGAAATCGATCTCAACCGTTGATAAATTCTACGAAAGTCTATTTAAGAGACCCTCATCTCTTCATTTTGAAAGGTTGAATGAGAATTTGCATCGAATTGTTGTTAGAATTCATACTCACATTTGCTCATATTCACATACGCAAAGATCAAGTTTGACCAAAACTTGATCAGATTTAACCACGGTTGACTTGAGTTGACTAGTTTCAAAAAGAATTTAGAAATAATTAAACGAAATTATTTAATTAAATGGAGTACTTACTTCTAATTAATTAAACAGAGTTATTTAATTGAATGAGAAGCCATTCGTAATTAATTAAATGAAGTTATTTAATTAAATAAAAAAAGTGTCTCTAATTAATTAGAGATTATTTAATTAAATAGAAAAAGTAATTATGAGAGTATATCTCACTTTACTAAATTAAATATCTCAACAAAATCTCTCTTCAGTTCAAAAAGGAAAATTTCCAGTTCACTATTGATCAAAAATGAGTTAAATCAATTAACTTCTTTTTCTACTAAAATTGAATCAATTAACTCCTTATTTTACTCAATTTAAATCTGTTAACTCCCTTTAAGTTGGAAAGGTCCCTTTATGACTAAACTTCACCTTTAATCTTGACCGTTGATTGAAATCGATCTCAACCATTGACGAATTCCAAGAAAGTCTATTTAAGAGACCCTCATCACTTCATTTTGAAAGGTTGAAGGAGAATTTGCATCGAATTGTTGTTGGAATTCGTACTCACATTTGCTCATATTCACATACGCTTAGATCAGGTTTGACCAAAAGTTGACCAAATTTAACCACGGTTGACTTGAGTTGACTAATTTCGAAAAGAATTTTGAAATAATTAAACGAAATTATTTAATTAAATGGAGTAATTACTTCTAATTAATTAATCAAAGTTATTTAATTGAATGAGAAACCATTCCTAATTAATTAAATGAAGTTGTTTAATTAAATAAGAAAAGTGTCTCTAATTAATTAAAGATTATTTAATTAAATAGAAAAAGTAATTATGAGAGTATATCTCATTTTATTAAATTAAATATCTCAACAAAATCTCTCTTCAGTTCAAAAAGGGAAATTTCTATTTCACTATTAATAAAAAATGAGTTAAATCAATTAACTCCTTTTTCTACTCAAATTGAATTAGTTAACTTCTTATTTTACCCAAATTAAATCTATTAACTCCCTTTAAATTGGAAATCTCCCTTTAAAACTGAACTTCAACTTTAATCCTGACCGTTGATTGAAATCGATCTCAACCATTCATGAATTCAAGGAAAGTCTATTTAAGAGACCCTCATCTTTTCATTTTGAAAGGTTGAATGAGAATTTGCATCGAATTGTTGCTGAAATTCATACTCACATTTGCTCATATTCACATACCAAAAGATCAAGTTTGACCAAAAGTTGACCAAATTTAACCACGGTTGACTTGAGTTGACTAGTTTCAAAAAGAATTTTGAAATAATTAAATGAAACTATTTAATTAAATGGAGTACTTACTTCTAATTAATTAAACAAAGTTATTTAATTAAATGAGAAGCCATTCCTAATTAATTAAATAAAGTTATTTAATTAAATAAGAAAAGTGTCTCTAATTAATTAAAGATTATTTAATTAAATAGAAAAAGTAATTATGAGAGCATATCTCATTTTATTAAATTAAATATCTTAAAAAAATCTCTCTTTAGTTCAAAAAGGGAAATTTCCAGTTCACTATTGATCAAAAATGAGTTAAATCAATTAACTCCTTTTTTTACTCAAATTGAATCAGTTAACTCCTTATTTTACTCAAATTAAATCTGTTAACTCCCTTTAATTTGGAAATCTCCCTTTATGATTGAACTTCACATTTAATCCTGACCATTGATTGAAATAGATCTCAACCATTGATGAATTTCAAGAAAGTCTATTTAAGAGACCATCATCTCTTCATTTTGAAAGGTTCAATGAGAATTTGCATCGAATTGTTGCTGGAATTCATACTCACATTTGCTCATATTCACATATGCAAAGATCAAGTTTGACCAAAAGTTGACCAAATTTAACCACGGTTGACTTGAGTTGACTAGTTTCAAAAAGAATTTTGAAATAATTAAACGAAATTATTTAATTAAATGGAGTACTTAATTCTAATTAATTGAACAAAGTTATTTAATTGAATGAGAAACCATTCCTAATTAATTAAATGAAGTTATTTAATTAAATAAGAAAAGTGTCTCTAATTAATTACAGATTATTTAATTAAATAGAAAAAGTAATTATGGGAGCATATCTCATTTTATTAAATTAAATATCTCAACAAAATCTCTCTTCTTTTCAAAAAGAGAAATTTCCAGTTCACTATTAAAAAAAAATGAGTTAAATCAGTTAACTCTTTTTTCTACTCAAATTGAATAAGTTAACTCCTTATTTTACTCAAATTAAATATGTTAATTGACTTTAAATTGGAAATCTCCTTTTATGACTGAACTTCACCTTTAATCTTGATCGTTGATTGAAATTGATGTCAACAGTTGACAAATTCCAGGAAAGTCTATTTAAGAGACCCTCATCTCTTCATTTTGAAAGGTTGAATGAGAATTTGCATCGAATTGTTGCTGGAATTCATACTCACATTTGCTCATATTCACATACGCAACGATCAAGTTTGACCAAAAGTTGATCAAATATAACCACGGTTGACTTGACTTGAGTTGACCAAATATAACCACGGTTGACTTGAGTTGACTAATTAATTAAACAAAGTTATTTAATTAAATGAGAAGCCATTCGTAAATAATTAAATGAAGTTATTTAATTAAATAAGAAAATTGTCTCTAATTAATTAAAGATTATTTAATTAAATAGAAAAAGTAATTATGAGATCATATCTCATTTTATTAAATTAAATATTTCAACAAAATCTCTCTTCAGTTCAAAAAGGGAAATTTCCAGTTCACTATTGATCAAAAATGAGTTAAATCAGTTAACTCCTTTTTCTACTCAAATTGAATCAGTTAACTCCTTATTTTACTCAAATTAAATATGTTAACTCCCTTTAAAATGGAAATCTCCCTTCATAACTGAAATTCACCTTTAATCCTGACCGTTGATTAAAATCGATCTCAACTGTTGATGAATTCTTAAAAAGTCCATTTAAAAGACCCTCATCTCTTCATTTGGAAAGGTTGAATAGAATTTGCATCGAATTGTTGCTAGAATTCATACTCACATTTGCTCATATTGACATAAGCAAAGATCAAGTTTGACCAAAAGTTGACCAGATTTAACCACGGTTGACTTAAGTCGACTAGTTTCAAAATTTTTTTTGAAATAATTAAATGAAATTATTTAATTAAATGGAGTACTTACTTCTAATTAATTAAACAATGTTATTTAATTAAATGAGAAGCCATTCCTAATTAATTAAATGAAGTTATTTAATTAAATAAGAAAAGTGCCTCTAATTAATTAAAGATTATTTAACTAAATAGAAAAAGTAAATATGAGAGCATATCTCATTTTATTAAATTAAATATCTCAACAAAATCTCTTTTCAGTTCAAAAAGTGAAAATTTCAGTTCACTATTGATAAAAAATGAGTTAAATCAATTAACTCCTTTTTCTACTCAAATTGAATCAGTTAACTCCTTAATTTACTCAAATTAAATCTGTTAACTCCCTTTAATTTGGAAATCTCTCTTTATGATTGAACCTCACCTTTAATCCTGACTGTTGATTGAAATCGATCTTAACAGTTGATGAATTCCAAGAAAGTCTATTTGAGAGACCCTCATCTCTTCATTTTGAAAAGTTGAATGAGAATTTGCATCGAATTGTTGCTGAAATTCATACTCATATTTGCTCATATTCACATACGCAAAGATCAAGTTTTACCAAAAGTTGATCAGATTTAACCACGGTTGACTTGAGTTGACTAGTTTCGAAAAGAATTTTGAAATAATTAAATGAAATTATTTAATTAAATAGAGTACTTACTTCTAAATAATTAAACAAATTTATTTAATTAAATGAGAAGCCATTCCTAATTAATTAAATGAAGTTATTTAATTAAATAAGAAAAGTGTCTCTAATTAATTAAAGATTATTTAATTTAATAGAACAAGTAATTATGAGAGCATATCTCATTTTATTAAATTAAATATCTCAACAAAATCTCTCTTCAGTTGAAAAAGGAAAATTTTCAGTTCACTATTGATAAAAAATGAGTTAAATGAGTTAACTACTTTTTCTACTCAAATTGAATCAGTTAACTCCTTATTTTACTCAAATTAAATCTGTTAACTTCCTTTAATTTGGAAAACTCCCTTTATGACTGAACTTCATTTTTAATCCTAACTGTTGATTGAAATCAATCTCAACCATTGATGAATTCTACGAAAATCTATTTAAGAGACCCTCATCTCTTCATTTTGAAAGGTTGAATGAGAATTTGCATCGAATTGTTGCTAGAATTCATACTCACATTTGCTCATATTCACATATGCAAATATCAAGTTTGATCAAAAGTTGACCAAGTTTAACCACGGTTGACTTGAGTTAACTAGTTTCGAAAAGAATTTTAAAATAATTAAATAAAATTATTTTATTAAATAGAGTACTTACTTCTAATTAATTAAACAAAGTTATCTAATTAAATGAGAAGCCATTCCTAATTAATTAAATGAAGTTATTTAATTAAATAACAAAAGTGTCTCTAATTAATTAAAGATTATTTAATTAAATAGAAAAATTAATTATGAGAGCATATCTCATTTTATTAAATTAAATATCTCAACAAAATCTCTATTAAGTTCAAAAAGGGAAATTTCCAGTTTACTATTGATAAAAAATGAGTTAAATCAGTTAACTCCTTTTTCTACTCAAATTGAATTAGTTAACTCTTTATTTTACTCAAATTAAATCTGTTAACTCCATTTAATTTGAAAATCTCCTTTTATGACTGAACTTCACCTTTAATCCTGACCGTTGATTAAAATCGATTTCAACCATTGATGAATTCTAGAAAAGTCTATTTAAGAGACCCTCATCTCTTCATTTTGAAAGGTTGAATGAGAATTTGTATCAAATTGTTGCTGGAATTCATACTCACATTTGCACATATTCACATACACAAAGATCAAGTTTGTCCAAAAGTTGACTTGATTTAACCATGGTTGACTTGAGTTGACTAGTTTCAAAAAGAATATTAAAATAATTAAATAAAATAATTTAATTAAATGGAGTACTTACTTCTTATTAATTAAACAAAGTTATTTAATTAAATGAGAAGTCATTCCTATTTAATTAAATGAAGTTATTTAGTTAAATAAGAAAAGTGTCTCTAATTAACTAAAGATTATTTAACTAAATAGAAAAAGTAATTATGAGAGCATATCTCATTTTATTAAATTATATATCTCAACAAAATCTCTCTTCAGTTCAAAAAGGGAAAATTTCCAGTTCATTATTGATAAAAAATGAGTTAAATCAGTTAACTTTTTTTTTCAACTCAAATTGAATCAGTTAACTCCTTATTTTACTCAAATTAAATATGTTAACTCACTTTAAATTGAAAATCTCCCTTTATGACCGAACTACCCCTTTAATCCTTACCGTTGATTGAAATCGTTCTCAACCATTGATGAATTCTAGGAAAGTCTATTGAAGAGACCCTGATCTCTTAATTCTGAAAAGTTGAATGAGAATTTGCATCAAATTGATGTTGAAATTCATACTCACATTTGCTCATATTCACATACGCAAAGATCAAGTTTGACCAAAAGTTGACCAGATTTAACCACGGTTGACTTGAGTTGATTAGTTTTGAAAAGAATTTTGAAATAATTAAATAAAATTATTTAATTAAATGGAGTACTTACTTCTAATTAATTAAACAAAGTTATTTAATTAAATGAGAAACCATTCGTAAATAATTAAATGAATTTATTTAATTAAATAACAAAAGTGTTTCTAATTAATTAAATATTATTTAATTAAATAGAAAAAGTAATATGAGAGCATATCTCATTTTATTAAATTAAATATCTGAACAAAATCTCTCCTCAGTTCAAAAAAGAAAATTTCTAGTTCACTATTCATCAAAAATGAGTTAACTCAGTTAACTCATTTTTCTACTCAAATTGAATTAGTTAACTCCTTATTTTACTCAAATTAAATCTGTTAACTCCCTTTAATTTGGAAATCTCCCTTTATGATTGAACTTCACCTTTAATCCTGACCGTTGATTGAAATCGATCTCAACCGTTGATGAATTCCAAGAAAGTCTATTTAAGAGACCCTCATCTCTTCATTTTGAAAGGTTGAATGAGAATTTGCATCGAATTGTTGCTGAAATTCATACTCACATTTGGTCATATTCACATATGCAAAGATCAAGTTTGACCAAAAGTTGACCAAATTTAATGACGGTTGACTTGAGTTGACTAGTTTCGAAAAGAATTTTGAAATAATTAAATAAAATTATTTAATTAAATGGAGTACTTATTTCTAATTAATTAAACAAAGTTATTTAATTAAATGAGATGCCATTCCTAATTAATTAAATGAAGTTATTTAATTAAATAAGAAAAGGGTCTTTAATTAATTAAAGATTCTTTAATTAAATAGAAAAGGTAATTATGTGAGCATATCTCATTTTATTAAATTATATATCTCCACAAAATCTCTCTTTAGTTCAAAAAGGAAAATTTTCAGTTCACTATTGATCAAAAATGAGTTAAATCAGTTAACTCCTTTTTCTACTCAAATTGAATCAGGTAACTCCTTATTTTACTCAAATTAAATCTGTTAAAACCCTTTAATTTGGAAATCTCCTTTTATGATTGAACTTCACGTTTAATCTTAACCATTGATTTAAATCGATCTCAACCGTTGATGAATTCTAGAAAAGTCTATTTAAGAGACCCTCATCTCTTCATTTTGAAAGCTTGAATGAGAATTTTCATCGAATTTTTGCTGGAATTCATACTCACATTTTCTCATATTCAAATACACAAGGATCAATTTTGACCAAAAGTTGTCCAGATTGAACCATGGTTGACTTGAGTTGACTAATTTCGAAAAGAATTTTGAAATAATTAAACGAAATTATTTAATTAAATGGAGTACTTACTTCTAATTAATTAAACAAAGTTATTTAATTAAATGAGAAGCCATTCCTAATTAATTAAATGTAGTTATTTAATTAAATAAGAAAAGTGTCTCTAATTAATTAAAGATTATTTAATTAAATAGAAAAAGTAATTATGAGAGCATATCTCATTTTAATAAATTAAATATCTCAACAAAATCTCTCTTCAATTCAAAAAAGAAAATTTCCAATTCATTATTGATAAAAAATGAGTTAAATTAGTTAACTCCTTTTTCTACTCAAATTGAATCAGTTAACTCTTTATTTTACTCAAATTAAATTTGTTACCTCCCTTTAATTTATAAATCTCACTTTATGATTGAACTTCACCTTTAAAACTTGACCGTTGATTGAAATCGATCTCAACCGTTAATGAATTTTAGGAAAGTCTACTTAAGAGACCCTCATCTCTTAATTTTGAAAGGTTGAGTGAGAATTTTTAGCGAATTATTGCTGGAATTCATATTCACATTTGCTTATATTCACATACGCAAAGATCAAGTTTGACCAAAAGTTGATCAGATTTAACCACGATTGACTTGAGTTGACAAGTTTCAGAATTTTTTTTTAAATAATTAAATGAAATTATTTAATTAAATGGAGTACTTACTTCTAATTAATTAAACAAACTTATTTAATTAAATGAGAAGCCATTCTTAATTAATTAAATGAAGTTATTTAATTAAATAAGAAAAGTGACTCTCATTAATCAAAGATTATTTAATTAAACAGAAAAAGTAATTATGAGAGCATATCTCATTTTATTAAATTAAATATCTCAACAAAATCTCTCTTCAGTTCAAAAAGGGAAATTTCAAGTTCACTATTGATAAAAAATGAGTTATATCAGTTAACTCCTTTTAACTTCTTATTTTACTCAAATTAATTCTGTTAACTCTCTTTAATTTGGAAATTTCGCTTTATGACTGAACATCAACTTTAATCCTGACCGTTGATTGAAATCGATCTCAACTGTTGATGAATTCCAAGAAAGTCTATTTAAGAGACCCTCATCTCTTTATTTTGAAAGGTTGAATGAGAATTTGCATCGAATTGTTGCTGGAATTCATACTCACATTTGCTCATATTCACTTACGGAAAGATCAAGTTTGACCAAAAGTTCACCAGATTTAACCACGGTTGACTTGAATCGACTAGTTTCGAAAATAATTTTGAAATAGTTAAACAAGATTATTTAATTAAATAGAATTCTTACTTTTAATTAATTAATTAAAGTTATTTAATTAAATGAGAAGCCATTCCTAATTAATTAAATGAAGTTATTTAATTAACTATGAAAAGTGTCCCTAATTAATTAAAGATTATTTAATTAAATAGAAAAAGTAACTATGAGAGCATATCCCATTTTAGCAAATTAAATATCTCGACAAAATATCTCTTCAGTTCAAAAAGGGAAATTTCCAGTTCACTATTGATCAAAAATGAATTAAATCAGTTAACTCCTTTTTCTACTCAAATTGAATCAGTTAACCCCTTATTTTACTCAAATTAAATCTGGTAACTCCCTTTAATTTAGAAATCTCCTTTTATGATTGAACTTCAGTTTTAATCCTGACCGTTGATTGAAATCGATCTCAGCCATTGATGAATTCTATGAAAGTCTATTTAAGAGACCCTCATCTCCTCATTTTGAAAGGTTGAATGAGAATTTGCATCGAATTGTTACTAGAATTCATACTCACATTTGCTCATATTCACATACACAAAGATCAAGTTTGACCAAAAGTTGACTAGTTTCGAAATTTTTTTTGAAATAATTAAACGAAATTATTTAATTAAATGGAGTACTTACTTCTAATTAAACAAACAAAGTTGTTTAATTAAATGAGAAGCCATTCCTAATTAATTAAACGAAGTTATTTAATTAAATAAGAAAAGTGTCTCTAATTAATTAAAGATTATTTAATTAAATAGAAAAATTAATTATGAGAGCATATCTGATTTTATTAAATTAAATATCTTGACAAAATATCTCTTCAGTTCAAAAATGAAAATTTCCAATTCACTATTGATAAAAAATGAGTTAAATCAGTTAACTACCTTTTCTACTCAAATTGAATCAGTTAACACCTTATTTTACTCAAATTAAAATTGTTAACTCCCTTTAAATTGGGAATCTCCGTTCATGACTGAACTTCACCTTTAATCTTGACCGTTGATTGATGTCGATCTCAACCATTGATGAATTCCAAAAAAGTCTATTTAAGAGACCCTCATCTCTTTATTTTGAAAGGTTGAATAAGAATTTGTATCGAATTATTGTTGGAATTCATACCCACATTTGCTCATATTCATATACGCAAAGATCAAGTTTGACCAAAAGTTGACCATATTTAACCACGGTTGACTTGAGTTAACTAGATTTGAAAAGAATTTTGAAATAAGTAAACAAAATTATTTAATTAGAGTACTTCTAATTAATTAAATAAAGTTATTTAATTAAATGAGAAGTCATTCCTAATTAATTAAATGAAGTTATTTAATTAAATAAGAAATATGTCTCTAATTAATTAAAGATTATTTAATTAAATAGAAAAAGTAATTATGAGAGCATATCTCATTTTATTAAATTAAATATCTCGACAAAATCTCTCTTCAGTTCAAAAAGGGAAATTTTCAGTTCACTATTGATCAAAAATGAGTTAAATCAATTAACTCCTTCTTTTACTCAAATTGAATCAGTTAACTCCTTATTTTACTCAAATTAAATCTATTAACTCTCTTTAATTTCAAAATCTCCCTTTATGACTGAACTTCACCTTTAATCCTGACCGTTGATTGAAATTGATATCAATTGTTGATGAATTCCAGGAAAGTCTATTTAAGAGATCCTCATCTCTTCGTTTTGAAAGGTTGAATGAGAATTTGCATCGAATTGTTGCTAGAATTCATACTCACATTTGCTCATATTCACAAATGCAAAGATCAAGTTTGACCAAAAGTTGACCAAATTTAACCACATTTGACTTGAGTTGACTAATTTCGAAAAAAAAATCTGATAATTAAACAAAATTATTTAATTAAATGGAGTACTTACTTCTAATTAATTAAACAAAGTTATTTAATTAAATGAGGAGCCATTCCTAATTAATTAAATGAAGTTATTTAATTAAATAAGAAAAGTGTGTCAAATTAATTAAAGATTATTTAATTAAATAGAAAAAGTAATTATGAGAGCATATCTCATTTTATTAAATTAAATATCTCGACAAAATCTCTCTTCAGTTCAAAAAAGAAAATTTCCAGTTCACTATTGATAAAAAATGAGTTAAATTATTTAACTCCTTTTTCTACTCAAATTGAATCAATTAACTCCTTATTTTACTCAAATTAAATCTGTTAACTCCCTTTAATTTTAAAATCTCCATTTATGACTGAACTTCACCTTTAATCCTAACCGTTGATTGAAATCAATCTCAACTGTTGATGAATTCCAAGAAAGTCTATTTAAGAGACCCTCATCTCTTCATTTTGAAAGGTTGAATGAGAATTTGCATCGAATTGTTGCTGGAATTCATACTCACATTTGCTCATATTCACATACGCAAAGATCAAGTTTGACCAAAAGTTGACCAAATTTTAACCACGATTGACTTGAGTTTACTAGTTTCAAAAAGAATTTTGAAATAATTAAACAAAATTATTTAATTAAATGGAGTACTTAATTCTAATTATAAAACAATGTTATTTAACTCCTTTTTGTACTCAAATTGAATCAGTTAACTCTTTATTTTACTCAACTTAAATCTGTTAACTCTCTTTAATTTGGAAATCTCCCTTTATGACTGAGCTTCACCTTTAATCCTGACCGTTGATTGAAATTGATCTCAACCATTGATGAATTTCAAAAAAGTTTATTTAAGAGACCCTCATCTCTTCATTTTGAAAGGTTGAATGAGAATTTGCATCAAATTGTTGCTGGAATTCATATGAGAGCATATCTCATTTTAATAATTTAAATATTACTTAAATTGTTGAAAGATTACTTAATTAAATAGAAAAAGTAATTATGAGAGCATATCTCATTTTAATAATTTAAATATCTCAACAAAATCTCTCTTCAATTCAAAAAGGGAAATTTCCAATTCACTATTGATGAAAAATGAGTTAAATCAGTTGACTCATTTTTTTACTCAAATTGAATCAGTTAACTCATTATTTTACTCAAATTAAATCTGTTACCTCCATTTAATTTATAAATCTCCCTTTATGATTGAACTTCACCTTTAAATCCTGACGGTTGATTGAAATCGATCTCAACCATTGATGAATTTCAGAAAAGTCTATTTAAGAGACCCACATCTCTTTATTTTGAAAGGTTGAATGAGAATTTGTATCAAATTGTTGCTGGAATTCATATACACATTTGTTCATATTCACATACGCAAAGATCAAGTTTGACCAAAAGTTGACCTGATTTAACCACGGTTGACTTGAGTTGACTAGTTTCGAAAAGAATTTAGAAATAATTAAACAAAATTATTTAATTAAATGGAGTACTTACTTCTAATTAATTAAGAAAATTTATTTAATTAAATGAGAAACCATTCCTAATTAATTAAATGAAGTTATTTAATTAAATAAAAAAAGTGTCTCTAATTAATTAAACATTATTTAATTAAATAGAAAAAGTAATT
This sequence comes from Cupressus sempervirens, assembly GCA_028749045.1. Taxonomy (NCBI): domain Eukaryota; kingdom Viridiplantae; phylum Streptophyta; class Pinopsida; order Cupressales; family Cupressaceae; genus Cupressus; species Cupressus sempervirens. The sequence goes on from CM053787.1 coordinate 102,762,138, forward strand.
ATTAGAGCATATCTCATTTTATTATATTAAATATAATATAATCAGCTAACTACTTTTTCTACTCAAATTGAATAAGTTAAATCCTTATTTTACTCAAATTAAATCTGTTAACTCCCTTTAATTTAGAAATCTACCTTTATGACTGAACTTCACCTTTAATTTTTGTTGGAATTCATACACACATTTGTTCATATTCACATACGCAAAGATCAAGTTTGACCAAAAGTTGAACTGATTTAACCATAGTTGACTTGAGTTGACTAGTTTCGAAAAGAATTTAGAAATAATTAAACGAAATTATTTAATTAAATGGAGTACTTACTTCTAATTAATTAAGAAAATTTATTTAATTAAATGAGAAACCATTCCTAATTAATTAAATGAAGTTATTTAATTAAATAAAAAAAGTGTCTCTAATTAATTAAAGATTATTTAATTAAATAGAAAAAGTAATTATGAGAGCATATCTCATTTTATTTTATTAAATATAATATAATCAGTTAACTACTTTTTCTACTCAAATTGAATAAGTTAAATCCTTATTTTACTCAAATTAAATTTGTTAACTCCCTTTAATTTGGAAATCTCCCTTTATGACTATTCATCAAAAATGAGTTAAATCAGTTAACTACTTCTTCTACTCAAATTGAATAAGTTAAATCCTTATTTTACTCAAATTAAATCTGTTAACTCCCTTTAATTTGGAAATCTCCCTTTATGACTGAACTTCACCTTTAATTCTGATCATTGATTGAAATCGATCTCAACCGTTGATGAATTCTAGGAAAGTCTATTTAAGAGACCCTCATCTCTTCATTTTGAAAAGTTGAATGAGAATTTGCGTCGAATTGTTGTTAGAATTCATACTCACATTTGCTCATATTCACATACGCAAATATCAAGTTTGACCAAAAGTTGACCAAATTTAACCACGGTTGACTTGAGTTGCTAGTTTTGAAAAGAATTTTGAAATAATTAAACAAAATTATTTAATTAAATGGAGTACTTCTAATTAATTAAACAAAGTTATTTAATTAAATGAGAAGTCATTCCTAATTAATTAAATGAAGTTATTTAATTAAATAAGAAAAGTGTCTATAATAAATTAAAGATTATTTAATTAAATAGAAATAGTAATTATGAGAGCATATCTCATTTTATTAAATTAAATATCTCGACAAATTCTCTCTTCAATTCAAAAAGGGAAATTTTCAGTTCACTATTGATAAAAAATGAGTTAAATTAGTTAACTCCTTTTTCTACTCAAATTGAATCAGTTAACTCCTTATTTTACTCAAATTAAATCTGTTAACTCCCTTTAATTTGAAAATCTTCATTTATGACTGAACTTCACCTTTAATCCTGACCATTGATTGAAATCAATCTCAACCGTTGATGAATTCTATAAAAGTCTATTTAAGAGTCCCTCATCTCTTCATTTTGAAAGGTTGAATGAGAATTTGCATCGAATAGTTGTTGGAATTCATATTCACATTTGCTCATATTCACATACGCAAAGATCAAGTTTGACCAAAAGTTGACTAGATTTAACCACGGTTGACTTGAGTTGACTAGTTTCGAAAAGAATTTTTAAATAATTAAACAAAATTATTTAATTAAATGGAGTACTTACTTCTAATTAATTAAACAATGTTATTTAATTAAATGAGAAGCCATTCCTAATTAACTAAACGAAGTTATTTAATTAAATAAGAAAATTGTCTCTAATTAATTAAAGATTATTTAATTAAATAGAAAAAGAAATTATGAGAGCATATCTCATTTTATTAAATTAAATATCTCAACAAAATCTCTCTTCAGTTAAAAAAGGAAAATTTCCTGTTCACTATTGATAAAAAATGAGTTAAATTAGTTAACTCTCATTTTTAGTGAAATTGAATCAGTTAACTCCTTATTTTACACAAATTAAATCTATTAACTCCTTTTAATTTAGAAATTTCCCTTTATGACTGAACTTCACCTTAAACCCTGACCGTGATTGAAATCGATCTCAACCATTGATGAATTCCAAGAAAGTCTATTTAAAAGACCCTCATCTCTTCAATTTGAAAGGTTGAATGAGAATTTGAATCGAATTGTTGCTGGAATTCATACTCACATTTGCTCACATTCACATACGCAAATATCTAGTTTGACAAAAAGTTGACCAAATTTAACCACGGTTGACTTGATTTGACAAATTTTGAAAAGAATTTTTACATAATTAAATGAAATTATTTAATTAAATGGAGTACTTACTTCTAATTAAATAAACAAAGTTATTTAATTAAATGAGAAGCCATTCCTAATTAATTAAATGAAGTTATTTAATTAAATAAGAAAAGTGTCTCTAATTAATTAAAGATTATTTAATTAAAGAGAAAAATTAATTATGAGAGCATATCTCATTTTATTAAATTAAATATCTCGACAAAATTTCTTTTCAGTTAAAAAAGGGAAATTTCCAGTTCACTATTGATCAAAAATATGTTAAATCAGTTAACTCCTTTTTCTACTCAAATTGAATCAGTTAACTCCTTATTTTACTCAAATTAAATCTGTTAACTCCCTTTAAATTGAAAATCTCGCTTTATGACTGAACTTCACCTTTAATCCTGACCATTGATTGAAATCGATCTCAATCGTTGATGAATTTTAGAAAAGTCTATTTAAGAGACCCTCATCTCTTTATTTTGAAAGGTTGAATGAGAATTTGCATCGAATTGTTGCTGGAATTCATACTCACATTTTCTCATATTCACATATGCAAAGATCAAGTTTGACCAAAAGTTGAGTAGATTTAACTACGGTTGACTAGTTTCAAAAACAATTTTGAAATAATTAAAAAAAATTGGTTAATTAAATGGAGTACTTACTTCTAAATAATTTTAAAAAATTATTTAATTAAATGAGAAGCTATTCCTAATTAATTAAATAAAGTTATTCAATTAGATAATAAAAGTGTCTCTAATTAATTAAAGATTATTTAATTAAATAGAAAAAGTAATTATGATAGCATATCTCATTTTATTAAATTAAATATCTCGACAAAATCTCTTTTCAGTTCAAAAAGGAAAATTTTCAGTTCACTATTGATGAAAAATGAGTTAAATCAATTAACTCCTTTTTCTACTCAAATTGAATCATTTAACTCCTTATTTTACTCAAACTAAATCTGTTAATTTCGTTTAATTTGGAAATCTCCTTTTATGACTGAACTTCACCTTTAATCCTGACCGTTGATTGAAATCAATCTCAACCGATGATGAATTCTATGAAAGTCTATTTAAGAGACCCTCATCTCTTCATTTTGAAAGGTTGAATGAGAATTTCAATCGAATTGTTGCTGGAATTCATACTCACATTTGCTCATATTCACATACACAAAGATCAAGTTTGACCAAAAGTTGACGAGATTTAACCACGGTTGACTTGAGTTGACTAGTTTCGAAAAGAATTTTGAAATAATTAAACAAAATTATTTAATTAAATGGAGTACTTACTTCTAATTAATTAAACAAAGTTATTTAATTAAATGAGAAGCCATTCCTAATTAATTAAATGAATTTATTTAATTAAATAAAAAAAGTGTCTCTAATTAATTAAAGATTATTTAATTAAATAGAAAAAGTAATTATGAGAGCATATCTCATTTTATTAAATTAAATATCTTGACAAAATCTCTTTTCAGTTCAAAAAGGGAAATTTCTTGTTCACTATTGATAACAAATGATTTAAATTAGTTAACTCCCATTTCTAGTGAAATTGAATCAGTTAACTCTTTATTTTACACAAATTAAATCTGTTAACTCCCTTTAATTTGGAAATCTCCCTTTATGACTGAACTTCACCTTAAACCCTGACCGTGATTGAAATCGATCTCAACCATTGATGAATTTTAGGAAAGTCTATTTAAGACACCCTCATCTCTTCATTTTGAAAGGTTGAATGAGAATTTCCATCGAATTGTTGCTCGAATTCATACTCACATTTGCTCATATTCACATATGCAAAGATCAAGATTGACCAAAAGTTGAACATATTTAACCACAGTTTACTTGAGTTGACTAGTTTCGAAAAGAATTTTGAAATAATTAAACGAAATTCTTTAATTAAATGGAGTACTTACTTCTAATTAATTAGACGAAGTTATTTAATTAAATGAGAAGCCATAACTAATTAATTAAATGAAGTTATTTAATTGAATAAGAAAAGTGTTTCTAATTAATTAAAAGATTATTTAATTAAATAGAAAAAGTAATTATGAGAGTATATCTCATTTTATTAAATTAAATATCTGAACAAAATCTCTCTTCAGTTCAAAAAGGGAAATTTACAGTTCACTATAGATATAAAATGAGTTAAATCTGTTAACTCCTTTTTCTACTCGAATTGAATCAGTTAACTCCTTATTTTACTCAAATTAAATCTGTTAACTCCATTTAATTCGGAAATCTCTGTTTATGACTGAACTTCACCTTTAATCTTGACTGTTGATTGAAATCGATCTCAACCGTTGATGAATTCCAAGAAAGTCTATTTAAGAGACCCTCATCTCTTCATTTTGAAAGGTTGAATGAGAATTTGCATCGAATTATTGTTGGAATTCATACTCACATTTGCTCATATTCACATACGAAAACATCAAGTTTGACAAAAAGTTGACCAGATTTAACCACGGTTGACTTGAGTTGACTAGTTTCGAAAAGAATTTTATAATAATTAAATGAAATTATTTAATTAAGTGGAATACTTACTTCTAATTAAGTAAACAAAGTTATTTAATTAAATGAGAAGTCATTCCTAATTAATTAAATAAGAAAAGCGTCTCTAATTAATTAAAGATTATTTAATTAAATAGAAAAAGTAATTATGAGAGCATATCTCATTTTATTAAATTAAATATCTCAACAAAATCTCTCTTCAGTTCAAAAAGGTAAATTTTCAGTTCACTATTGATCAAAAATGAGTTAAATCAGTTAACTCCTTTTTCTACTCAAATTGAATCAGTTAACTCTTTATTTTACTCAAATTAAATCTGTTAACTCCCTTTAATTTGGAAATCTCCCTTTATGAAAGAACTTCCCTTTTAATCCTGACTGTTGAATTAAATTGATTTCAACCGTTGATGAATTCTACAAAAGTCTATTTAAGAGACCCTCATCTCTTCATTTTGAAAGGTTGAATGAGAATTTGCATCGAACTGTTGCTGAAATTCACTCACATTTGCTCATATTCACATACGCAAAGATTAAGTTTAACCAAACGTTGACCAGATTTAAGTACGTTTGACTTGAATTGACTAGTTTCGAAAAGAATTTTGACATAATTCAACGAAATTATTTAATTAAATGGAGTACTTACTTCTAATTAATTAAACAAAGTTATTTAATTAAATGAGAAGCCATTCCTAATTAATTAAATGAAGTTATTTAATTAAATTAAAAAAGTGCCTCTAATTAATTAAACATTATTTAATTAAATAGAAAAAGTAAATATGAGAGCATATCTCATTTTATTAAATTAAATATCTCGTCAAAATCTCTCTTCAGTTAAAAAAGGAAAATTTCCAGTTCACTATTGATCAAAAATGACTTAAATTAGTTAACTCCTTTTTTTAGTCAAATTGAATCAGCTAACTCCTTATTTTACTCAAATTAAATCTGTTAACTCCCTTTAATTTGGAAATCTCCCTTTATGACTGAACTTCACCTTTAATCTTGACCATTGATTGAAATCGATCTCAACCCTTGATGAATTCTAGGAAAGTCTATTTAAGAGACCCTCATCTCTTCATTTTGACAAGTTGAATGAAAATTTGCATCGAATTGTTGTAGGAATTCATACTCACATTTTCTCATATTCACATACGTAAAGATCAAGTTTGACCAAAAGTTGACCAGATTTAACCACGGTTGACTTGAGTTGACTAGTTTTGAAAAAAAAATTGAAATAATTAAACAAAATTATTTAATTAAATGGAGTACTTCTAATTAATTAAACAAAGTTATTCAATTAAATGAGAAGTCATTCCTAATTAATTAAATGAAGTTATTTAATTAAATAAGAAAAGCGTCTCTAATTAATGAAAGATTATTTAATTAAATAGGAAAAGTAATTATGAGAGCATATCTCATTTTATTAAATTAAATATCTCGACAAAATCTCTCTTCAGTTCAAAAAGGGAAATTTTCAGGTCACTATTGATCAAAAAATGAGTTAAATTAATTAACTCCTTTTTCTACTCAAATTGAATCAGTTAACTCGTTATTTTACTCAAATTAAATATATTAACTCTCTTTAATTTGGAAATGTCCCTTGATGACTGAACTTCACGTTTAAGCCTGACCATTGATTGAAATCGATCTCAACCGTTGATGAATTCTAGGAAAGTCTATTTAAGAGACCCTCATCTCTTCATTTTGAAAGGTTCAATGAAAATTTGCATCAAATTGTTGTTGGAATTCATACTCACATTTGCTCATATTCACATACGGAAAGATCAAGTTTTACCAAAAGTTGATCAGATTGAACCACGGTTGACTTGTGTTGATTAGTTTCGAAAAGAATTTTGAAATAATTAAATGAAATTATTTAATTAACTTGAGTGCTTACTTTTAATTAATTAAACAAAGTTATTTAATTAAATGGGAAGCCATTCCTAATTAATTAAATGAAGTTATTTAATTAAATAAGAAAAGTGTCTCTAATTAATTAAAAATTATTTAATTAAATAGAAAAAGTAATTATGAGAGCATATCTCATTTTATTAAATTAAATATCTCAACAAAATCTCTCTTCAGTTTAAAAAGGAAAATTTCCAGTTCACTATTGATAAAAAATGAGTTAAATCAGTTAACTCTTTTTTGTAGTAAAATTGAATCAGTTAACTTCTTATTTTACTCAAATTAAATCTATTAACTCCATTTAATTTGGAAATCTCCCTTTATAATTGATCTTCACCTTTAATCCTGACCGTTGATTGAAATCGATCTCAACTGTTGATGAATTCCTGGAAAGTCTATTTAAGACACCCTCATCTCTTCATTTTGAAAGGTTGAATGAGAATTTGCATCGAATTGTTGCTGGAATTCATACTCACATTTGCTCATATTCACATACGCAAAGATCAATTTTGAGCAAAATTTTACCAGATTTAACTACGGTTGACTTGAGTTGACTAGTTTCAAAAAGAATTTTGAAATAATTAAATGAAATTATTTAATTAAATGGAGTACTTACTTCTAATTAATTAAACAAATTTATTTAATTAAATGAGAATCCATTCCTAATTAATTAAATGAAGTTATTTAATTAAATAAGAAATACACTTAATAGTTCGCAGTTCTAGTTTTTCCAAAATACCCAGAGCTACCAATGTATAAACTCGGGCTCTGATACCAAATGTAACACTCTGCCAAGGGATCCAAAGAATTAACCTAGAGTTTCACTGAGTTTGGTAACATTTTTCTTTTTATATGAAAGTAAAAACCATACATAACTTATTCGCAATAACGGAAGTAATAGCAATGTCCATCTGAAAAGTAAACATAACATACATAACGGATTACATTTTTTAAGATCCCTTAACATTGAATTACATACATGAATCCATCTAGTACAACATTCACATGAAATAATAATGATAAGTCCAATGTTTAAACATTACATTTCCAAATGCTCAATCATCCTCTGTACATGTCACAGGGTATGACAAGCTCAAAGAATATACATATGTAGAATAAGGTACATCATCCCATTCCAATCCATGATACATCAAAGTAAAGATAATCACATGATACATCCTCATAGAAGACATATACATCCATCATAAAGCTCAAACAAAATAAACTAAGTGCACAGTTCCTTCCAACCAGTAATAGCATCATTAGACCATCGTGGGCCCTAGCCATCCTTCCGTGCATAACATCCCAAACGACCAAAGAGATAATCAGTATTAACATAGTAGGAATGTCACTCCTAACATATACAACATCATATATAGAAAGTAATCTAACATGCAAATATAAGCATAAGATAACATCATCTAACATATGCTAATCATCAATGAAAGGATACATATCCACCATCACGGAGGACGCATCAGCCATGATGTCTCAATGAATCTCAAATGATAAGAGTGGAAAATACACTACCACCCGACTGCATGGTACCTAAGTGGTCCACTCCCACCGTGCTGAGGAGATAATCTCAAGTCCCAAACATGCTATCCATAACACATAGCACAAATCTCTATAGTCCAGGAATCCTAAAAGTATACTAACTCAAAGGTTCCAATCACGAAACTGACATCTACTTCCCAGAGGCACATAATGACATGTAAGAACCCACTATGCAAGCGGGAAAGTGTCATCACATTTATCACGTACAAGTTACCCTGGCAGTTAGCTAAACTCCATGGGTCCATACTAATCTCATGCGGCCACAAGTATCCTCTCATAATGACAAGGCATAGTATGGAATACAAGGTCGCAACCGTGCATTCTCACTACTCCCATCCTAGCCTATACAAGCTCTTAAGGCATGGGCGAGAACCAAAGCTCTTATCTTTTTAGGTTCATTCAGTTAGTATTAGGTGTGAATGTTATCACTTATTAATCCAACTTACAATGAGTTACCCTGGCAGCCTCTTAGGGCCCCGGCCCCCATTGCAAGCCACTTCCGATCACTACATGCAAATATCCTACCCTAATTCTCATGGAATCATAAATCTCAAAATTACAAAAATAATCCATAATAAAATCATCAAATATGCATAAAAGCATCAAATCTCCATGAGAAAACATCCATAGAAAATCATGACCACAACAACTCTCTATTGGCAACTGAAGCATCAATGATAATCAAAAGTATCCAATGGTTCTCAATAACCAAAACATATCTCAAACACACTGATCGAAGACTCCAAAAATGGTTGAGTCAAACATGTCACAACATGACATCATCAAGAATAAATCCACATTTCAGTCCCATCATGGCAACTAGAAAATAACCAAGGATAATTGATCGATGACCAAAAATAATGGTTAAGTCAAGTGTCTCATAAATAAGAATCTCAACTATAACAATCCGTATTCACAACTAATACATAGAGCATTCCATCACATAACCATGGTTGGGTTATAAAGATCAAGATTAAAACATCATCATGGCATCACAATCACATAACTCCCAAGCCTCTGGTAGACGTCCTATACTGGTCAACACTAGTCAACCCAAAACCCAAAACAATAGCATAAAAAATACACAATGTAAACACATGTTTTGGTTTTGCTAAGTTTTCAAATTTGAATTCAAAAGTCTCAGTTTACGTATTCCCAAATTAACATCAAGTGGAGAATTTCCCATTTTATCTAACCCATGTATTCGTTTGATAGATAAAAGTTTCTCCATCAGACTCAATTTTCTAATTGATTTATATGACATTGTTTGAAGATTGACATTTTCAATGAATCAAAAAGTTCGATCATATATTCTAATAATTAATCTTAATTAAAAACTAAGTTTAATTAATTTAATTGTTAATATCTCTTCATAATTGACAAGCTTAATAGCAATATTTTACTCATTAAAAAAAGTGATCCATTAATTGAGAACATTATAATAATCATTTATAATTAATAATATATACATATATACTTACACACACACACACACACACACACACACACACACACACACACACACACACACACACACACACACACACATATATAAAAAATTAATTAATTAATAACATTGCAACTTATAAAAAATGAAATCGAAATTCATATTCAAATCGTATATGAAATAATCGTTGCAAATATAATTTAAAACCAACACATATAACAGAATTCGATTCATGCAGGCTTGCTGTGGGTGGGGTACGAAGTACCCGCTCGCCCAACGTTTTATATATATATATATATATATATATATATATATATATATATATATATATTTTTTTAATGATCAGTTACGTGATTTCCATACAGACTTTGCGATTTGGTTTTAACATTTTTTAAACGTTTTCACCCACGGTATGTAATCGGTTTTTTTTATAACAAATATATATAAATATATACATAATTAAAAATATCAAAATATATGAACATATACACACACACACACACACACACACACACACACACACACATATATATATATAAGAAAATTGACAATTTATGATTACAATTTCAATTTTTTCAGAATGAATGCTTGAATATAAAGAGCTCTCAAGAAACCTTTGGAATGCTTCTTGAAACCACTAAAAGGTGTCACCAACTAAGCATGGGTCTTTTCCAAACTTTTTTTGATGAGTCGTAGAGTTGTAGACACCATGTGCTTAATTGATGCACTAACCCCCGTGTTGTTGACACAACAGAAATAGAAAAGTGCATTAATTCCCATGCAAGCTTATAACTCCAATAATTTCTATTTAAATTTTATAACTTTCATTTTAATTTTTATAACTTTTATTATTATTATTATTTTTTTTTTTATTATTTTACAATTATTATTAATTTTAATTTCTAGTTTTCTTTTATTTAATTCTTTTTCCCCAATAATTCACATTTAATTAATTACAATCAAAATATCAAAGATCGTGATATTTTATTAATTTTCTCAAATAAATAATTAAATCTATTTATTAAGACTTAATTAATGGAAAATTCACCATAGACCTCCAAGATAAAATATGAAAACCCATCATAGAACAAATCATACAAAATAAATCTAAAGGGTTAAAAATCACGAAATATGTCATCCGACACATTTGGTGGGTATTCAACTTTGATACTTGTCCTAACTCACTAGGACAAATGGTTTTTAGGTTTGGGATTTGGACTTGAAAATTTATCTCCCTTCTCTTATCATTGAGATAGTATAATAGGGTATGCTCATCTTGGCAATTCAGGGAAGTCGATACCCAGTACCTGCAGCCTACAGAAAAACCATGCATGTACATACAATATATAATGCTAAGCTAAACAGACAATGGCAGGAAGTGGTGCATCGTGTAGATCCTGACTAAGTAGGTGACTACGACTCCCTTCCTTAACCACATCAGAAATGCCATACAATAAGAAAACACGCACACCATACACATGCAAGTATGGGGTAATTAACCACAATAAAACACATGAGATAATAAACCATCTAACTAATCATCATTAATAACTGAAAATGATGTAATGATCATCATACATACATGAAATGTAAAGTCTAAATGATCTCATCATATATCAACTGAATCCCTATCATAATCTTTGATAGTGTCAAAACAACACCACTAAACCATCAACATAAAACTAGTCTACATAGTCTGATAATAATAGCAACAATAAGTCTAGAAAAGATGTGAACGAGGGTAGGCACTACATCCACCCCCACTTGAATTAGGCTTACTCCTGGAAGCCTACAAACAAATAGGGATATAACTCCCTCAATCTAGTTGCATCCTCCCAAGTAGCTGAAGAATCATCAGTAGGGTCCCATTGGACCCTTACTTGCTCGATGGTTCGACCCCTGAGGGTCAACTCCCGTTGCTCTAGAATACGAACCGGCTCCAAAGCCAGCTACCCATCCTCTACCTGCAATGCATTCCAATCAAGAACATGCACAATATCAAGAATATACTACTTAAGTACTGAAACATGGAAAACATCATGAATGCAAGCTAGGCTAGGCGGTAAAGCAAGACGGTAAGCAATCGGGCCAATCCTCTCCAAAATCTCGAATGGTTCCACAAAGAGAGGTGCTAGCTTAGAACCCTTTTCGTACAAGATCAGACTCTTTCATGGTTGCACTCTCAAAAAAACTTTATCACCCACAGCAAACTACTTATCAATCCTATGAGCATTGGCATACTTCTTCTGCCTATCCTGTACCGTAGTCAAATGCTCACGGATACACACTACCTGTTGCTCCATATCACGAAGCATCTCAAAACCCAATAGAATGCGATCCTCAAGGCTGTCCCAACTCAATGGTGTACAACAAGGAAGTCCATATAAAGCCTAAAAAGGTGTCATGCCAATAGAACTATGATACCCATTGTTGTAAGAAAACTCCACTAGGTAGAGATAGTCCTCCCAATGTGTCAGCCTATCCATCACATACATCCGTAACATATCCTCCAAAATCTGGTTCACCCTCTCTGTCTGACCATCAGTCTCTGGATGATATGCCGAATTATGCTGCAACGATGTCCAAAATGCAGATGTGAATACAAGATCTCTGTCAGAAATGATCTTTCTAGGAATACTGATGACAGGCCACACCACCTGTACCAACTCACAACCAAAAATGCAACAATATGGAGATAGAGAGATGACAAAATTGCTTCATAAAGCATCCATTAATACTTGAAATTCATTAGAAGAGATTACATTTGAAGAGCTTACAATTCAAGAACTTCTATTTCTCCAACTTCCATTAGAAGAGCTTCCATTTCTCGAACTCCCTTTAGAAGAGCTTCCATTCCTTGAACTTGATTACAAATGATAATAAGCCTTGCTTAAATAGGAAGTTCTAACCCAAGACATTACAAACACAACCAATGTGGGATAAAAGGTAAATACAACTACCTTTAAATAAATATTAAATTCCCACCCAAATACAACTAAGCACCCAACAAATATTAAATGCATGATTTAAGGACCTTTCCACAAATTTCTAAATTGCCACCTATACACCTTGATTAATGGAATGACAACTATTTTTATTATTTTTCTTTTTATGCCACCTATGCGCCTCGAAAATAGAAATCTCCTTTTCCTTTCTTTTCTCCTTTTTATTTTTTTATTATTTCTCCTCTAATTTTCGTCACTTTCTCTCTCCTCCACAAATTTTTTTTTTTCCTCTCTTTTTTTTTTTCTAATAATTTAATTTTCCCATGCAAGATGCTCCTGCATCAGACTCCCCTGGTAGATAGAAAAGTGTGTCCCACACTTTGATGTCAAAAGAAAGATATAGAATCATCTTCATCTTCACCACAAGCTTCTACCTCAATAGGGACAAGAAAACCAACATACAAATCTTTCACATTTTATTTTTTGTTGATGCATGATGCTCCTACATCCGACTCCCATGGTAGGAAAAATTTTGTGAGTACGGATTCACAAAATGAAGTAGCCACTGTTTACATTTTTTTTTTTCTCTTCCTCCAACACATAGCTGGAACAAGTATCCGATGCCGATATATTTCCTTCTTTCTTCTTTTCCAACACCTGGCTGGAACAAGTGTTTGCTGAAATTTTTCCTTTGCAATAAACTTTATCCAAGTATAAATTTCATCCTCATTCAATCTTGTTGAACTAATCACACATGTAATCAACCCAACAACACCATACCAATCTTTCTTTGCATACCATACATGACTAACAAGATCCTCATGCAAACCATCATCAATATCTTTTAAACTCATATCAAAGACAACATCCCATGATTCATAAGAATTTACCTCTTTGACATCTTCATCTTTGCTTGCCACTTTCATGTCATCAACAATGCACGTAACTACTCCACTTGCTTGATCTCCAACTAAGGCACTATACTTCTCCTCCATTGCTGCAATCTTCAAATCATCTTGATCTACTTCAGGTTCATAAATCTTGCCATCTTAATGCTCTTCCTCTTCTCTTTCATCTTCTTCAACTTTAGGTTTGCAAATGATTTCCTCTTCATCCGCTTTCTCTTCCACTGGATCATCTTTCTTTTCCACATCCAAGGAATTATCAACATCTCTTTTCTGGTGACATGCTCTTCGTTTCCGCAACTTAGCTTCTAATTCATTCACTTGCTTTTGCAAATCAACTAGCAATGATTGTTGATTTCTTGCTCTAAATTTCTCAAGTTGAGGAATCCTTAGAATCCATCCAATCACAAAAGTCATCTTCTTCTTTCTCTTCTCCATAATCAAGTCTTCAAAAGAAAAATCTAGTGCAACACAAGAACCTTGTGCAAACTGCCTCACAATCGATGATCTGTTTACACAATCAAGAACTTCTTAACAAACTTCACCCAACTCAAGGTCCTGGTGCAAACTGCCTCACATTCGGCGATCTGTCCGCATGCTCAGGAACTCCTGCTCTGATACCACTGATGACGGGCCACACCACCCGTACCAACTCACAACCAAAAATGCAACAATATGGAGATAGAGAGATGACAAAATTGCTTCATAAAGCATCCATTAATACTTAAAATTCATTAGAAGAGATTACATTAGAAGAGCTTACAATTCAAGAACTTCTATTTCTCCAACTTCCATTAGAAGAGCTTCCATTTCTCGAACTCCCTTTAGAAGAGCTTCCATTCCTTGAACTTGATTACAAATGATAATAAGCCTTGCTTAAATAGGCACTTCTAACCCAAGACATTACAAACACAACCAATGTGGGATAAAAGGTAAATACAACTACCTTTAAATAAATATTAAATTCCCACCCAAATACAACTAAGCACCCAACAAATATTAAATGCATGATTTAAGGACCTTTCCACAAACTTCTAAATTGCCACCTATACACCTTGATTAATGGAATGACAACTATTTTTATTATTTTTCTTTTTACGCCACCTATGCGCCTCGAAAATAGAAATCTCCTTTTCCTTTCTTTTCTCCTTTTTATTTTTTTATTATTTCTCCTCTAATTTTCGTCACTTTCTCTCTCCTTCACAAATTTTTTTTTTTTCCTCTTTTTTTTTTTTTTTTTCCTAATAATTTAATTTTCCCATGCAAGATCCGAGCATCATGCATCAAATACCATGCAATCTCACAATGTCACACATGAAGACATTCGCTACAGAAGCTGCTGTGTAGGAAGACCTGATCGATGAAAAATGTGCCACCTTAGTCAACCGATCAACGGTAACCATGATAGCATCATGACATCAAACTGTCATAGGTAATCCTACTATAAAATCCATGGAGATGATATCCCATTTCCAAGAAGGAATGAGATTAGGCTGCAATAGTCCTGCTGGGTGCTAGTGTTTTGCCTTGACTCTTTGACACTCAAGAAACCTAGCCACAAAATTAGCAATATCTTGCTTCATCCCAGACCAAAAGAACAAACGTCTCAAATCAGCATGCATCTTCTTGACACTTGGATCTGCTGAGTAAGGTGTACGATGGGCTTCTGCCAAAATCAAGGTGCGAAGCTCATCCAGTAATGGCACATAAATCCTCCCCAATTTTCTCAAAAGACCATCTGATTCTCGAACATAACCTGCAAACTTACCTTCCAAAGAACTTCCTGATACTAGGAATCTGTAGGAAGTGCCTGAAGAATCCAACTCCTCAAATCCAAACTAAGAGTCATCGATGTTACCACATGTCTCCTATGACTCAAAGAAAGTGCCACCACATTCTCCTTACCCTGAATGTACTTAACCTCAAAATCATACTTGCATAAAAATTCCATCCATCATCTCTGGCAAGCATTCAAATTAGGTTGAGTAAAAATGTACTGAAGACTACGATGATCACTATGTAGCTCAAATATGTGCCCCAACAAGAAATGTCTCCACCTTGTCAAAGCATGAACTACTACTGCTAACTCAAAATCATGTGTAGGGTAATTTAACTCATGATCCTTGAGCTTGTGTGATTCATACGCAATCACTCGTCCATTCTGCGTCAATAGTACTCTAATTCCTTCAAGAGAAGCATCTGTACACACCATGAAATCACCTTCTGGATCAGGTACAGCTAAAATCGATGCACTAGTCAAAAGCTCTTTGAGCCTCTGAAATGCTTTCTCACATTTCTCTGTCCACACAAACTTTTTACCTTTCCTCTAAAGAGAAGTGATAGGATGTGCTATCCTAGAGAAGTTCTGGACAAATCTGTGATAATAACAAGTTAAACCCATGAAACTACGAATCTCTGACACATTAGTCGGGGTAGGCCAATCTATTATCGCTTGAATCTTTGCAGGATCCACTGAAATACCATCACCCGAGATAACATGCCCTAAATACTGAATCTCCAATTTGAAGAATTCACACTTAGAGACATTGGCATAAACCTGATTGCCTCTCAAACACTGCAATACCAACCGCAGGTGTTCCTCATGCTCCTTCTGAGTCTTAGAAGATATCAATATGTCATCAAGAAACACGAGAACAAACCTGTCAAGATATGATCGAAAAACACTATTTATCAAACTCATGAACACTGATGGAGCATTAGTCAACCCAAAAGGTACCACTGTGAACTCATAATGCCCATAGTACGTTCAAAAAGAGGTCTTGTGAATATCTGCTTCCTTAATACGAAGCTGGTGGTATCCTGACTTAAGGTCAATCTTGGAGAATATTGTAGCTCCCTTGGTCTAATCAAATAAGTCATCAATCCTAGGCAAAGGATACCTATTATTAATAGTCACCTTGTTCAACTATTTATAGTCAATACAAAGGTGCAAAGAATCGTCTTTCTTCTTCACAAAGAGCACTGGAGCTCCCCATGGTGATATACTAGGTCAAATGCTCCCTTTGGCCAGAATTTCCTCTAGCTAAAGATGTAGCTCACCCAGTTCCTAAGTAGTCATACCATAAGGAGCTTTAGAGATAGGCTCCGCTCCAGGAATTAGATCAATGCTAAAATCAATGTCCCTCTTTGGAGGCATGCATGGAATCTCACTCGGAAAGACATCTACGTACTCTTGTAAAATTGGGTGATCTAAAGTCTTCCTCATAGGATCTTCCTCATCAAGATCATTTACCATAATAGCAAATATCTGACATCCCTTATGGAAACTTCGCTTCAATTGCATAGCAGAAATCATTTTCAGAGATATAAGCCTTGGTATCCCAACTATCTTCACATCATTCCCTTGGTCATCTTGGCACAAAATAATCTTCTTCCTGCAATCTATACTAGCTCTATGAGATCCAAGCCAGTCCATGCCTAAAACCACATCATAGGAACCAAGGGGTATGACTCAAAGATCCACTGTCATATCAAAGCTCCCTAAGCTAAGCCCACACTTATGAACTACAGAATCCATGGAGGCCTTAATCCTTGAGGCTAGTTCCACTTGCCAACCATGATCTTGCTTCACCGCATCCAGCTTACACTTAGAAACTATAGATGGTGAAATAAATGAATCTGTAGCTCCTGAATCAAATAATACTAAAAGAGATATACCTCAAATAGCACCTATGATCTCAACCACTGTTCCCTAATGATCTGCCTGATGCTGATCAACTACTGCAAAAACTCTATGAGCTCTCCTTGCATCACCAACTGTGGGTTCTAAAGTTGTAGGCCTAGGTCCTCAAAACTGAGGTGCTCGCTGTGGACACTGAGCTGCATAATGTCCAATCTGACCATTTGAAAAGAATTCTGTATTCTTGCCAGATCCTCTTCCCATAGGTGGTACATTAGATTGCTGGCGACTGTTCGTGCTTACAAAAGACTAGCTACTCTGAGCTGGCTGATTAAACTGATTCTATTTATTGCGTTGAGTATTGTAGTTGTTCTTAAAGTTAGAACCTTTGCCACCACCTTGAACCTGAGAATTTGATCCCTTGTGCTGCTGCGTCTGCTGATACTATTTTCCCTTATAAAAGAAAGGCTTCTTGTTACCACCTGAATTGAAGTTGCCTTTAGATCTTGATGCTACTGGTGCTCCTACAAAACCACCTTGACCAAGGTTGACACTTTTCTCAACAAGGATTTCTCGATGTACTGCATCCTTGAGAGTTTTTGGCTCAAATACCTTAACACCCCCAATTATACGGTTATTCAAACCCCTAATAAAGTGTTGTGTCAACTGAGCTGAATTTTTACTAAACCCTGAAAAAGGCATAAGCTCATAAAACTTACACTCATACTCGGTCACTGACATAGTGTACTGCTTGAGATTATGAAACTCATCTACCCTTTGTAGTTTCCATTCCTCTGGTAGGAATCATTCACGAAAACTCTCTAAGAATAGTTCCCACGTAACACTGCTCATATGGATTCCCAGCTTCTTCTCCTCAATAATCTACCAAGTGGCCCCAAAATTCTCTAAATTAGTGATCGCAAATCTTGCCTTAACATTGCTGTCAAAATCCTACATGGAAAAAATCCTGTCAAGGGAAATCAACCACTGCTCGGCCACATAACCAGAACCTTTCCCATTGAAAGGCTTGACCTTGGATCTTGAAAGATCCTTCATCTGAGTGGACACAATGGACCTTTGACGATCCTTCCGAGGACTTCTAGATCTGGGTCTATGCTCTTGTTCTATCTGATGCACTTTAGGCTATTCTTGAACAGGAGGTAGGCGTTCTAAAATAATTTGCATCATCTGTCTCAAACCAGCCTCTTCAGACTCAGCTTGGTCCTCTCTATCACTCTCTCTCTACTGCCTATTAGAGTGCTCTTCCCTACTCTCTACACGAGCCGATCCCTCATAGGTAGACTCATGGGCCCTAACAGCTCTACCACGACCTCTAACAGAAGACCCAGTCCCAGACACCATCCTAGTTTCAAGTTGAAGAGATACACTTAATAGTTCACAGTTCTAGTTGTTCCAAAATACCCAGAGCTCCCAATGTAGAAACTCGGGCTTTGATACCAAATGTAACGCCCTACCAAGGGATCCAAAGAATTAACCTAGAGTTTCACTAAGTTTGGTAATATTTTTTTTTTTTTTTACATGAAAGTAAAAACCATACATAACTTATTCACAATAACGGAAGCAATAGTAATGTCCATCTAAAAAGTAAACATAACATACATAACAGATTACATTCTTTAAGATCCCTTAACATTGAATTACATACATGAATCCATCTAGTACAACATCCACATGAAATAATAATGATAAGTTCAATGTTTAAACATTACATTTCTAAATGCTCAATCATCCTCTGTACATGTCACAGGGTATGACAAGCTCAAAGAATATACATATGTAGAATAAGGTACATCATCCCATTCTAATCCATGATACATCAAAGTAGAGATAATCACATGATACATCATCATAGAAGACATATACATCCATCATAAAGATCAAACAAAATAAACTAGGTGCACGGTTCCTCCTAATCGTTAATAGCATCATTAGACCATCGTGGGCCCTAGCCATCCCTCCGTGCGTAACATCCCAAAGCACCAAAGAGATCATTAGTATTAACATAGTAAGAATGTCACTTCTAACATATACAACATCATATATAGAAAGTAATCTAACATGCAAATAAAAGCATTAGATAAAATCATCTAACATATGCTAATCATCAATGAAAGGATACATATCCACCATCACAGAGGACGCATCAGCCATGATGTCTCAATGAATCTCAAATAATAAGAGTGCAAAATACACTACCACCCGATCGCGTGGTACCTAAGTGGTCCACTCTCACTATGCTGAGGAGATAATCTCAAGTCCCAAATAGGCTATCCATAACACATAGCACAAATCTCTATAGTTTAGGAATCCTAAAAGTATACAAACTCAAAGGTTCCAATCACGAAACTGACATCTACTTCCTAGAGGCACATAATGACATGTAGGAACCCACTATGCAAGCGGAAAAGTGTCATCGCATTTATCACGTACAAGTTACCCTGGCAGTTAGCTAAACTCCACGGGTCCATACTGATCTCATGCGGCCACTAGTATCCTCTCATACTGACAAGGCATACTAAGGAATGCAAGGTCGCAGCCATGCGTTCTCGCTACTCCCTTCCTAGCCTATACAAGCACTCAAGGCATGGGCGAGAACCAAAGCTCTTATCTTTTTAGGTTCATTCAGTTATTACTAGGTGTGAATGTTATCACTTATTAATCCAACTTACAATGAGTTACCCTGGCAGCCTCTTAGGGCCTCGGCCCCCATTGCAAGCCGCTTCCCGTCACTACATGCAAATATCCTACCCTAATGCTCATGGAATCATAAATCTCAAAATCACAAAAATAATCCATAATAAAATCATCAAATATGCATAAAAGCATCAAATCTCCATGAGCAAACATCCATAGAAAATCATGACCACAACAGCTCTCTATTGGCAACTAAAGCATCACTGATAATCAAAAGTATCCAATGGTTCTCAATAACCAAAATATATCTCAAACACACTGATCGAAGACTCCAAAAATGGTTGAGTCAAACATGTCACAACATGACATCATCAAGAATAAATCCACATTTCAGTCCCATCATGGTGACTAGAAAATAACCAAGGATAATTGATCGATGACCAAAAATAATGGTCAAGTCAAGTCTCTCATAAATAAGAATCTCAACTATAACAATTAGTATTCACAACTAATACACAGAGCATTCCATCACATAACCATGGTTGGGTTATAAAGATCGAGATTAAAACATCATCATGGCATCACAATCACATAACCCCCAAGCCTCTGGTAGACGTCCTATACTGGTCAACACTAGTCAACCCAAAACCCAAAACAATAGCATAAAGAATACACAATGTAAACACATGTTTTAGTTTTGCTAAGTTTTCAAATTTGAATTCAAAAGTCTCAGTTTACGTATTCCCAAATTAACATCAAGTGGAGAATTTCGTGTTTTATCTAACCCATGTATTCGTTTGATAGATAAAAGTTTCTCCATCAGACTCAATTTTCTAATTGATTTATATGACATTGTTTGAAGATTGACATTCTCAATGAATCAAAAAGTTTGATCATATATTCTAATAATTAATCCTAATTAAAAAGTAAGTTTAATTTAATTAATTGTTAATATCTCTTCATAACTGACAAGCTTAATAGGAATATTTTACTCATTAAAAAAAGTGATCCATTAATTGAGAACTTTATAATAATCATTTATAATTAATAATATATACATATATACTTATATACATATATATATATACATAAATAAATATATATATATATATAATAACATTTATTAATTAAAAACATTGCAACTTATAAAAAATGAAATCGAAATTCATATCCAAATCGTATATGCAATAATCGTTGCCAATATAATTTAAAACCAACACATATAACACAATGCGATTTAAAATCGTGCAGCGATTAAAGTGCCACACTGCAGGTACACTACGGTCGCAGGTACCCTGCGATCACGCAGGCCTGCAGTGGGTGGGGTACGAAGTACCTGCCCGCCCAACATTTTATACATACATACATACATACATACATACATACATACATACATACATACATACATACATATATATATATATATATTTAACAATCGCTTACGCAATTTCCATACAGACTTTGCGATTTGGTTTTAACATTTCTTAAATGTTTTCGCCCACGGTATGTAATCGGTTTTTTTCTATAACAAATATATATAAATATATACAGAATTAAAAATATCACAATATATGAACATATATATAGATATATATATATATAATTGCATATATATATGTATGTATGTATGTATGTATGTATAAGCAAATTGACAATTTATGATTACAATTTCAATTTTTTCAGAATTCTTCCATAGATCTTTGATCTCCAAAATTTCCAACAATTATTCTAATGAGTTTGGCTATGAATCTCAACCCTAGCCGTTTTCTATTTTTTTTATCCATGCATATAAAATTTTCAAATAAATTTAACTGCCCAAATTGAAAATGCATACAATAAAAATATGAAATTTCTCAGGAGACATATGGAAGACACAAAGAAGACAGGAATGCATGATGTGAAAATAGCATAAGAAAAATCACAAGAATCTACCCGGATTCTGATGCTAATTCGCTCTTCCTCAAAAAACCCGCAGAGCAAGCTCCCTTCTTTAGAGTTCTTGAGTCCTCCAATGCTCCAATTGCTCTTCACCCCCTCCCTAAGCTTCTATGAATGCCTGAATATAAAGAGCTCTCAAGAAACCTTTGGAATGTTTCTTGAAACCACTAAAAGGTGTCACCAACTAAGCATGGGTCTTTTCCAACCTTTTTTTGATGAGTCATAGAGTTGTAGACACCATGTGCTTAATTGATGCACTAACCACCGTGTTGTTGACACAAGAGAAATAGAAAAATGCGTTAATTCCCATGCAAGCTTATAACTCCAATAATTTCTATTTAAATTTTATAAATTTCATTTAAATTTTTATAACTTTTATTATTATTATTTTATTTTTTTCTTTATTATTATTTTACAATTATTATTAATTTTATTTTCTAATTTTCTTTTATTTAATTCCTTTTCCCCAATAATTCACATTTAATTAATTATGATGAAAATATCAAAGATCATGATATTTTATTATTTTTCTCAAATAAATAATTAAATCTATTTATTAGGACTTAATTAATGGAAAATTCACAATAGACCTCCAAGATAAAATATGAAAACTCATCATAGAACAAATCATACAAAATAAATCTAAAGGGTTAAAAATCATGAAATATGTCATCTGACACATTCGGTGGGTATTCATCTTTGATAATTGTCCTAACTCACTAGGACAAATGGTTTTTAGGTTTGGGATTTGGACTTGAGAATTTATCTCCCTTATCTTATCATTAAGATAGTATAATAGGGTACGCTCATCCTGGCAATTCAGGGAAGTAGATACCCAGTACCTGCAACCTGTAGAAAAACCATGCATGTACATAGAATATATAATTCTAAGCTAAACAGACAATGGTAGGAAGTGGTGTATCATGTAGATCTCGATTAAGCAGGTGACTACGGCTCCCTTCCTTAACCACATAAAAAATGCCATACAATATGAAAACACGCACATCATACACATGCAAGTATGAGGTAAGTAACCATAATAAAACACATGAGATAATAAACCATCTAACTAATCATCATTAATAACTAAAAATGATGTAATGATCATCATACATACATGAAATGTAAAGTCTAAATGATCTCATCATATATCAACTGAATCCCTATCATAATCTCTGATAGTGTCAAAACAACAACACTAAACAATTAACATAAAACTAGTCTACATAGTCTGATAATAATAGCAACAATAAGTCTAGAAAAGATGTGAATGAGGGTAGGCACTACAAGAAAAGTGTCTCTAATTAATTAAAGATTATTTAATTAAATAGAAAAAATAATTATGAGAGCATATCTCATTTTATTAAATTAAATATCTCAACAAAATCTCTCTTCAGTTCAAAAAGGAAAATTTTCAGTTCACTATTGATCAAAAATGAGTTAAATCAGTTAACTCCTTTTCTACACAAATTGAATCAGTTAACTCCTTATTTTACTCAAATTAAATCTGTTAACTCCATTTAATTTGGAAATCTCCCTTTATGACTGAACTTCACCTTTAATCCTGACCGTTGATTGAAATCGATCTCAACCGTTGATGAATTCCAAGAAAGTCTATTTAAAAGACCCTCATCTCTTCATTTTGAAAGGTTGAATGACAATTTGCATTGCATTGTTGCTGGAATTCATCCTCACATTTGCCCATATTCACATACGCAAAGATCAAGTTTGACCAAAAGTTCAACAGATTTAACCACGGTTTACTTGAGTTGACTAGTTTCGAAAAGAATTTTGAAATAATTAAACGAAATTATTTAATTAAATTGAGTACTTACTTCTAATTAATTAAACAAAGTTATTTAATTAAATGAGAAGCCATTACTAATTAATTAGATGAAGTTATTTAATTAAATAAGAAAAGTGTCTCTAATTAATTAAAGATTACTTAATTAAATAGAAAAAGTAATTATTAGAGCATATCTCATTTTATTAAATTAAATATCTCAACAAAATCTCTCTTCAATTTAAAAATGGAAATTTTCAGTTCACTATTGATAAAAAATGAGTTAAATCAGTTAACTCCTTTTTCTACTCAAATTGAATCAGTTAACTCGTTATTTTACTAAAATTAAATTTGTTAACTCCTTTTAATTTGGAAATCTCTCTTTATGACTGAACTTCACCTTTAATCCTGACCGTTGATTGAAATCGATCTCAACCATTGATGAATTCTAGCAAAGTCAATTTAAGAGACCCTCATCTCTTCATTTTGAAAGGTTCAATGAGAATTTGCATCGAATTGTTGCTAGAATTCATACTCACATTTGCTCATATTCACATACGCAAAGATCAAGTTTGACCAAAAGTTGACCAGATTTAACCACGGTTGACTTGAGTTGACTAGTTTCGAATTTTTTTTGAAATAATTTAACGAAATTATTTAATTAAATGGAGTACTTACTTCTAATTAATTAAACAAAGTTATTTAATTAAATGAGAAGCCATTCCTAATTAATTAAATGAAGTTATTTAATTTAATAAGAAAAGTGTCTCTAAATAATTAAAGTTTATTTAATTAAATAGAAAAAGTAATTATGCGAGCATATCTCATTTTATTAAATCAAATATCTCAACAAAATCTCTTTTCAGTTCAAAAAGGAAAATTTCCAGTTCATTATTGATAAAAAATGAGTTAAATCTGTTAACTCCTTTTTCTACTCAAATTGAATTAGTTAACTCTTTATTTTACTCAAATTAAATGTGTTAACTCCCTTTAATTTAGAAATCTCCCTTTCTGACTAAACTTCACTTTTAATATTGACCATTGATTGAAATCGATCTCAACCGTTGATGAATTTCAGGAAAGTCTATTTAAGAGATCCTAATCTCTTCATTTTGAAAGGTTGAATAAAGAATTGCATCGAATTGTTGCTAGAATTCATACTCACATTTGTTCATATTCACATACGCAAAGATCAAGTTTGACCAAAAGTTGACCAAATTTAACCACGGTTGACTTGAGTTGACTAGTTTCAAATTTTTTTTTGAAATAATCAAACAAAATTATATAATTAAATGGATTACTTACTTCTAATTAATTAAACAAAAGTTATTTAAATAAATGATTAGCCATTCCTAATTAATTAAATGAAGTTATTTAATTAAATAAGAAAAGTTTCTCTAATTAATTAAAGATTATTTAATTAAATAGAAAAATTAATTATGAGAGCATATATCATTTTATTAAATTAAATATCTCAACAAAATCTCTCTTCAGTTCAAAAAGGGAAATTTCCAGTTCACTATTGATCAAAAATGAGTTAAATCGGTTAACTCCTTTTTCTACTCAAATTGAATCAGTTAACTCTTTATTTTACTCAAATTAAATCTGTTAACTCCCTTTAGTTTGAAAATCTCCCTTTATGAATGAACTTCACGTTTAATCCTGACCATTGATTGAAATCGATCTCAACCATTGATGAATTCCAATAAAGTCTATTTAAGAGACCCTTATCTCTTCATTTTGAAAGGTTGAATGAGAATTTGCATCGAATTGTTGCTGAAATTCATACTCACATTTGGTCATATTCACATATGCAGAGATCAGGTTTGACCAAAAGTTGACCAGATTTAACCACGGTTGACTTCAGCTGACTAGTTTCGAAAAGAATTTTGAAATAATTAAATGAAATTGTTTAATTAAATGGAGTACTTACTTCTTATTAATTAAACAAAGTTATTTAATTAAATGAGAAGCCATTCCTAATTAATTAAATGAAGTTATTTAAATAAATAAGTAAAGTGTCTCTAATTAATTAAAGATTATTTAATTAAATAAAAAAAGTAATTATGAGAGCAGATCTCATTTTATTAAATTAAATATCTCAACAAAATCTCTCTTCAGTTCAAAAAGAGAAATTTCCAATTCACTATTGATAAAAAATGAGTTAAATCAGTTAACTCCTACTCAAATTGAATTAGTTAACTCCTTATTTTATTCAAATTAAATCTGTTAACTCCCTTTATGATTGAACTTCACCTTTAATCCTGACCGTTGATTGAAATCGATCTCAATCGTTGATGAATTCCAAGAAAGTCTATTTAAAAGACCCTCATCTTTTCATTTTGAAAGGTTGAATGCGAATTTGCATCGAATTGTTGCTGGAATTCATACTCACATTTGCTCATATTCACATACGAAAAGATCAAAAGTTTGACCAAAAGTTGACCAAATTTAACCACGGTTGACTTTAGTTGACTAGTTTCGAAAACAATTTTTAAATAGTTAAACGAAATTATTTAATTAAATGGAGTACTTACTTCTAATTAATTAAACAAATTTATTTAATTAAATTGGAAATCATTCCTAATTAATTAAATGAAGTTATTTAATTAAATAAGAAAAGTGTCTCTAATTAATTAAAGATTACTTAATTAAATAGAAAAAGTAACTATGAGAGCATATCTCATTTTATTAAATTAAATATCTCAACAAAATCTCTCTTTAGTTCAAAAAGGGAAATTTCTAGTTCACTATTGATCAAAAATGAGTTAAATGAGTTAACTCCTATTTCTACTTAAATTGAATCAATTAATTTCTTATTTTACTCAAATTAAATCTGTTAACTCCCTTTAATTTGAAGATCTCCCTTTATGACTGAACTTCACCTTTTATCCTGACTGCTGATTGAAATCTATCTCAACCGTTGATGAATTCAAGGAAAGTCTATTTAGGAGACCCTTTATCTGTTCATTTTGAAAGTTTGAATGAGAATTTGCATCGAATTATTGCTGGAATTCATACTCACATTTGCTCATATTCACATACGCAAAGATAGAGTTTGACCAAAAGTTAACCAAATTAATTAAATAAAGTTATTTAATGAAATAAGAAAAGTGTCTCTAATTAATTAAAGATTACTTAATTAAATAGAAAAAGTAATTATGAGAGCATATCTCATTTTATTAAATTAAATATCTCAACAAAATCTTTCTTCAGTTCAAAAAAGGAAATTTGTAGTTCACTATTGATCAAAAATGAGTTAAATCAGTTAACTTCTTTTTCTACTCAAACTGAATCAGTTAACTCCTTATTTTACTCAAATTAAATCTATTAACTTCGTTTAATTTTTAAATCTCCCTTTATGACTGAACTTCACCTTTAATCTTGACCGCTGATTGAAATTGATCTCAACCGTTGATGAATTCCAGGAAAGTCTATTTAAGAGACCCTCATCTCTTCATTTTGAAAGGTTGAATGAGAATTTGCATCAAATTGTTGCTGGAATTCATACTCACATTTGCTCATATTCACATACACAAAGATCAAGTTTGACCAAAAGTTGACTAGATTTAACCACAGTTGACTTGAGTTGACTAGTTTGGAATAGAATTTTGAAATAATTAAACAAAATTATTTTATTAAATGGAGTACTTACTTCTAATTAATTAAAAAAAGTTATTTAATTAAATGAGAAGCCATTCCTAATTAATTAAATAAGAAAAGTGTCTCTAATTAATTAAAGATTATTTAATTAAATAGAAAAAGTAATTATGAGAGCATATCTCATTTTATTCAATTAAATATCTCAAATAAATCTCTCTTCATTTCAAAAAAGGAAATTTTCAGTTCACTATTGATAAAAAATGAGTTAAATCAGTTAACTTCTTTTTCTACTCAAATTGAATCAGTTTGTCATGCCTGACTCCTTCTTTTGGTTATTCTGCTTTTATGACTTAGCTGTGATCTAATTTCTTTCAGTTTGATAGGTTGATTGTTCAGTCAGAATTTTATTATATTCTATTTAGCAAGAACATAAAACTTTTGTTGAGTTTTTTTTTCGATATCGGCATTACTTTATCTAGATATGACAGATGACTTATGATTTTAATATAAGAGGTTTTAATACCTAACATTTTTCGGTTGCTTATATTAGATTGCTTTGAAGGAATAAAACGTTTTAAGTTCTTAACTTAATTTGAGTTTTAAGGATTGTAAACTTGATTATTAGAATTCATTAAATAGGGTATCAAGTGTTCATGAGGTTAAGTTTTACAAGGTTTATGCATATAAATTGTAAATAGATTAATCACAACCTTTGAGGTTTTTGACTTGGTATATTTGCAAATGGTGTGAATAGGGTTAAATATATTTAATTGCATCTTACCCTATAATGGTTTTGATTTCATGGCAATGCTTCACTTGTTTAAGTTAGGGTTTTATTACCCGCGGATGATAGATCATACATACTAGTTGTTTTGTAAATTAGTCTTGAGTGCTTAAATGATGTGAATTTCGCATTGTTACAAAATGCCAAAATGGTGGTGGTAATGGGTTTATTTTTATTGTACCCATATCGCTATGTTGCATTGTAGCATTAAAAGCAATATTAAAGAGGCATTATGGCACTTGGTGTTCTATTGATCATTTCAATTTCGAGAGGGTTTACTGTTAAGGCTTGGCCGAAATTATGGCCACCGTGCTCTGTTTGGCATACATTTGTGAACTAAGTTGCAGTGATTTTCAGAAACATGGAAGGGTTTGTTGGAACTATTTTCATGCATATGAGGCTGAGCCTCGAGATATTATTCACAGCCAGTTTGTTTATCAAGCTCTTCCATCTCTGCATCTTGAACTTTGGTCGGATTCGGCATTTTGGGCTTCACATCAAGTTGTGTAGCAGGGACTTTTTTGAACAAGTTGTGTCTTCTTACCTCACGTAGGGGCATTTTCTATCCTTCTCTCTCTTGCTACTGCATTTAAATGTTTAAATTAGGAATGGTAGAAGTTTGATTTTAAAATGTTTTGAAGGACATTTGCGTAAACTAGTTTCGATCTTGGAAATAGGCAAGGTTCAGAGATATTTTCTAGGCAATGTTTGTTCCCATACTCAAGGGAGGTTATGAAAGTGTAATTGGGAAACATGGATATGTCTGAGCTTTATTGTTTGTTATCGCATAGCTCTTAGCTGTTAATTGTATTTGGCCGAATTCAGAGTTTTAAATTAGAAGTTTGAGTGAAACTATCATTGTGTTATGTTGTACGTTTTTGGGTGTTTATTATGTTAAGGAGAAAGAGGAGGTCACTATGTATGGTGTGATACATCTAGAGTTAAATAGTTCGATAAATGGAATCGAGTTTTCTTTTTACTAGGTTTTGCATTTGAGCTAGGGCATAGTTGTTTATCCCAATATCTTATTCAAAACAGAGTATAGCATATTCATAAACAATGGTTTTCAAATTTAGGTTGGTTATGCTGTTAGATGGATTGTTAGTGTTTTTTTTAAAAAAAAACACAGTTGACTTAAATTTCTTATGAAATTAATGTCATTGACATTTTGTCAAACAGTTCAGCTATAAACAAGCATATTAGTTTAGTAATGTACTTAGCGGAGTTTAGGGTCTTATGTTTTAACGGATGATTATGTTGTTCACAATAAGTTTATTGGATGTCGCAATCTTAGTGCTTAGTGGTTATATTCCATTCGTAGACTATGAGATTTTTGTTTCTGAAGTGTCGATAGTAGGAAATGTGAGCATCGACATTTTGTCAAGCATTTACCTTGTATTATAATTGAAGTTGTTTTATATTGTAACAGCATAACTATTGTTATGTTAAATTCGTATTTGGGAGGTTTAAATTGTTTAAGTCAAATAAGCCTAAATAGAAAGAATTTTGGGTGAATTCAGAAATTATGTTATGGAATGAGGTTCGACGCATATTGTAACTAGTTGGTTTTAATGTCAATATGGAACTTTAGGTTGTAGATAATTTAGTGAGAACAGTCGGCAATAAACATGTTAAAAGCATTAGTTGATCTTTGTGAAATACCTTCAAAGGAAGTTGTATTCTGTTCATTTTTTATCACTAACAGGAATGACATTTTTGACATAACGTATAAATTGTAATTTTTAAAACAAACATACATATATAATCAGGGTATCGACATATTGTTAAATAGTTGTGTAAAATGCTGAAAGTCACTTTGCATATTGTGAATTATATTCTAAATCGATTTTAAACATCACATCTTAATATGTTGTTGTGGTTATTTTGGTGGTGGCATATTGTTAAAACAGAGGTGTTACTTTTATAGACACTGGTTTATCTTAATATCTTAGTTAAACGATCACTTATTAAGATTTGGCTGTACTTAGTTTTTACTAAGATTATAATGTGATCTATTAGCTTTATTGAATTGTTTGAGGTTAGATGCTTAAGACAAAATTCTTTTGTTATGTAAGATGAATTTCAGTTCTTAATAAAAATGAAAGTAGTATATGAATTGAGGCAGATTTTGATACATGTTTGATGATGTGAATATCATGTGCATTATGATTTGTTATCTTGGTCAATTCGATGTTAAGTATAGATGATTAGGTCAGCAGGGAATTAAACGTATAGTATGAAGATTTTGTAAGTATCATTGAGCTGTGCAACAGTTCAATTGTATCTATGCAATCTTGATATTATAGGTTTTAATCCTGTTGATGCAATTATCCATATTTAACTTTGAACTTGGCAGTATAAGATGTGTTACAGATGGATTTAAGGATGTAGTATCATATTGTAAACTGATTTTATAATTGTTGCATGTTCATTCTTAGTATATCTGTTTGATGTGTATTTTTAAGAATATCTGTGATGAACATATATCAAGGTGGCTGAAGTTGGTTTATCCTATTCAGTTAATTAATTCAGTGATAACTTTAAAAATAAATTGGGTGGGTTAATTTCACATAAAAGAAAATTGGCCTTACCTATGACTTAAACCTATATAGTTAAGTACGGAGAAAAGGCATGTCTCTATTCTGTCAATGACAAGTAAAATAGAGAATACCGTTATATGATGACTATGAGCATACCATATTTGGATGCAGAAACTTAGTGCTATAACGATGACACCTCAGAATATATATGTTTCATTTATGATTTATTCTTAGTGCGAGTTTAATTTTTGCAATGAAAAGTAATTATTTACTTCTTGCATATTATTATCAGATTTGCACTATATTAGATGGATTAGAAATCTTTTTTTGGATATCTATATGTTAGTACTAACATGTATGAAGATGGATTTCGTCTTTTAACTCAGTGTGTACTGAGTCCCTGTTTGTGTTATGTTGCATTCTATGTGGTTTTCAGGTGCTTCGAGATTCAAGTACCTAAGAATGTTTATTGAAGTTACTTTTGAATCAGCATTTAGGGTTCCAAAATTGGACATAGGTGTCAAGAAATGAAATTGTATTTCATTATAGTTCTGAACTCTTTATGTATTTTTATTATAATGGAACTTTTGTTGAGATAATTTAAAAAAAAAATTATTGCGTTTATGGAATTGCATTTTATTTTATATTCTTTCAGTATGTCTTGAGTGGCATTACACACTTAACACCTTATTTTACTCAAATTAAATCTGTTAACTCCCTTTAATTTGGAAATCTCCCTTTATGACTGAACTTCACCTTTAATCCTGACCGTTGATGAATTCCAGGAAAGTCTATTTAAGAGACCCTCATCCCTTCATTTTGAAAGGTTGAATGAGAATTTGCATCAAATTGTTGCTGGAATTCATACTCACATTTACTCATATTCACGTACGCAGAGATCAAGTTTGACCAAAAGTTGACCAGATTTAACCACGGTTGACTTGAGTTGACTAGTTTCGAAAAGAATTTTGAAATAATTAAACAAAACTATTTAATTAAATGGAGTACTTACTTCTAATTAATTAAAAAAAGTTATTTAATTCAATGAGAAGCCATTCCTAATTAATTAAATGAAGTTATTTAATTAAATAAGAAAAGTGTCTCTAATTAATTAAAAATTATTTAATTAAATAGAAAAAGTAATTATGAGAGCATATCTCATTTTATTAAATTAAATATCTCAACAAAATCTCTCTTCAGTTCAAAAAGGGAACTTTCCAGTTTACTATTGGTCAAAAATGAGTTAAATGAGTTAACTACTTTTTCTACTCAAATTGAATCAGTTAATTCCTTATTTTACTCAAATTAAATCTGTTAACTCCCTTTAATTTGAAAATCTCCCTTTATGACTGAACTTCACATTTAATCCTCACCGTTGATTGAAATCGATCTCAACCGTTGATGAACTCCAAGAAAGTCTATTTAAGAGACCCTCATCTCTTTATTTTGAAAGGTTGAATGAGAATTTGTATTGAATTGTTGCTGGAATTCATACTCACATTTGCTCATATTCACATACGCAGAGATCAAGTTTGACCAAAAGTTGACCAGATTTAACCATAGTTGACTTGAGTTGACTAGTTTCAAAAAGAATTTTCAAATTATTAAATAAAATTATTTAATTAAATGGAGTACTTACTTCTAATTAATTAAACAACGTTATTTAATTAAATGAGAAGCCATTCCTAATTAATTAAATGAAGTTATTTATTTAAATAAGAAAAGTGTCTCTAATTAATTAAAGATTACTTAATTAAATAGAAAAATTAATTATGAGAGCATATCTCATTTTATTAAATTAAATATCTCAACAAAATCTCTCTTCAGTTCAAACAGGGAAATTTTCAGTTCACTATTGATGAAAAATGAGTTATATCAGTTAACTCCTTTTTCTAATCAAATTGAATCAGTTAACTCCTTATTTTACTGAAATTAAATCTGTTAACTCCCTTTAATTTGAAAATCTCCCTTTATGACTGAACTTTAGCTTTAATCTTGACCGTTGATTGAAATCGATCTCAACCGTTGATGAATTCTAGGAAAGTCTATTTAAGAGACCCTCATCTCTTCATTCTAAAAGGTTGAATGAGAATTTGCATCGAATTGTTGCTAGAATTCATACTCACATTTGCTCATATTCACATATGCAGAGATCAAGTTTGACCAAAAGTTGACCAGATTTAACCACTGTTGACTAGTTTCGATAAGAATTTTGAAATAATTAAACAAAATTATTTAATTAAATGGAGTACATACTTCTAATTAATTAAACAAAGTTATTTAATTAAATGAGAAGCCATTCCTAATTAATTAAATGAAGTTATTTAATTAAACTAGAAAAGTGTCTCTAATTAATTAAAAATTACTTAATTAAATAGAAAAAGTAATAATGAGAACATATCTCATTTTATTAAATTAAATATCTCAACAAAATCTCTCTTCAGTTCAAAAAGGGAAATTTCCAGTTCACTATTGATAAAAAATGAGTTAAATCAGTTAACTCTTTTTTCTACTCAAATTGAATCAGTTAACTCCTTATTTTACTCAAATTAAATCTGTTAACTCCCTTTAATTTGCAAATCTCCATTTATGACTGAACTTCACCTTTAATCCTGACCGTTGATTAAAATTGATCTCAACCGTTGATGAATTCTAGGAAAGTCTATTTAAGAGACCCTCATCTCTTCATTTTGAAAGGTTGAATGAGAATTTGCATCGAATTGTTGCTTGAATTCATACTCACATTTGCTCATATTCACATAGGTAGAGATCAAGTTTGACCAAAAGTTGACTAAATTTAACCACGATTGACATGAGTTGACTAGTTTCGAAAAGAATTTTGAAATAATTAAACGAAATTATTTAATTAAATGGAGTACTTACTTATAATTAATTAAACAAAGTTATTTAATTAAATGAGAAGCCATTCCTAATTAATTAAATGAAGTTATTTAATTAAATAAGAAAAGTGTCTCTAATTAATTAAAGATTATTTAATTAAATAGAAAAAGTAATTATGAGAGCATATCTCATTTTATTAAATTAAATATCTCAACAAAATCTCTCTTCAGTTCAAAAAGGGAAATTTCCAGTTCACTATTGATCAAAAATGAGTTAAATCAGTTAACTCCTTTTTCTACTCAAATTGAATCAGTTAACTCCTTATTTTACTCAAATTAAATCTGTTAACTCCCTTTAATTTGGAAATCTCCCTTTATGATTAAACTTCACATTTAATCCTGACTGTTGATTGAAATCGATCTCAACCGTTGATGAATTCCAAGAAAGTCTATTTAAGAGACCCTCATCTCTTCATTTTGAAAGGTTGAATAAGAATTTGCGTCGAATTGTTGCTAGAATTCATACTCACTTTTGCTCATATTCACATACGCAGAGATCAAGTTTGACCAAAAGTTGACCAGATTTAACCATGGTTGACTTGAGTTGACAAGTTTCGAAAAGAATTTTCAAATTATTAAATGAAATCATTTAATTAAATGGAGTACTTAATTATAATTAGTTAAACAACGTAGTCATAAGACAACACACACACACACACAGATATATATATATATATATATATATATACATGTATATATGTATATATATATATATATACATGTATATATATATATACATGTATATATGTATATACATATATATATATATATATACATATATATATATATATGTATATATATATATATACATGTATATATATATATATATGTATATATATATATACATGTATATATATATATGTATATATATATATACATGTATATATATATGTATATATATATATACATGTATATATATATATATACATGTATATATATATATATATATACATATATATATGTATATATATAAATGAAACTGTGGTTCCCTCAATTTCCAATCCAATAAGAGTTAAGACACGAAATCATCTTGAGGGTTAACACGGTCTAAACATTAAATCCCTGTAGTTACATGAATGAAAGTACAATGAAAGATTCTAATTAAATACAACATCTAATCATGAATGAATTTTCGCAACATTACGTAAACATACAGCATGAAACAGAATGTAGTAAACAAAGAGTCAAAAACATATTCGATAATCTATCAATTAGAAACCAATAATATGCCACATTCAATATATATAAAATTCTAAATCATATTTATTGCTAAAACATAGTTTATCACCGAAAACACGTTCAGCATCAGTCTCATTATTCAACAACAGTATTATAACCAAGCTCTACAGAAATTCAATCATAACATCAGAAAGAAATCCTAAAATAGCAAAGTCCTAAAGACCAGAAAAACCCGGAGTAGTGGTCAGGCATGAAATTTTTTTATTAATAGTGAACTGAAAATTTCCCTTTTTGAACTGAAGACAGATTTCGTTGAGATATTTAATTTAACAAAATGAGATATGCTCTCATAATTACTTTTTCTATTTAATTAAATAATCTTTAATTAATTAGAGACTCTTTTTTAATTTAACTAAATAACTTCATTTAATTAATGAGGAATGGTTTCTCATTTAATTAAATAACTTTGTTTAATTAATTAGAAGTAAGTACTCCATTTAATTAAATAATTTTGTTTAATTATTTTTAAAAAAATTTCAAAACTAATCAACTCAAGTCAACCATGGTTAAATCTGGTCAAATTTTGGTCAAACTTGATCTTTGCACATGTGAATATGAGCAAATGTGAGTATGAATTCCAGCAACAATTCGATGCAAATTCTCATTCAACCTTTCAAAATGAAGAGATGAGGGTCTCTTAAATAGACTTTCTCGAAATTCATCAACGGTTGAGATCGATTTCAATCAACGGTCAAGATTAAAGGTGCAGTTCAGTTATAAAGGGAGATTTCCAAATTAAAGGGAGTTAACAGATTTAATTTGAGTAAAATAAGGAGTTAATTGGTTCAATTTGAGTAGAAAAAGGAGTTAACTGATTTAACTCATTTTTTATCAATAGTGAACTGAAAATTTTCCTTTTTGAACTAAAGAGAGATTTTGTTGAGATATTTAATTTAATAAAATGAGATATGCTCTCATAATTACTTTTTCTATTTAATTAAATAATTTTTAATTAATTAGAGACACTTTTCTTATTTAATTAAATAACTCCATTTAATTAATTAGGAATGGCTTCTCATTCAATTAATTAACTTTGATTAATTAATTAGAAGTAAGTAGTCTATTTAATTAAATAATTTCATTTAATTATTTCAAAATTCATTTCGAAACTAGATAACTCAAGTCAACCGTGGTTAAATTTGGTCAACTTTTGGTGAAACTTGATCTTTGCGTAAGTGAATATGAGCAAATGTGAGTATGAATTCTAGCAACAATTCGATGCAAATTCTCATTCAACCTTTCAAAATGAAGAGATGAAGGTCTCTTAAATAGACTTTCCTGAAATTCATCAACAGTTGAGATCAATTTCAATCAACGGTCAGGATTAAAGGTGAAGTTCAGTCATAAAGGGAGATATCCAAATTAAAGGGAGTTAACAGATTTAATTTGAGAAAAATAAGGAGTTAACTGATTCAATTTGAGTAGAAAAAGGAGTTAACTCATTTAACTCATTTTTGATCAACAGTGAACTAGAAATTTCCCTTTTTGAACTGAAGAGAGATTTTTTTGAGATATTTAATCTAATAAAATGAGATATGCTCTCATAATTACTTTTTCTATTTAATTAAATAATCTTTAATTAATTAGAGACACTTTCCTTATTTAATTAAACAACTTCATTTAAATAATTAGGAATGATTTCTCATTTAATTAATTAACTTTATTTAATTAATTAGAAGTAAGTACTCCATTTAATTAAATAATTTCATTTAATTATTTCAAAAAAAAATTCAAAACTAGTCAACTCAAGTCAACCATGGTTAAATCTGGTCAACTTTTGGTCAAACTTGATCTTTGCGTATGTGAATATGACCAAATGTGAGTATGAATTCTAGCAACAATTCGATGCAAATTCTCATTCAACCTTTCAAAATGGAGAGATGAAGGTATCTTAAATAGACTTGTCTGGAATTCATCAACGGTTGAGATCGATTTCAATCAATGGTCAGGATGAAAGGTGAAGATCAGTCATAAAGGGAGATTTCCAAATTAAAGGGAGTTAACAGATTTAATTTGAGTAAAATAAGGAGTTAACTGATTCGATTTGAGTAGAAAAAGGAGTTAACTGATTTAACTCATTTTTTATCAATAGTGAACTGGAAATTTCCCTTTTTGAACTGAAGAGAGATTTTGTTGAGATATTTAATTTAATAAAATGAGATATGCTCTCATAATTATTTTTTCTATTTAATTAAATAATCTTTAATTAATTAGAGACAGTTTTTTTATTTAATTAAATAACTTCATTTAATTAATTAGGAATGGCTTCTCATTTAATTAAATAACTTTGTTTAATTAATTAAAAGTAAGTACTCCATTTAATTAAATAATTTTATTTAATTATTTCAAAATTCTTTTTGAAACTAGTCAACTCAAGTAAACTGTGGTTAAATCTGGTCAACTTTTGGTCAAACTTGATATTTGGATATGTGAATATGACCAAATCTGAGTATGAATTCTAGCAACAATTCTATGAAAATTCTCATTCAACCTTTCAAAATGAAGAGATAAGGGTCTCTTAACTATTTTCCTGGAATTCATCAACGGTTGAGATCAATTTCAATCAACGGTCAGGATTAAAGGTGAAGTTCAATCATAAAGGGAGATTTCCAAGTTAAAGGGAGTTAACAGATTTAATTTGAGTAAAATAAGGAGTTAACTTATTCAATTTGAGTAGAAAAAGGAGTCAACTGATTTAACTCATTTTTTATCAATAGTGAACTGGAAATTTCCCTTTTTGAACTGAAGAGAGGTTTTGTTGACATATTTATTTTAATAAAATAAGATATGCTCTCATTCAACCTTTCAAAATGAAGAGTTGAGGGTCTCTTAAATAGACTTTCCTGAAATTCATCAACAGTTGAGATCGATTTCAATCAACGGTCAGGATTAAAGGTGAAGTTCAGTCATAAAGGGAGATTTTCAAATTAAAGGGAGTTAACAGATTTAATTTGAGTAAAATAAGGAGTTAACTGATTCAATTTGAGTAGAAAAAGGAGTTAACTAATTTAACTCATTTTTTATCAATAGTGAACTGAAAATTTCCCTTTTTGAACTAAAGAGAGATTTTGTCTAGATATTTAATTTAATAAAATGATATATGCTCTCATAATTACTTTTTCTATTTAATTAAATAATATTTAATTAATTACAGACACTTTTTTTATTTAATTAAATAACTTCATCTAATTAATTAGGAATGGCTTCTCATTTAATTAAATAAACTTGTTTAATTAATTAGAAGTAAGTACTCCATTTAATTAAATAATTTCATTTAATTATTTCAAAATTTTTTTCGAAACTAGTCAACTCAAGTCAACCGTGGTTAAATCTGGTCAACTTTTGGTCAAACTTGATTTTTGCGTATGTGAATATGAGCAAATGTGAGTATGAATTCTAGCAACAATTTGATACAAATTCTCATTCAACCTTTCAAAATGAAGAGATAAAGGTCTCTTAAATAGACTTTCTTGGAATTCATCAACGGTTGAGATCGATTTCAATCAATGGTCAGGATTAAAGGTGAAGTTCAGTCATAAAGGGAGATTTCAAAATTAAAGGGAGTTAACAGATTTAATTTGAGTAAAATAAGGAGTTAACTAATTCAATTTGAGTAGAAAAAGGAGTTAACTGTTTTAACTCATTTTTTATCAATAGTGAACTGAAAATTTCCACTTTTTGTACTGAAGAGAGATTTGTTTTGAGATATTTAATTTAATAAAATGAGATATGCTCTCATAATTACTTTTTCTATTTAATTAAATAATGTTTAACTAATTAGAGACACTTTTCTTATTTAATTAAATAACTTCATTTATTTAGTTAGGAATGGCTTCTCATTTAATTAAATAACTTTGTTTAATTAATTAGTAGTAAGTATTCCATTTAATTAAATAATTTTGTTTAATTATTTCAAAATTCTTTTTAAAACTAGTCAACTCAAGTCAACCGTGGTTAAATCTGGTCAACTTTTGGTCGAACTTGTACTTTATGTATGTGAATATGACCAAATGTGAGTATGAATTCTAGCAACAATTCCATGCAAATTCTCATTCAACATTGCAAAATGAAGAGACGAGGGTCTCTTAACTATTTTGCTTTAATTCATCAACGGTTGAGATCGATTTCAATCAACAGTCAGGATTAAAGGTGAAGTTCAGTCATAAAGGGAGATTTCCAAATTAAAGGGAGTTAACAGATTTAAGTTGAGTAAAATAAGGAGTTAACTGATTCAATTTGAGTAGAAAAAGGAGTCAACTGATTTAACTCATTTTTGATCAATAGTGAACTGAAAATTTCTCTTTTTGAACTGAAGAGAGATTTTGTTGAGATATTTAATTTAATAAAATGAGATATGCTCTCATAATTAATTATTTTATTTAAATAAATAATCTTTAATTAATTAGAGGCACTTTTCTTATTTAATTAAATAACTTCATTCAATTAATTAGAAATGGCTTCTCATTTAATTAAATAACTTTGTTTAATTAATTAGATGTAAGTACTCCATTTAATTAAATAATTTCAAAATTATTTTTGAAACTTGTCAACTCAAGTCAACCGTAGTTAAATCTGGTCAACTTTTGCTCAAACTTGATCTTTGCTTATGTGAATATGAGCAAATGTCAATATGAATTCCATCAACAATTCGATGCAAATTCTCATTCAACCTTTCAAAATGAAGAGATGAGGGTCTCTTAAATAGACTTTTCTGGAATTCATCAACAGTTGAGATCGATTTCAATCAACGGTCAGGATTAAAGGTGAAGTTCAGTAATAAATTGAGATTTCCAAATTAAAGGGAGTTAACAAATTTAATTTGAGTAAAATAGGGAGTTAACTGATTCAATTTTAGTAGAAAAAGGTGTTAACTAATTTAACTCATTTTTGATGAATAGTGAACTGAAAATTTTCCTTTTTGAACTGAAGAGAGATTTTGTTGAGATATTTAATTTAATAAAATGAGATATGCTCTTATAATTACTTTTTTATTTAATTAAATAATCTTTAATTAATTAGAGACACTTTTCTTATTTAATTAAATAACTTCATTTAATTAATTAGGAATGGCTTCTGATTTAATTAATTAACTTTGATTAATTAATTAGAAGCAAGTACTCCATTTAATTAAATAATTTCATTTAATTATTTCAAAATTCTTTTCGAAACTAGTCAACTCAAGTCTACCAAGGTTAAGTCTGGTCGAACTTTGGTCAAACTCGATCTTTGCGTATGTGAATATGAGCAAATGTGAGTATGTATTCTAGTACCAATTCGATGCAAATTCTCATTCAAGCTTTCAAAATGAAGAGATGAAGGTCTCTTAAATAGACTTTCCTGGAATTCATCAACGGTTGAGATCGATTTTAATCAACGGTCAGGATTAAAGGTGAGGATCAGTCATAAAGGGAGATTTCCAAATTAAAGGGAGTTAATAGATTTAATTTGAGTAAAATAAGGAGTTAACTCATTCAATTTGAGTAGAAAAAAGAGTTAACTGATTTAACGCATTTTTTATCAATAGTGAATTGAAAATTTCCCTTTTTGAACTGAAGAGAGATTTTTTTGAGATATTTAATTTAATAAAATGAGATATGCTCTCATAATTACTTTTTCTATTTAATTAAATAATCTTTAATTAATTAGAGACACTTTTCTTATTTAATTAAATAACTTCATTTAATTCGTTAGGAATGGCTTCTCATTTAATTAAATAACTTTGTTTAATTAATTAGAACTAAGTACCCCATTTAATTAAATAATTTCGTTTAATTATTTCAAAATTCTTTTCGAAACTAGTCAACTCAAGTCAACTATGGTTAAATCTGGTCAACTTTTGGTCACACTTGATCTTTGCGTATATGAATATGAGCAAATGTGATTATGAATTCTAGCAACAATTTGATGCAAATTCTCATTCAACCTTTCAAAATGAAGAGATGAGGGTCTCTAAAATAAAATTTCATGGAATTCATCAACTGATTCAATTTGAATATGAGTAAATGTGAATATGAATTCAACCAACAATTCGATGCAAATTCTAATTCAACATTTTAAAATGAAGAGATGAGGGTCTCTTAAATAGACTTTTCTGAAATTCATCAACGGTTGAGATCGATTTTAATCGACGGTCAGGATTAAAGGTGATGTTTAATCATAAAGGGAGATTTCCAAATGAAACGGAGTTAACAGATTTAATTTGAATAAAATAAGGAGTTAACTGATTCAATTTGAGTAGATAAAGGAGTTAACTGATTTATCTCATTTTTTATCAATAGTGAACTGGAAATTTCCCTTTTTGAACTGAAGATAGATTTTAATGAGATATATAATTTAAGAAAATGAGATACACTCTCATAATTACTTTTTCTATTTAATTAAATAATGTTTAATTAATTAGAGACATTTTTCTTATTTAATTAAATAACTTTATTTAATTAATTAGGAATGGCTTCTCATTTAATTAAATAACTTTGTTTAATTAATTAGAAGTACGTACTCCATTTAATTAAATAATTTTGTTTAATTATTTCAAAATTCTTTTCGAAACTAGTCAACTCAAGTCAATTGTAGCTAAATCTGGTCAACTTTTGGTCAAATTTGATCTTTGCATATGTGAATATGAGCAAATATGAGTATGAATTCCAGCAACAATTCGATGTAAATTCTCATTCAACTTTTCAAAATGAAGAGATGAGGGTCTCTTATATAGACTTTCCTGGAATTCATCAACGGTTGAGATTGATTTCAATCAATGGTCAGGATTAAAAGTGAGGTTCAGTCATAAACTGAGATTTCTAAATTAAAGGGAGTTAATAGATTTAATTTGAGTAAAATAAGGAGTTAACTGATTCAATTTGAGTAGAAAATGAAGTTAACTGATTTAACTCATTTTTTATCAATAATGAACTAAAAATTTCCCTTTTTGAACTGAAGAGAGATTTTGTTGAGATATTTAATTTAATAAAATGAGATATTCTCTCATAATTACTTTTTTTGTTTAATTAAATAATCTTTAATTAATTAGAGACAGTTTTTTTATTTAATTAATTAGCAATATCTTCTCATTTAATTAAATAACTTTGTTTAATTAATTAGAAGTACTCTATTTAAATAAATAATTTTATTTAATTAATTCAAAATTCTTTTCGAAACTAGTCAACTCATGTCAACTGTGGTTAAGTTTGGTCAACTTTTGGTCAAACTTGATCTTTGCATATGTGAATATAAGCAAATGTGAGTATGAATTCCAGCAACAATTCGATGTAAATTTTCATTCAACTTTTCAAAATGAAGAGATGAGGGTTTCTTAAATAGACTTTTCTGACATTCATCAATGGTTGAGATCGATTTCAATCAATGGTCAGGATTAAAGGTGAAGATCAGTCATAAAGGGAGATTTCCAAATTAAAGGGAGTTAACAGATTTAATTTGAGTAAAAGAAAGAGTTAACTCATTCAATTTGAGTAGAAAAAGGAGTTAACTAATTTAACTCATTTTTTATCAATAGTGAACTGGAAATTTCCCTTTTTGAACTGAAGAGAGATTTGTTTGAGATATTTAATTTAATAAAATGAGATATGCTCTCATATTTACTTGTTCTATTTAATTAAATAATCTTTAATTAATTAGAGACACTTTTTTTATTTAATTAAATAACTTCATTTAATTAATTAGGAATGGCTTCTAATTTAATTAAATAACTTTATTTAATTAATTAGAAGTAAGTACTGCATTTAATTAAATAATTTCGTTTAATTATTTCAAAATTATTTTCGTAACTAGTCAACTCAAGTCAACCGTAGTTAAATCTGGTCTACTTTTGGTCAAACTTGATATTTACGTATGTGAATATGAGCAAATGTCAGTATAAATTCCAGCAACAATTCGATGCAAATTCTCATTCAACCTTTCAAAATGAAGAGATGAGGGTCTCTTAAATAGACTTTCCTGGAATTGATCAATGGTTGAGATCGATTTCAATCAACGGTCAGGATTAAAGGTGAAGTTCAGTCATAAAGGGAGATTTCCAAATTAAAGGGAGTTAACAAATTTAATTTGAGTAAAATAAAGAGTTAACTGATTCAATTTGAGTAGAAAAATGAGTTAATTGATTTAACTCTTTTTTGATCAATAGTGAACTGAAAATTTCCTTTTTTGAACTGAAGAGAGATTTTGTTGAGATATTTAATTTAATAAAATGAGATATGCTCTCATAATTACCTTTTCTATTTAATTAGATAATCTTTAATTAATTAGAGACAGTTTTCTTATTTAATTAAATAACTTCATTTAATTAATTAGGAATGGCTTCTCATTTAATTAAATATCTTTGTTTAATTAATTAGAAGTAAGTACTC
The DNA here is from genome assembly GCA_028749045.1 of Cupressus sempervirens. Lineage (NCBI taxonomy): Eukaryota > Viridiplantae > Streptophyta > Pinopsida > Cupressales > Cupressaceae > Cupressus > Cupressus sempervirens. The sequence goes on from CM053787.1 coordinate 102,805,060, forward strand.
TATTTAATTAAATAATTTTGTTTAATTATTTCAAAATTCTTTTTGAAACTAGTCAACTATGGTCAAATCTGGTCAACTTTTGGTCAAACTTGATCTTTGTGTATGTGAATATGAGCAAATGTGAGTATGAATTCTAGCAACAATTCGATGCAAATTCTCATTCAGCCTTTGAAAATGAAGAGATGAGGGTCTCTTAAATAGACTTTCTTCGAATTTATCAACGGTTGAGATCAATTTCAATCAACGATCAGGATTAAAGGTGATGTTCAGTGATAAAGGGAGATTTCCAAATTAAAGGGAGTTAACAGATTTAATTTGAGTAAAATATGGAGTTAGCTGATTCAATTTGAGTAGAAAAAGGAGTCAATTGATTTAACTCATTTTTTATCAATAGTGAACTGGAAATTTCCCTTTTTGAACTAAAGAGAGATTTTGTTGAGATATTTAATTTAATAAAATGAGATATGCTCTTATAATTACTTTTTCTATTTAATTAAATAATCTTTAATTAATTAGAGACACTTTTTTTATTTAATTAAATAACTCCATTTAATTAATTAGGAATGGCTTCTCATTTAATTAAATAACTTTGTTTAATTAATTAGAAGTAAGTACTCTATTTAATTAAATAATTTCATTTAATTATTTACAAATTCTTTTCGAAACTAGTCAACTTAAGTCAACCGTGGTTAAATCTGGTCAACTTTTGGTCAACATTATTCTTTGCATATGCGAATATGAGCAAATGTGAGTATGAATTCCAGCAACAATTCGATGCAAATTCTCATTGAACCTTTCAAAATGAAGACATGAGGGTCTCTTAAATAGACTTTCTGGGAATTCATCAACGGTTGAGATCGATTTCAATCAAGGGTTAGGATTAAAGGTGAAGTTCAGTCATAAAGGGAGATTTCCAAATTAAAGGGAGTTAATAGATTTAATTTGAGTAAAATAAGGAGTTAACTGATTCAATTTGAGTAGAAAAAGGAGTCAACTGATTTAACTCATTTGTGATCAATAGTGAACTTGAAATTTCCCTTTTTGAATTGAAGAGAGATTTTGTTGAGATATTTAATTTAATAAAATGAGATATGCTCTTATAATTTCATTTTTTATTTAATTAAATAATCTTTAATTAATTGGAGACACTTTTCTTATTTAATTAAATAAATTCATTTAGTTAATTAGGAATGGCTTCTCATTTAATTAAATAACTTTGTTTAATTAATTAGAAGTAAGTACTCCATTTAATTAAATAATTTCGTTTAATTATTTCAAAATTGTTTTCGAAACTAGTCAACTCAAGTCAACTGTGGTTAAATCTGATCAACTTTTGGTCAAACTTGATCTTTGCGTATGTGAATATGAGAAAATGCGAGTATGAATTCCAGCAACAATTCGATGCAAATTCTCATTCAACCTTTCAAAATGAAGAGATGAGGATCTCTTAAATAGACTTTCTTGGAATTCATCAACGGTTGAGATCGATTTCAATCAACGGTTAGGATTAAAGGTGAAGTTTAGTCATAAAGGGAGATTTCCAAATTAAAGGGCATTAACAGATTTAATTTGAGTAAAATAAGGAGTTAACTGATTCAATTTGAGTAGAAAAATGAGTTAACTGATTTAACTCATTTTTTATCAATAGTGAACTAAAAATTTCCCTTTTTGAACTGAAGAGAGATTTTGTTGATGTAATGCTCCGCCAAGGGATCCAAAGAATTAACCTAAAGTTTGCCAAACAAATTTTTTTTTAAAACATGAAAGTAAAACCATTCACAATATCTGCAGAAGCAATAATAACATCCAACTGAAAGTAAACATAACATAATAGATTACATTCTTTAAAGATCCCTTAACATTGAATTACTTCTAAATCAACCATTCATCTAACATCACATTCTTATGAAATAACAATGATACATCCAATATTTTTAAACCATATACAAGTGTCTTTTTTGTAACTACATTTTAGTTTAGCTCAATCATCCACTATACATGATACAATGTATGAAAATCTTAAAAGAATAAATGTCTGTGTAAATAAAGTACATCATCATCTAATATTAATCCATGATGCATTTAATGTAAATGAAAGCACATGTCATACATGATACATCATCTGAAAAGACATAATCATCCATCAGGGAAGATAACCATATATCACAAATAATAATAACTAAGTGCACGGTTCCACCCAACTGTAAATAGCATCATTAGACCATCGTGGATCCTAGCCATCCCTTCGTGTGTAACATTCCAAAGCACCGAAGAGATCATTGATATTAACATAGTAGGAATGTCACTCCTATAACATCCTACTAGCATGTAAAGTAAAGCATAGGATACCATCATCTAACATATGGAATCATCAATATAAGAAACATACTAGGAGATAATCTTAAGTCCCAAAAAAGCTATCAAAAACACATAGCACAAATTTCTATAAGTGTAAGAATCCTAAAAGTATACTAACTCAAAGGTTCCAATCACAAAATCGACATCTAATTCTCAGAGGCACAACAATAAGTACACCACCAAAGGTATACAAAATCTATAAAGGAGACTCAGGCTACATACTAGGGAGTGTCATCACATGGCTACTTGAGTTACCCTGGACTGGTCTCTCATTAGACCCCAGACCCTCAAGCGTTGAGTTACCCTGGACTAGTTACTCTGAACCCCAAACCCTCAACATGGCACATGTGGAAACCAAGAGCCCTCTCAAGAAGACGAGGCACTCATCCCATCCTTAGTCTATACAAGCACTCAAGGCATGGGTGGTTCAAATATCTCTATCTTATCTTTTTAATGTGTTTCCCCCCATAAATTTTAATTACTAGATTATCACTTATTACATAACTTGCATTAGGTTACCCTGGTACTGACCACTTTGGGCCTCGGACCCCCATGCAAGCCACTCCCACAGTCATGTACCTAGACAACCTCTCCTAAGTACATAAATCCATAGTTGTGTCCCATACCACAACACTCATAAAGATCAAACTTGGTTCCTTAACAGGCAACCTGATAATAAGATGGTTCTCCCATCCAAGAACACATAAAAGCTCCACAAAATATAGCTCATAAATATAATCTCCAACATGAATCACAATATCCATTGGTTCTTATCAAGCAACCAAGAATATCTGAAAATAATACTGACCAAAGACTCCAAAATAGTTGAGTCAAATATGTCACAACATGACATCATCAAGAAATAAATCAACATCTCAGTCCCATCATGGCGACTAAAAAATAATCCAAGGATAACTGATCGATGACTCAAAAATGATTAGCTCAAGTGTCTCATACACATACATCTCAGCTTCACACATGAAGACTGATAAGCAATAACAATCAGTAAATATAAACATTTCATAGAGCATACGATCGCATAACCATGGTTGGGTTTATAAAGATTAGAATTAAGACATCATCATGACATCACAATCATAACCCCCGAGCCTCTGGTAGACATCCTATAACTGGTCAACACTAGTCAATCCAAAATCTAAAACAAGAAGCATATAGAATACACAATGCAAACACATGTTTTAGTTTATTAAAATCACATAGCCGAATAATGTGTAGAGCTTCAGTTTTCGTTCCAAATATAAATGTGTAAGGTTCTTCATTTGACCTACACGTCAACCCGTTTGTTTTTCCGATAACATTATCCTTCCATTACTTTAAAATAATATTTTAAGGATAACTTAAGAGTAAATACTTTACTCATTAAACTGATCATTACTGACCCTTAATTAAATTGTTCACTTTATTTAACTATGATCCATATTCTAATTGATTAACTCTTCTCTAATGTTACTACAACTTTTTGAGATAATCAAAGGATCATTATTCGTTAAATTATAAGAGAACCAATTATCAATCTTTGATTAAGAAGATTATAACTTTATTAAAGTGATCAATTAACATAGGAACACAATCCATGATCCATTAACATTTTAATAATACTTAATTAAATATTACTAAAACTTAAGTCTCTTGACTAAATCATCACCAACAACTATTAAAATATCTAAAGTCTTTATTCAAATCATAAGACTTATCAACTTTGATATAAATAATCTACAATCTCGTAAAAAGAATTATATCAATTAAATCTCTATTACATAACTTAATTATCAATTAAATCTAATTAACTCTCATTAATTGATTCAATTAATAATTACATAACCATAGCAACGTTCCAATTAATATCAGTTGACTAATAATTAACTAGAATTCTATAAAATAAAAGTCAACTATAATTCAATACTCAAATGATCATATTAATAATTCAATAATAATATCTTGATAACATTTAATAACAAGCTAAATTGGAAATCTTATTAATAATTCTATAATAACCAAATTCATCACTTTTCAACAAAGTACCCATTAATAATAACAAGTTATAATAGACGCCCCGATATTAATATCCTCAAATAGTTTTCCCCTATGTATGTTGATTATAAGAAATTCAATTAATTAATACTCCTCTAAATTATTAACCAATTCAAATTGATTGATATTATTTACAAAACTTCATTCATTAATTTTAATCCGGTTAATTAATAACCATTTATACCATTATTTAATTATTAGTTTGTTAGACCTAACAAACTTTAATAAATGATAAACTCATCAAACTATATTTCCATAAATCCCATTAGTTAATATTTAACTAACCTTTAAGGCATATCAATAATTTATAATCAATATAATAATTCAAATCGTAGCTATGTTATAACAAGGTCAAAATGTAACAATGACCCATTGTCCAATATCAATAAAATTTGAGTCACTTAATTTTAAAATCATCTCGTAATATAAATTATCATCTCTAAATTATTTAATATATATTAAATAGCATTTAATATACATTATAAAAAGTCCACTATATAAACTATATTAAAATCTCTTTTCTTTTAATTTTCTCTCATTTTAAAAATCCATTTGCTTAGATTGACTAATAATTAATTACACTTCTTCTACTATTAACTAATCTTAATTAAATTTGATTTAATTAGATTAGATAATAAATCATATAAAACTAATGTATATTAATAAGATTTAATAAGGAAAGATTGCAATAATATCTTTAATTCATTCTATGCTTTGATATATTATTTTTGTAAAGTTTAAGCATAAAGAACTCTTGGTTATGAGAAAATGGAGAAATATCTGTCTTTGAATAAAATAGTTTCATTACGATGGCCATATCTCCCTAATGAACCATTGGATCGGGCTGAAATTGAAATATGTTGGAGAGGGCCAAGTTGCGCCAATTTTGACTGGAGCGATCGAATAAATTTGATCACGATAAAAAGTTATGAATGACTGAGTTCGGGACTATCCAAGGGGCAGCGACAGGACAATTTGTGATGAATTAAAAATTTTCTCTTAAAATAATTGTTCTCTAAATTTATCCAATTCTTCTAATAGGTCTTGCTTATAGTTTTAGAAACTATTTTTTTAATGTCCATTAATCAATTTGATTCCAAATCGAACCCAAACCCATTTTAGATCTAATTATTTTTCCTTAATTGGATCTAGGGTTTTTCTATTGTTTTCTTCTCAACCAAATAGCATATCTAGATTCCAATTTCAAAATTGCAGATCCAATCACAGAGAATATTTAGACACATATAGCAGACATGATGAAGACAGGAAGAGAAAGAGTGCAAATAAATTATGTGATTATCATGAGTGCACCTGGACACTGATGCTAATTTGCCATGCTTCAGAAGTCCATAGAGAATCCCTTCCTTCTCTAATATTCGCAATTCCTCCAAGATCCAAGCCAACCAAATCCTCCAAGTGATTAGAAGTGCTAGAAAAAGTATGGAAGCATATAGAAGCATATGAGCATTTAAAAATATATGAGCATGTAGAAGAATATGAGCATGAAGGAGCATATGAGCATGAAGAAGAATATGAGCATGTAAACTTGAAGCTTCCATTTTTAGCTTGAAGCTTGTAGCTTGTAGCTTCCATTAAGCTTTTATTTAAGCTTCCATTCAGCTTGTCCAAACACACTAGGAGAGCCTCTATTTAAAGGCCTCTAAGATGCATCTAAAGTGTCTCTAGAAATAACTAGAAGATAAGCAGGACAACCAAGCATGGGTTTTCTCCAACCTTCTAGATAAGTCTTAAGGTTGTATACAACATGTGCTCAAATAAAATGCTAACTCCTAAGGGTAGACAACTTATGCATTCTTAGAGTGCAAACCCCTTTGTTGTTTACATGACAACTCTCGAGAATTTGCCAACTCCTATGTGAGAAAATATTAAAATAATGCACATTAATTAATATAATATTTACTTTACTCTTTCCAATTTTATTTATTTATTTATTAAATCTCATGCACTAACTTTAATAATTCCACTTTTCAATCTTAATATATTTATATTTTAATCAAATGAGATCTAGAATCTTTTAATAATTTTAATATATTTTCCACTTTTAAATTTTATTTTCCAAAACTTAATTGCTAAAATATTTATTAGCTTTAATAATATTATTATTTAGTCATTTATTTAAAAATGAATATTAAATATATTATTATTAAAATAAATATTGTCACATTCCAAATTTAAACTTTTAACTTTTATTTTTAAATTTAATTATTTTATTTAATTAATTTCTCAATTAATTAAATAAAATAAATATTAAAATATCATATTAATTTTTTATTTAATTAAACCATTAATTAAATATTTTAATTAGGCTTAATTAATTAAAAAATACTCCAGAGACTCACAAAGTAAAAATATGAAAACCCATCATAGCCAAAATACATACAAAATCAAACCAAGGGTTAATATCATGAATTACGTCATCCGACGTATTCGGAGGGTACTCAACTCAGATGTTTGTCCTAATTTTTCAATTAGGACAAACAGCTTAAAGGGTTGGGATTTGGACTTGAGAATTATCTCCCCTCTCTTATCATTGAGATAATGTGATAGGGTACGCTCATCTTGGCGATTCAGGAAAGTCGATACTTGGTACCTACAACCTGCATAAAAAATATGCATGTACAAGCACAATATATACTAACTAAATAGGCAATGGCAGGAAGTGGTGCATCGTGTAGATCTCGACTAGCAGGTGACTACGACTCTCTTCCTTAACCACATCAAACACGCCATACATAAGAACAAACATGCACACCATACGCATGCAAGTATGGGGTAAGTAGTCATAAGAAATACATATGATGATAAAAACCATCTAGCTAATAACCATCAATAACTGAAATCACTAAAAATAATCATCATGCATACATGAAATATAAAGTCTAAGTGATCTCATCACATAATAAACTGAATCCGTAGCACAATATCTAATAGTCTCAAAACAATATTGCTAACCATCAACATAAAACTAGCTCTAAAGGAGTTCAACAATGTTAGCAAAAATGTGAACTAGGGGCAGGCACTATAGTTGAGATGTTTAATTTAATAAAATGAGATATGCTCTCATAATTACTTTTTCTATTTAATTAAGTAATCTTTAATTAATTAGAGACACTTTTCTTATTTAATTAAATAACTTCATTTAATTAATTAGGAAGGGCTTCTCATTTAATTAAATAACTTTGTTTAATTAATTAGAAGTAAGTACTCCATTTAATTAAATAATTTCCATTAATTATTTCAAAAAATAATTTGAAACTAGTCAACTCAAGTCAACCGTGGTTAAATTTGGTCAACTTTTGGTCAAACTTGATCTTTGCGTATGTCAATATGAGAAAATGTGAGTATGAATTTTAGCAACAATTCGATGCAAATTCTCATTCAACCTTTCAAAATGAAGAGATGAGGGTCTCTTAAATAGACTTTCTTGGAATTCATCAACGGTTGAGATCGATTCAAATCAACTGTCAGGATTAAAGGTGAAGTTCAGTCATAAAGGGAGATTTCCAAATTAAAGGGAGTTAACAGATTTAATTTGAGTAAAATAAGGAGTTAACTAATTCAATTTGAGTAGAAAAAGGAGTCAACTAATTTAACTCATTTTTGATCAATAGTGAACTGGAAATTTCTCTTTTTGAACTGAAGAGAGATTTTGTTGAGATATTTAATTTAATAAAATGAGATATGCTCTCATAATTACTTTTTCTATTTAATTAAATAATCTTTAATTAATTAGAGACACTTTTCTTATTTAATTAAATAACTTAATTTAATTAATTAGGAATGGCTTCTCATTTAATTAAATAACTTTGTTTAATTAATTAGAAGTAAGTACTTCATTTAATTAAATAATTTCATTTAATTGTTTCAACATTCTTTTCGAAACTAGTCAACTCAAGTCAACTGTATTTAAATCTGGTCAACTTTTGGTCAAATTTGATCTTTGCGTATGTGAATATGAGCAAATGTGACTATGAATTTCAGCAACAATTCAATGCAAATTCTTATTCAACCTTTCAAAATGAAGATATGAGGGTCTCTTAAATAGACTTTTCTAGAATTCATCAACGGTTTAGATCGATTTCAATCAACGGTTAGGATTAAAGGTGAAGTTCAGTCATAAATGGAAATTTTCAAATTAAAGAGAGTTAACAGATTTAATTTGAGTAAAATAAAGAGTTAACTGATTCAATTTGAGTAGTAAAAGGAGTCAACTGATTTAACTCATTTTTTATCAATAGTGAACTGAAAATTTCCCTTTTTGAACTGAAGAGAGATTTTGTTGAGATATTTAATTTAATAAAATGAGATATGCTCTCATTATTACTTTTTCTATTTAATTAAATAATCTTTAATTAATTAGAGACACTTTTCTTATTTAATTAAATAACTTCATTTAATTAATTAGGAATGGCTTCTCATTTAATTAAATAACTTTGGGTAAAAGCACAAACCTGTGTCACCTTTTAAAAAGAAACGTGATATCAGAATGTGACAGTTCAACATTAGTGACAAAAAAATGGTATTTGTGTTTAAAATATGAAGCTAATGTAAATTGATGAAATGTGTAGAATTGGATGAAATTTATGCCTATAATTTTTATAATTTTTTTGAGTAAGAATTTATTCATTTTATTTTATTTTGAATTCCCTTTTTTAACTGTAAAAAATATAGGGTGTAGTTCCCATCAAACAAGTATATGCAAATCATCTTTTTTTGCTCTAATATGAAAATATCTTATAGATGACATGTATAGCTAGTGCACAAAAAAACAAAAAAATATTTTTGATGCATGTTTTCTTTGTTATAAGTACTCAAGTTCGACTTTATTAGAATCCAACAGTTTTTTCCTCCCGTTAAAACTTTCCTATCAAATCTATACCTTCTTGAAAAAAAATTACATATTCGTGAAGAGGATTCTCTCCTCTAGTGATAAATATATTTTTAAAACTTTTTTGATATGATTTACTATTTTTTTTCCTTTTTTGAGGGAACATCTTTTGAAATGTTGAAATATTGACTTATAATACTTTGAGATTATAACATATTATAACTAATCAAAACACTCAAAATTTTATATAATGATGATATTGAATCTGAGATCTATAAAAGAGTATTTTTAGTTTTTGAAAAAAATTGAGTTTTCATAGAGAAATAAAATTTGAACAAAACAGGTTCTGGTATCACAAACGGTGATACAGATCTGTGCTTTTACCCCTTTGTTTAATTCATTAGAAGTAAGTACTCTATTTAATTAAATAATTTTATTTAATTATCTTAAAATTCTTTTTGAAACTAGTCAACTCAAGTCAACCATGGTTAAATCTAGTCAACTTTTGGTCAAATTTGATCTTTGCGTATGTGAATATGAGAAAATGTGAGTATGAATTCCAGCAATAATTTCATGCAAATTCTCATTCAACATTTCAAAATGAAGAGACAAGGGTCTCTTAAATAGACTTTCTTGGAATTCATCAATGGTTGAGATCGATTTCAATCAATGGTCAAGATTAAATGTGAAGTTCAGTCATAAACGGAGATTTCAAAATTAAAGGGAGTTAACAGATTTAATTTGAGTAAAATAAGGAGTTAACAGATTCAATTTGAGTAGAAAAAGGAGTCAACTGATTTAACTCATTTTTGATCAATGGTGAACTAAAAATTTCCCTTTTTGACCTAAAGAGAGATTTTGTTGAGATATTTAATTTAATAAAATGAGATATGCTCTCATAATTACATTTTCTATTTAATTAAATAATATTTAATTAATTAGAGACACTTTTCTTATTTAATTAAATAATTTCATTTAATTAATTAGGAATGGCTTCTCATTTAACTAAATAACTTTTTTTAATTAATTAGAAGTAAGTACTCCATTTAATTAAATAATTTCATTTAATTATTTCAAAAAAATTTTGAAACTACTCAACTCAAGTAAACTGTGGTTAAATCTGGTCAACTTTTGGTCAAACATGATCTTTGCATATGTGAATATGAGAAAATGTGAGTATGAATTCTACCAACAATTCGATGCAAATTCTCATTCAACCTTTCAAAATGAACAGATAAGGGTCTCTTAAATAGACTTTCCTAGAATTCATCAATGCTTGAGATCGATTTAAATCAATGGTCAGGATTAAAAGTGAAGTTCAGTCACAAACGGAGATTTTCAAATTAAAGGGAGTTAACAGATTTAATTTGGGTAAAATAAGGAGTTCACTGATTCAATTTGAGTAGAAAAAGGAGTTATTTGATTTAACTTATTTTTTATCAATAGTGAACTAAAAATTTTCTTTTTTGAACTGAAGAGAGCTTTTGTTGAGATATTTAATTTAATAAAATGAGATATGCTCTCATAATTACTTTTTCTATTTAATTAAATAATCTTTAATTAATTAGAGACACTTTTCTTATTTAATTAAATAACTTCATTTAATTAATGAGGAATGGCTTCTCATTTAATTAAATAACTTTGTTTAATTAATTAGAAGTAAGTACTCGATTTAATTAAATAATTACGTTTAATTATTTTAAAATTCTTTTTGAAACTAGTCAACTCAAGTCAACCATGGTTAAATTTGGTCAACTTTTGGTCAAACTTGATGTTTGTGTATGTGAATATGAGCAAATGTGAGTATGAATTCCAGCAACAATTCGAGGCAAATTCTCATTCAACCTTTCAAAATGAAGAGATGAGGGTCTCTTAAATAGACTTTCCTGGAATTCATCAACGGCTGAGATCGATTTCAATCAACGGTCAGGATTAAAGGTGAAGTTCAGTCATAAAGGGAGATTTCAAAATTAAACGGAGTTAATAGATTTAATTTGAGTAAAATAAAGAGTTAATTGATTCAATTTGAGTAGAAAAAGGAGTTAACTGATTTAACTCACTTTTTATCAATAGTGAACTAGAAATTTTCCTTTCTGAATTGAAGAGAGATTTTGTTGAGATAATTCATTTAATAAAATGAGATATGCTCTCATAATTACTTTTTTTATTTAATTAAATAATTTTTAATTAATTAGAGACACTTTTCTTATTCAATGAAATAACTTCATTTAATTAGTTAGGAATGGCTTCTCCTTTACTTAAATAACTTTGTTTAAATAATTAGCAGTACTCCTTTTAATTAAATAATTTCGTTTAATTATTTCAAAATTCTTTTTGAAACTAGTCAACTCAAGTCAACCGTGGTTAAATCTGATCAACTTTTGGTCAAACTTGATCTTTGCATATGTGAATATGAGCAAATGTCAGTATCAATTCTAGCAACAATTCGATGCAAATTCTCATTCAACTTTTCAAAATGAAGAGATGAGGGTCTCTTAAATAGACTATTTTGGAATTCATCAACGGTTGAGATCGATTTCAATCAATGGTCAGGATTAAAGGTGAAGTTCAATCATAAAGGGAGATTTCCAAATTAAAGGGAGTTAACAAATTTAATTTGAGTAAAATAAGGAGTTAACTGATTCAATTTGAGTAGAAAAAGGAGTTAACTCATTTAACTCATTTTTGATGAATAGTGAACTGAAAATTTTCCTTTTTGAACTGAAGAGAGATTTTGTTGATATATTTAATTTAATAAAATGAGATATGCTCTCATAATTACTTTTTCTATTTAATTAATTAGAGACACTTATCTTATTTAATTAAATAACTTTATTTAATTAATTAGGAATGGCTTCTCATTTAATTAAATAACTTTTTAAAATTAAGTAGAAGTAAGTACTCAATTTAATTAAATAATTTCATTTAATTATTTCAAAATTCTTTTCGAAAATAGTCAACTCACATTAACCATAGTTAAATCTGGTCAACTTTTGATTAAACTTGATCTTTGCGTATGTGAATATAAGAAAATGTGAGTATGAATTCCAACAAAAATTCGATGCAAATTCTCATTCAACCTTTCAAAATGAAGAGATGAGGGTCTCTTAAATAGACTTTCTTAGAATTCATCAACAGTTGAGATCGATTTCAATGAACGGTGAGTATTAAAGATGAAGTTCAGTCATAAAGGGAGATTTCCAAATTAAAGGGAGTTAACAGATTTAATTTGAGTAAAATAAGGAGTTGACTGATTCAATTTGAGTAGAAAAAGGAGTTAATTGATTTAACTCATTTTTGATCAATAGTGAACTGGAAATTTCCCTTTTTGAACTGAAGAGAGAATTTTTTGAGATATTTAATTTAATAAAATGAGATATGCTCTCATAATTACTTTTTCTATTTAATTAAGTAATCTTTAATTAATTAGAGACACTTTTCTTATTTAATTAAATAACTTCATTTAATTAGTTAGGAATGGCTTCTCATTTAATTAAATAACTTTGATTAAATAATTAGAAGTAAGTGCTCCTTTTAATTAAATAATTTCATTTAATTATTTCAAAAAAAAATTTGAAACTAGTGAACTCAAGTCAACCGTGGTTAAATCTGGTCAACTTTTGGTCAAACTTTATCGTTGCATATGTGAATATGAGCAAATGTCAGTATGAATTCCAGCAACAATTCGATGCAAATTCTCATTCAACCTTTCAAAATGAATAGATGAGGGTCTCTTAAATAGACTTTCTTGAAATTCATCACATAACCATGGTTGGATTTATAAAGATCGAGATTAAAATATCATCATGTCACCACAATCACATAACCCCCAAGCCTCTGGTATACATCTTATACTGGTCAACACTAGTCAACCCAAAACCCAAAACAATAGCATAAAGAATACACAATGTAAACACATCTTTTGGTTTTACAACTTGAATTATAGAGATCTCAGTTTAAGTTTCCAAGTTTGAAGAATGAATGGAGAAACACTCATATTGTTGTTGGATATAATTTTTCTTTAACAGAATAAAAAAATCCATTTTCCAATTTATAATATTTGTTTGATACATCCCCCACTAAACTATAAATTCCTTATTTAATAATTTAAAACAATTAAATTATTAAATAGTTGAAAGTTATTAAAGAGTCACCTTTATGAAAATAAATCTTCAATATAAATTATTGATCAAATAATAATAACTTAAATTTATAAATAACTTATTTCCATATTATATATATATATATATATATATATACATACATGCATATGTAATATATTAATACGTTTTCATAAAATCGATTTAACAATTTTGATTGACACCATATTATATAGCAATGTATGTATACATAGGTATGTATATATGTATGTATGTATGTATGTATGTATGTATGTATGCATGTATGTATGTATGTATGTATATAATTAAATTTTATAATAGATCCATAATAAATGTATACATATATATGTATATGTATGCAGATCTGAATATATAACCATGTATGTTTATTTTTATTTTTTACAAAGATTATATCTACAATTATGAATGCATATAAAATTCTTCAATAAAATTAATCTACCCATATTGAGAATGCATATAAATATGAAACTTCTTAGAAGACATATGGAAGACACAAAGAAGACAGGGAATGTGAGATGCGAAAATAGCATAATTAAAATCACAAGAATCTACCCGGATTCTGATGCTAAATCGCTCTTCCTCAGAAAATCCGCAGAGCAAGCTCCTCCCTTCTTCAGAATTCTCGAGTCCTCCAATGCTCCAATTGCTCTTCCAACGCTGTCTCTAAGCTTCTATGAATGCTTGAATATAAAGAGCTTTCAGGAAACATCTAGAATGCTTTTAGAAACAGCTAGAAGGTGTCACCAACTAAGCATGGGTCTTTTCCAACCTTCAAGATGAGCCATAGGGTTGTAGACACCATGTGCTTAATTGATGCACTAACCCCCATGTTGTTGACACATGAGAAATAGAGAAGTGCGTTAATTCCCATGCAAGCTTATAACTCCAATTTACTTTTTATATAATTTCTATTTAAATATTTATAACTTTCATTTTAACTTTATAACTTTTATTATTATTATTTATTTGTTACTTTATTATTATTTGATAATTATTATTAATTTTAATTTCTAATTTTTTTTATTTAATTCATTTTTCATCAATAATTCACATTTAATTAATTATAATCAAAATATCAAATAACATGATATTTTATATTAATTTTCTCAAATCATTAATTTATTAATTAAATCTATTTATTAAGACTTAATTAATAGATAATTCACCATAGACCTCCAAGATAGAATATGAAAATTTGTCATAGAGCAAATCAATCAAAATCAATCTAAAGGGTTAAAAATCACGAATTATGTCATCCGACACATTTGATGGGTAAAACATCCAGATACTTGTCCTACCTCACTAGGACAATTGGTTTAAGGGTGCATCATGTAGATCCCGACTAAGCAGGTGACTACGACTCCCTTCCTTAACCACATCAGAAATGCTATACAATAAGAAAATACACACACCATACACATGCAATTATGGCGTAAGTATCCATAATAAATCACATAAGATAATAAACCATCCATCCAATCATTATTAATAAGTGAAAACAATATAATGATCATCATGTATGCATAAAATGTAAAGTCTAAATGATCTCATCTTATAACCACTGAATACATAACATAATGTTTGATAATGTCAAAAAAAATACCACTAAACTATCAACATAAAAATAGTCTATCATAGTCTGATAATATTAACAATGTCAAAAAAGATGTGAACGAGGTTAGGCACTACAAGAGAGATTTTGTTGAGATATTTAATTTAATAAAATGAGATATGCTCTCATAATTAATTTTTCTATTTAATTAAATAATCTTTAATTAATTAGAGACATTTGTCTTATTTAATTAAATAACTTCATTTAATTAATTAGGAATGGCTTCATATTTAATTAAATAACTTTGTTTATTTAATTAGAAGTCAGTACTCCATTTAATTAAATAATTTCGTTTAATTATTTCAAAATTCTTTTCAAAACTAGTCAACTCAAGTCAACCACAGTTAAATCTGGTCAACTTTTGGTCAAACTTGATCTTTGCGTATGTGAATATGAGTAAATGTGATTATGAATTCCAGCAACAATTCGATGCAAATTCTCATTCAACCTTTCAAAATGAAGAGATGAGGGTCTCTTAAATAGACTTTCTCGAAATTCATCAACGGTTGAGATCGATTTCAATCAGCGGTCGGGATTAAAGGTGAAGTTCAGTCATAAAGGGAGATTTCAAAATTAAAGCGAGTTAACAGATTTAATTTGAGTAAAATAAAGAGTTAACTGATTCAATTTGAGTAGAAAAAGGAGTTAACTGATTTAACTCATTTTTGATCAATAGTGAACTGGAAATTTCCCTTTTTGAACGGAAGAGAGATTTTGTTGAGATATTTAATTTAATAAAATGAGATATGCTCCCATTATTTCTTTTTCTATTTAATTAAATAATATTTAATTAATTAGAGACAATTTTCTTATTTAATTAAATAACTTCATTTAATTAATTAGGAATGACTTCTCATTTAATTAAATAACTTTGTTTATTTAATTAGAAGTAAGTGCTCCATTTAATTAAATAATTTTGTTTAATTATTAAAAAATTCTTTTCGAAACTAGTCAACTCAAGTCAACCGTGGTTAAATTTGGTCACCTTTTGGTCAAACTTGACCTTTGCGTATGTGAATATGAGCAAATGTGAGTATGAATTCTAGCAACAATTCGATGCAAATTCTCATTCAACCTTTCAAAATGAAGAGATGAGGGTCTCTTAAATAGACTTTCCTAAAATTCATCAACGGTAGAGATCGATTTCAATCAACAGTCAGGATTAAAAGTGAATTTCAGTCATAAAGGGAGATTTCCAAATTAAAGGGAGTTAAACGATTTAATTTGAGTAAAATAAGGAATTAACTGATTCAATTTGAGTAGAAAAAGGAGTTAACTGATTTAACTCATTTTTGATCAATAGTGAATTGAAAATTTCCCTTTTTGAACTAAAGAGAGATTTTGTTGAGATATTTAATTTAATAAAATGAGATATGGTCTCATAATTACTTTTTCTATTTAATTAAATAATCTTTAACTAATTAGAGACACCTTTCTCATTTAATTAAATAACTTCATTTAATTAATTAGGAATGGCTTATCATTTAATTAACTAACTTTGTTTAACTAATTAGAAGTAAGTACTCCATTTAATTAAATAATTTCATTTAATTATTTCAAAATTCTTTTCAAAAATAGTCAACTCAAGTCAACCGTAGTTAAATCTGGTCAACTTTTGGTCAAACTTGATTTTTGCGTATGTGAATATGAGCAAATGTGAGTATGAATTCCAACAACAATTCAATGCAAATTCTCATTCAACCTTTGAAAATGAAGAGATGAGGGTCTCTTAAATAGACTTTCCTGTAATTCATCAACGGTTGAGATCGATTTCAATCAGCGGTCAGGATTAAAGGTGAAGTTCAGTCATAAAGGGAGATTTTCAAATTAAAGGGAGTTAACAGATTTAATTTGAGTAAAATAAGGAGTTAACTGATTCAATTTGAGTAGAAAAAAGAGTTAACTGATTTAACTCATTTTTTATCAATAGTGAACTGAAAATTTCCTTTTTGAACTAAAGAGAGATTTTGTTGAGATATTTAATTTAATAAAATGAGATATGCGCTCATTATTACTTTTTCTATTTAATTAAATAATATTTAATTAATTAGAGACACTTTTATTATTTAATTAAATAACTTTATTTAATTAATTAGGAATGGCTTCTCATTTAATTAAATAACGTTGTTTATTTAATTAGAAGTAAGTACTCCATTTAATTAAATAATTTTGTTTAATTATTTCAAAAAAAATTTCGAAACTAGTCAACTCAATTCAACCGTGGTTAAATTTGGTCAACTTTTGGTCAAGCTTGATATTTGCATATGTGAATATGAGCAAATGTGACTATGAATTCCAACAACAATTCGATGCAAATTCTCATTCAACCTTTCAAAATGAAGAGATGAGGGTGTCTTAAATAGACTTTCCTTGAATTCATCAACGGTTGAGATCGATTTCAATCAGCGGTCAGGATTAAAGGTGAAGTTCAGTCATAAAGGGAGATTTCAAAATTAAAGGGAGTTAACAGATTTAATTTGACTAAAATAAGGAGTTAACTGATTCAATTTGAGTAGAAAAAGGAGTCAACTGATTTAACTCATTTTTTATCAATAGTGAACTGGAAATTTCTTTTTTTGAACTGAAGAGAGATTTTGTTGAGATATTTAATTTAATAAAATGCGATATGCTCTCATTATTACTTTTTCTATTTAATTAAATAATATTTAATTAATTAGAGACACTTTCCTTATTTAATTAAATAACTTCATTTAATTAATTAGGGATGGCGTCACATTTAATTAAATAACTTGTTTTATTTAATTAGAAGTAAGTACTCCATTTAATTAAATAATTTCGTTTAATTATTTCAAAATTCTTTTCGAAACTAGTCAACTCAAGTCAACTGTAGTTAAATTTGGTCAACTTTTGGTCAAACTTGATCTTTGCGTATGTGAATATGAGCAAATGTGAGTATGAATTCTAGCAACAATTCGATGCAAATTCTAATTCAATCTTTCAAAATGAAGAGATGAGGGTCTCTTAAAAAGACTTTCCTGGAATTCATCAACAGTTGAGATCGATTTCAATCAACAGTCATGATTAAAAATGATGTTCAGTCATAAAGAGAGGTTTTCAAATTAAAGGGAGTTAACAGATTTAATTTGAGTAAAATAAGAAGTTAACTGATTCAATTTGAGTAGAAAAAGGAGTTAACTGATTTAACTCATTTTTTATCAATAGTGAACTGAAAGTTTCCCTTTTTGAACTGAAGAGAGATTTTGTTGAGATATTTAATTTAATGAAATGAGATATGCTCTCGTAATTACTTTTTCTATTTAATTAAATAATCTTTAATTAATTAGAGACACATTTCTTATTTAATTAAATAAATTCATTTAATTAATTAGGAATCGCTTCTCATTTATTTAAATAACTTTGTTTAATTAATTAGAAGTAAGTATTCCATTTAATTAAATAATTTTGTTTAATTATTTCAAAATTCTTTTCGAGCCTAGTCAACTCAAGTCAACCGTGGTTAAATCTGGTCAACTATTGGTCAAACTTGATCTTTGCGTATATGAATATGAGCAAATGTGAGTATGAATTATAGCAACAATTCAATGCAAATTCTCATTCAACCTTTCAAAATGAAGAGATGAGGGTCTCTTAAATAGACTTTCCTGTAATTCATCAACGGTTAAGATTGATTTCAATCAATGGTCAGGATTAAAGGTGAACTTCAGTCATAAAGGGAGATTTCAAAATTAAAGGGAGTTAATAGATCTAATTTGAGTAAAATAAGGAGTTAACTGGTTCAATTTGAGTAGAAAAAGGAGTTAACTGATTTAACTCATTTTTTATCAATAGTTAACTATAAATTTCCTTTTTTGAACTGAACAGAGATTTTATTGAGATATTTAATTTAATAAAATGAGATAAGCTCTCATTATTACTTTTTCTATTTAATTAAATAATATTTTCTTAATTAAAGACACATTTCTTATTTAATTAAATAACTTAGTTTAATTAATTAGGAATGGCTTCTCATTTAATTAAATAACTTTTTTAAATTAATTAGAAGTAAGTACTCCATTCAATTAAATAATTTCATATAATTATTTACAAATTCTTTTCGAAACTAGTCAACTCATGTCAATCGTGGTTAAATCTGGTCAACTTTTGGTCAAACTTGAACTTTACGTATGTGAGTATGAGAAAATGTGAGTATGAATTCCAGCAACAATTCGATGCAAATTCTCATTCAACCTTTCAAAATGAAGAGATGAAGGTCTCTTAAATAGACTTTCCTGGAATTCATCAACAACTGAGGTCGATTTCAATCAACGGTCAGGATTAAAGGTAAAGTTCAGTCATAAAGAGAGATTTCAAAATTAAAGGGAGTTAACAAATTTAATTTGAGTAAAATAAGCAGTTAACTGATTCAATTTGACTAGAAAAAGGAGTTAGCTGATTTAACTCATTTTTTATCAATAGTGAACTCGAACTGAAGAGAGATTTTGTTGAGATATTTAATTTAATAAAATGAGATATGCTCTCATAATTATTTTTTCTATTTAATTGAATAATCTTTAATTAATTCGAAGCACTTTTCTTATTTAATTAAATAACTGCATTTAATTAATTTGGAATGGCTTCTCATTTAATTAAATGACTTTGTTTAATAAATTAGAAGTAAGTACTCCATTTAATTAACTAATTTCGTTTAATTATTTCAAAATTCTTTTCGAAACTAGTCAACTCATGTCAACTATGGTTAAATCTGGTCAACTTTTGGTGAAACTTGATCTTTGCATATGTGAATATGAGCAAATGTGAGTATGAATTCTAGCAACAATTTGAAGCAAAGTCTCATTCAACCTTTCAAAATGAAGAGATGAGGGTCTCTTATATAGACTTTCCTGGAATTCATCAACGGTAGAGATCGATTTCAAGCAACGGTCAGGATAAAAGCTGAAGTTCAGTCATAAAGGGAGATTTCCAAATTAAAGGGATTTAACAGATTTAATTTGAGTCAAATAAGGAGTTAACTGATTTAGTTTGAGTAGAAAATGGAGTTAACTGATTTAACTCATTTTTGATCAATAGTGAACTGGAAATTTGTCTTTTTGAACTGAAGATAGATTTATTTGAGATATTTAATTTAATAAAATGAGATATGTTCTCATTATTACTTTTCTTATTTAATTAAATAATCTTTAATTAATTAGAGACACTTTTCTTATTTAATTAAATAACTTCATTTAATTAATTAGGAATGGCTTCTCATTTAATTCAATAACTTTGCTTAATTAATTAGAAGTAAGTACTCCATTTAATTAAATAATTTCTATTAATTATTTCAAAATTCTTTTCAAAATGAGTCAATTCTTGTCAACCGTGGTTAAATCTGGTCAACTTTTTGTGAAACTTGATCTTTGCGTATGTGAATATGAGCAAATGTGAGTATTTAGTCCAGCAACAATTCGATGCAAATTCTTATTCAACCTTTCCAAATGAAGAGATGAGGGTCTCTTAAATAGACTTTCTTGGAATTCATCAACGGCTGAGATCGATTGCAATCAATGGTCAGGATTAAAGATAAAGTTCAATCATAAAGGGAGATTACCAAATTAAAGGGAGTTAACAGATTTAATTTGAGTAAAACAAGGAGTTAACTAATTCAATTTGAGTAGAAAAAGGAGTTAATTGATTTAACTCATTTTTTATCAATAGTGAACTGAAAATTTCCCTCTTTGAACTGAAGAGAGATTTTGTTGAGATATTTAATTTAATAAAATGAGATATGCTCTCACAATTACTTTTTCTATTTAATTGAATAATCTTTAATTAATTTGAGGCAATTTTCTTATTTAATTAAATAACTTCATTTAATTAATTTGGAAGGGCTTCTCATTTAATTAAATGACTTTGTTTAATTAATTATAAGTAAGTACTTCATTTAATTAACTAATTTCGTTTAATTATTTCAAATTTTTTTTTGAAACTAGTCAACTCAAGTCAACTGTGGTTAAATCTAGTCAACTTTTGGTCAAACTTGATCTTTGCGTATGTGAATATTAGCAAATGTGAGTATGAATTTCAGCAACAATTCGATGCAAATTCTCATTCAACCTTTCAAAATGAAGAGATGAGGGACTCTTAAATAGACTTTCCTGGAATTCATCAACGGTTGAGATCGATTTCAAGCAATGGTCAGGATTAAAGCTGAAATTCAGTCATAAAGGGAGATTTCCAAATTAAAGGGAGTTAACAGATTTAATTTGAGTAAAATAAGGAGTTAACTGATTCAGTTTGAGTCGAAAAAGGAGTTAACTGAGTTAACTCATTTTTGATCAATAGTGAACTGGAAATTTGCCTTTTTGAACTGAAGAGAGATTTTGTTGAGATATTTAATTTAATAAAATTAGATATGCTCTCATTATTACTTTTTTTATTTAATTCAATAATATTTAATTAATTAGAGACACTTTTCTTATTTAATTAAATAACTTCATTTAATTAATTAGCAATGGCTTCTCATTTAATTAAATAACTTTTTTTAATTAATTAGAAGTAAGTACTCTATTTAATTAAATAATTTCGTTTAATTATTTCAAAATTCTTTTCGAAACAAGTCAACTCAAGTCAATCGTGGTTAAATCTGGTCAATTATTGGTCAAACTTGATCTTTGCGTATGTGAATATGAGCAAATGTGAGTATGAATTCCAACAACAATTCGATGAAAATTCTCATTCAACCTTTCAAAATGAAGAGATGGGGGTCTCTTAAATAGACTTTCCTAAAATTCAGCAACAGTTGAGATCGATTTCAATCAATGGTCAAGATTAAAGGCGAAGTTCAGTCATAAAGGGAGATTTCCAAATTAAAGGGAGTTAACAGATTTAATTTGAGTAAAATAAGGAGTTAACTAATTCAATTTGACTAGAAAAAGGAGTTAACTCATTTAACTCATTTTTGATCAATAGCGAACTGAAAATTTCCCTTTTTTAACTAAATTTAATTAAATAATTCATTTAATTAAATAATTTTATTTAATTATTTTAAAATTCTTTTCGAAAATAGTCAACTCATGTCAACCGTGCTTAAATTTGGTCAACTTTTGGTCAAACTTTATCTTTGCGTATGTGAATATGAGCAAATGTGAGTATGAATTCTAGCAACAATTCGATGCAAATTCGCATTCAACCTATCAAAATGAAGAGATGAGGGTCTCTTAAATAGACTTTTCTAGAATTCATCAACGGTTGACATCGATTTCAATCAACGGTCAGGAATAAAGGTGAAGTTGAGTCATAAAGGGAGATTTCCAAATTAAAGGGAGTTGACAGATTTAATTTCAGCAAAATAAGGAGTTAACTGATTCAATTTGAGTAGAAAAAGGAGTTAACAGATTTAACTCATTTTTTATCAATAGTGAACTAGAAATTTCCCTTTTTGAACTGAGGAGAGATTTTATTGAGATATTTAATTTAATAAAATGAGATATGCTCTCATAATTACTTTTTCTATTTAATTAAATAATCTTTAATTAATTAGAGACACTTTTCTTATTTAATTAAATAACTTAATTTAATTAATTAGGAAAGGTTTCTCATTTAATTAAATAACTTTGTTTAATTAATTAGAAGTAAGTACACCATTTAATTAAATAATTTCGTTTAATTATTTCAAAATTCTTTTCGAAACTAGTTAACTCAAGTCAACCGTGGTTAAATCTAGTCAGCTTTTGGTCAAACTTGAACTTTGCGTATGTGAATATGAGCAAATGTGAGTATGAATTCCAGTAACAATTCGATGAAAATTCTCATTCAACCTTTCAAAATGAAGAGATGAGGGTCTCTTAAATGGAATTTCATAGAATTCATCAACGGTTGAGATCAATTTCAATCAACGGTCAGGATTAAAGGTGAAGTTCATTCATAAAGGGAGATTTCCAAATTAAAGGGAGTTAACAGATTTAATTTGAATAAAATAAGGAGTTAACTGATTCAATTTAAGTAGAAAAAGGAGTTAACTAATTT
The DNA here is from genome assembly GCA_028749045.1 of Cupressus sempervirens. Taxonomy (NCBI): domain Eukaryota; kingdom Viridiplantae; phylum Streptophyta; class Pinopsida; order Cupressales; family Cupressaceae; genus Cupressus; species Cupressus sempervirens. The sequence continues at coordinate 102,828,059 of CM053787.1, forward strand.
AACTCATTTTTTATGAATAGTGAACTGGAAATTTCCCTTTTTGAACTGAAGAGAGATTTTGTTGAGATATTTAATTTAATAAAATGAGATATGCTCTCATAATTACTTTTTCTATTTAATTGAATAATCTTTAATTAATTAGAGACACTTTTCTTATTTAATTAAATAACTTCGTTTAGTTAATTAGGAATGGCTTCTCGTTTAATTAAATAACTTTGTTTAATTAATCAGAAGTAAGTAATCCATTTAATTATAATTTTGTTTAATTATTTCAAAATTCTTTTCGAAACTAGTCAACTGTGGTTAGATCTTGTCAACTTTTGGTCAAACTTGATCTTTGCGTATGTGAATATGAGCAAATGTGAGTATGAATTCTAGCAACAATTCGATGCAAATTCTCATTCAACCTTTCAAAATGAAGAGATGAGGGTCTCTTAAATAGACTTTCCTAGAATTCATGAACGGTTTTCATCGATTTCAATCAATGGTCAGGATTAAAGGTGAAGTTCAGTCATAAAGGGAGATTTCCAAATTAAAAGGAGTTAACATATTTAATTTGAGTAAAATAAGGATTTAACTGATTCAATTTGAGTAGAAAAAGGTGTTAACTGATTTAACTCATTTTTGATCAATAGTGAACTGGAAATTTCCCTTTTTGAACTGAAAAGAGATTTTGTTGAGATATTTAATTTAGTAAAATTAGATATGCTCTCATAATTACTTTTTCTATTTAATTAGATAATCTTTAATTAATTAGAGACACTTTTCTTATTTAATTAAATAACTTGATTTAATTAATTAGGGATGGCTTCTCATTTAATTAAATAGCTTTCTTTAATTAATTAGAAGTAAGTAGTCCATTTAATTAAATAATTTTGTTTTATTATTTCAAAATTCTTTTCGAAACTAGTCAACTCTGTATATGTGAAAATACGGCCTATGCTAACACATACACTTCAACACGGTCCTTATTTGCGGATTCATCGCGGGATGAACATTGAATTGTTCATCCAAAATTTGCCCTGCAAAGCGACCTATTGCCTTCTATCTAAAGGGATTTTGCCTGTTAATATCCTCAAAATCGAAGTCCAGGCAACCAAACCCTCTAAGAATGAAGGATTTGATAATGGAACTAAGCTAAGAATGAGTATACAGATTAATCTAAAAAAATGAAAGATGCAATGCAATCTAAGAACAAATGAAAAAAACTAGATTAAGCATATGCATGATTAAACTAAAATGAGATTAAACTAAGAATGAGAATGTATGCAACAAATGTAAGTAAATATGAGCATGAATTTCAACAGCAATTTGATAGCAAATCAATTCATCATCCTAAAATGAAGAGATGAGGGTTTCTTAAATAGAGTCTCCTAGAATCCTTCAACAGTTGAGATCGATTCAGATCAACGGTCAGGATTGAAGATGAGTTTTAGTCATAAAGGGAGATTCCCAAATTAAAGGGAGTTAACAGACTTAATTTGAGTAAAATAAGAAGTTAACTGTTTTAATTTGAGTAGAAAAAGGAGTTAACTAAGTTAACTTATTTTTTATCAATAGTGAACTGGAAATTCCCCTTTTTGAACTGAAGAGAGATTTTGTTGAGATATTTAATTTAATAAAATGAAATATGCTCTCATAATTACTTTTTCTATTTAATTAAATAATCTTTAATTAATTAGAGACACTTTTGTTTAATTAAATAACTTCATTTAATTAATTAGGAATGTCTTTCCATTTAATTAAATAACATTGTTTAATTAATTAGAAATACCTTTTCCATTTAATTAAATAATTACATTTACTTAATTAAGATAGACTTATTTATTAAATTAAATAAATTTAATTCCATAGTACATTAGCCTTAGGATATAATTATAATTTAATTAAAGTATAAATACTTAATAATGAAATTAAATATTAATCAATAGGTTTAATGTGACTAATACAAGTAACTACTATAGGAATTAAATAATAAGCATGATGAATGTAGATTTATGTTTTCTGCATCTGACAATTAAGTCAAGTAGCGAAAAGCAAAATGAGAATTGCCTATTAGAATAGGACTTTGAAATTATCAGGAATAGACCAGAATTGGTATAATGGCAATGAGCCAATTTTGGGGTATTACATTTTGCCCCTCTTTGAATGAATGTGCAAGCAGTACATTTAATTCAAAGAAAATCAGAAAGCATGATGCAAAGATGAGATTGGTTCCGAAGTTGATGACATGGAGACCAATTGATAAAATTTTAAGGACCATCTCTAGAACAGAGCTTAATCCTAAGGGATCCAAGTAGAACACTTAGATACCTAATAGTGATAGCATTTAAAAGACTACCTCCAGAACAAAGCGTAATCTTTAAGGATCCAAACAGAACGTCTAGATACCTAAAATTGATAGCATTTAGAAGATTATCTCTAGAATAGAGTTTAATCTTCAAGGATCTAGATAGAACACCTAGATACCTAAGATTGATAAGAATTTAGAAGATTATCTCCAGAACAACGCTTAACCTTCAAGGATCCAGATAGAACACCTAGATACCTGAGAGTAATAGCATTGAGAAGATTATCTCCAGAACGAAGCTTAACCTTCAAGGATCTAGATAAAACACCTAGATACATAAAATTGATAGCATTCAGAAGATTATCTCCAGAATGGAGCTTAACCTTCAAGGATCCAAATAGAACACCTACATACCCAAAATTGATAAAAAATAACAAGGTCCCATCATGAGTCATAGAATCATCCCTAGAACGAGGCTTGATCCTCAAGAGTCGGGGTTTAGACTGTCCCAATACCTGTCCATCAAACTCTGAGAAGAGTTGTTATAAGGTTGATCAATTGATGAAAAGATAAGATAGATGGCAGAGATGTCAGATAGAAGGGAACAAAAAGCCCCAAGTAATGAGATGCCCCAACTGACTAGGACATAAGATGGGAACTAGATGCCCCGAGCAATAAGTATTTAATGATGTAATCATCCTGCCCCCTTAGGAGCAAAATCAAAAGATGACACACTAGAAATATGATTTGAAGCAGTATATCATGTCAGCAGAATCTAGAAGGGATCAGAACAATCTAAAGATTGGGTTGATTTGAAATGATTACGAAGTCGTAAAAACTAAGTTTGACCAAAAGTTGACCAGAGTCAGCCACAGTTGACTTAAGTTGACTATTTTCAAAATGAATTTTTAAAATATGGAGAATGTAAAGTTGAAAGGATTCCAAGAATCATAAAGTATCAGAAAGATTTGGGCTGCACAAGCGTTTGATCACGTCGGTCCCCAAAATTTTAAAACTCATTTTAAGGCTCTTAGGTGTGTCAGATTTTGAATTTGATCCCAAAAATGGATCTAGAATGGTCCAATTAGCTAGGGGTGCAATTTTTGTGCAAATTTGAGCACTTTGAAAAATTTGGTCAACACCTATATAATGGCTCGAAGGGCCATTTTCAATTCATTTGTACTTTTGTCTTGTACTGATTTTGAGTTCTAATGTACATGAGATGTATGTTTAGCTAGAATGCATATGTATGAATTGACATCTGACGTGGCGTTGTGTGTTTTTGTTTGACAATCATAGGTATTCCATTGAGGAACGAGAATCGATGAACCAAACGCTTGTGCATCCATAGAGGAATCTGATGCATGTGGAGTATGAACAGGATTACCGTCGAATCGCGTGCTAATGTAAATGAAGTATGCAAGACTATGTTAAATGCAACCCTAGGTCTGGTTACCAAGCCTCGATGATTTATCATCATTGGATATAAAATAAAGCTCGTATGTTATACAATTTCCACTGACATTGCAATCATGAAAATATGAATGTAACATACATTATTGGGATGTCAGGATTAAATGTAAGCATTTGAGGCACAAGAAGCGAGAATGACCAGAACATTTGTCCCTTTTAATGTAGCAAGTTAACATAAGCATCAAAGCATGAATGCTAGGATGACCTAAATGTTGCTTGCATGACAGGCACACCAAACACATGGGAGATTCCTCTTATGCGAAGCATTCAGTATTCATGCTGTCCACAACAACCCTTGCATTTGTAACCTAAGATAGAAGTGTGCTAGATATACTCGCAGTGACCCGTACATTCACTTAATAGGACGAGTATCAATATTTACTATAGCATGAAGAGTTCACTCCAACAAACAAGGAGAAGAACCAATGTCATTGACGTATCTGTATAAAGAGAGTCGAGGTACACACGACCATCTAATATGAGATGGAGGCTCTTATAGTGGACACCCCTCTTATAGGAATAGATCAACTTATTAGAACTAAACCACAAATAGAAAGCAAAGAAAAAGATCATGCCCCCAGTCATTACTTCTCTAGTTGAAGATGACATCATCAAGTTAGTCGAGGAGATATGATAAAGCAAAACAAAGCAAACAAAGAAAATGCTCAGCATATCCAAACAAGTATATCATTGAGTTTAATGTTTTCGGGATGATGTCAAGTGTCAATGTCCAGAATATGTAAGAAAGAAATCTCTTCAGTAGGGTGACAACAGTAGGCAAACAGAGTCAGAATGACGGGTGACTGTCGCGTAGGAGATTCTATGAGGAGAATCTCGAAAAGAGTGACACTAGCGATAGTAGGCAGATGCAGTCAGAATGACTGGTGACTATCGCGTAGGAGATTCTATGAGGAGAATCTCGAAAAGAGTGACACTAGCGATAGTAGGTAGATGCAGTCAGAACGACTGGTGACTGTCACGTAGGAGATTCTATGAGGAGAATCTCGAAAAGAGTGACACTGGTGATAGTAGGCAGACGCAGTCAGAACGACTGGTAACTGTCGCGTAGGAGATTCTATGAGGAGAATCTTGAAAAGAGTGACATTGGCGACAGTAGGCAGATGCAGTCAGAACAACTAGTGACTGTCGTGTAGGAGATTCTATGATGAGAATCTTGAAAAGAGTGACACTGGCGACAGTAGGCAGATGCAGTCAGAACGACTGGTGACTGTCGCGTAGGAGATTCTATGATGAGAATCTCCAAAAAGAGTGACACTAAGGGGGGGATGCCCCCGAGCTATGACAAGACTCAATCCATGGATACATGAGCAGGAAAAGAAGGAAAGGGAAAGCATGAAACTGACTAACAAGAGGCGCCTGTTTACTAGGTTTTCACCTTCTTGGCAGATTTTTTTTTCTTTTTTTTTTTTGGTATTATGAAGGCACCTATTGCTAGGTTTTTACCAGGGTAACAACTTTTTTGAGACTTTTTCTGATTTTTAGGATTTTTTTTCCAAGACATTTAGATATGTATAGAGAGCTTGCTGAGATTGAATCAACTGTAAAACCACTTCAGGTGGAGAGTGTTCATAGGCTCTTTAAGCACTTCTCCTTCAATTGTGGAAAGTTGATAAGTGCCAGATCCATATACTGCAGTAATGATGTAAGGACCTAGCCAGTTTGGTTCAAACTTTCCCTTTTGCATTCGTTGTTGTTGATTCTTAGGATTCTCTCTTAGGACGAGATCACCTAGCTGGAAGTCACATGGCCTAATTCTCCTATTGTAACTTCATGTCATTCTTTGTTGATATGCTCATAGATGATCATAGGCCACTTGTCGTCGTTCATCTAGCAACACAAGTTCTTGAAGCCGAGCTATCCTATAGTCATCATCTGTGATAAGGCCTTTCATAGAAATTCTCAAGGTAGGAATCTCGACCTCTATCGGAAGCACAGCATCTGCCCCATATACTAACACAAAAAGAGTCATGCCCATTGGAGTTCTAATGCTTGTTCTATATGCCCATAGGGCTGGATTGATCTGGAGATGCCAGTCTTGCCCTGACTTACTGACTGTGCGATGAAGAATTTTTAGGATCGCCTTATTGGATGCCTCAGCTTGGCCATTACCTTGGGGGTAATAAATGGAAGACCAATGTTGTGTAATTTTGAATTTCTTGCATAGTTCCTTAAGGTCTTTATTTTTGAATTTTCCTCCATTATCAGTAATGATTGAGGACGGTATACCATATCTACAGATGATGTAGTTTGTGATAAAAAGCGCTATAGTTTTTCCATCTACAATTGTGAGAGGGACTGCCTCTACCCATTTCGTGAAATAATTTGTAGCGATGATAATGAACTTATGTCCATTAGAAGAGGTTGGGTGAATCTGTCCCACCATGTCAAAGGCCCATTGTTGAAATGGCCATGTTGTAGTAGAGGGAATCAACTCTCTAGCTAGAGCGTGAATGAGATTCCCGTGTAGTTGACACTGTTTGTAGCACCTAGTATATCTAATAGCTTCTTGCTCCATTTTAGGCCAGTAGTAACCATCACGAAGGAGTTTGCGAGCTAGTGTTAGGCCATTGGAATGAGATCTGCAAATGCCTTCATGAACATCAATTAGTGCACGTTTGGACTCATCGGGTTCTAAACACCTAAGGAGTGTTCTGTCAAGACCTCTCCTATATAGATCGTCAACAATAATGACATAATGTGAAGCGTTACGGATTAGGTAACATTTCTCATTCTGGGTTGGACCTTCTGGAATGGTTTGATTACGAAGGTAGGAATAGATGTGAAGGTAGCAGGATGATTCTTGTCCTATAATAGAATAGATCATCTTGGAATCAGGTGTGTCATAGGCTAGGTAGTGTAACGCTTCCACCAAGAACTCGTGTCAGAGATCTTTTTTGGCATTTGTAGAAGGGAGGCCAGAGTGGCCATGGCATCAGCCGCTTTATTATCTATGTGTGTAACCTGTTGGAAGGTGATGTGTGCAAAATATTTTGTCAAGTCATCAACCATGCATTTTTAAGGAATTAGTTTTTCATCCTTTGTTTGATACACATCATTTACTTGGTTGATGACAAGCTGAGAGTCACCAAAGATATCCAATTGATCTACTCTCCATTTAGCTGCAATTTTCATACCATTGATCAAAGCTTCATATTCAGCAATGTTATTTGTACAAGGAAACATAATCTTGTATGCTTTGGGCAATGAGTATTTCTGTGGTGTGATGGAAAGTAATCCAGCACCTGATCCTTGTTGTGTGAAGGATCCATCGAAGAACATAACCCATGTATGGTGAGTGAGTGTTAGAATTGACTCATCTGGAAAATCAATGTTTATAGGTAGAAGACTCTGTATGGGTGCCTTAGCCAGCTAGTCTGCAATTGCCTGTCCCTTTATAGCTTTGCGTTCAACATATTGGATGTCAAACTCACTTAGTATCATGACCCATTTAGCCAATCTTCCTGTGAGAGTTGCCTTACTGAGCAAATACTTTAATGGATCTATTTTAGCCACAAGCCATGTAGTGTGGGCAAGCATGTAGTGTCTCAACTTTTGGGAAGCAAAGACAACTGCCAAGCAAGCTTTCTCAATAATACTGTAGTTTTTCTCATAAGAGACCAATGTTTGGCTCAAGTAATAAATAGCTCTTTCTTTGTTATCACTATCTTCCTGAGCCAACAGGATTCCCAAAGATGTTTCAGTGGCTGAAATGTATAAAAGCAAAGGTTTCCCATGCATAGGAGGCATCAGGATTGGTGGATTGACAAGATATTGTTTAATATGTGTTAAGCTTCGCTCACAATCCTAGCTCCACTTGAATTTCACACCCTTATGTAAGGTCTTTGTGAAGGGTTGCGATTTATCTGCCAATTGTGAAATAAATCTATGAATAGATTGAAGCCTTCCCTGTAGTCCTCTCATCTGACTGATGTTTCGAGGTGGTGGCATGTCCATTATTGCTTGTACCTTTTTTGGATCTACTTCGATTCCCTTTGTAGAAATAATATATCCTAATAGTTTTCCTGATGTGACACCAAATGCGCATTTCTTAGGATTGAGCTGAAGACTAAACTTTTCCATACGATCTAGGATTGGTCCCAAATCTTGCAAATGAGTATTGCATTTAGCGCTTTTGACCAAATTATCATCAACATAGTCCTCCATAGTTCTATGCATCATGTCATGGAAAATTGTAGTAACAGCCCGTTGATATGTAGCTCCAGCATTCTTTAAACCAAATGGCATCACATTCCAACAAAAGGTTCCCCATGCACATGTGAAAGTTGTTTTCTCTTGACCTTTTGGCACAATTTTTATCTAATTGTATCCAGAAAAACCATCCATAAGTGAGTACATCTCATAACCAGCTGTCATGTCCATGATCATATCAATATTAGGGAGCGGAAAATCATCTTTAGGACATGCCAAGTTAAGATCACGGAAGTCTGTACAAACTTTGATAGACTTATCATGCTTGGACACAGGGACAATATTGGATATCCATTCAGCATAATCAATTGCATGAATGAAACCAGCCTTCAGAAGTTTCTCCAATTCGGCTTTGACTAGTAATGCAACATGAGGATGCATTTTTTGAAGCTTCTTTTTAACTGGTTTTATGCCTGGTGTCATGGACAAGTGATGCATAATAAGATCAGGATCCAATCCTAGCATGTCAGAATATGTCCAGGCAAAATTTATTTTCTTTCCCTTGAAAAAGGCAATGAATTTTTCCTTTTCTTCAGTTGATAATGACTGAGCCAGATGTATCACATGAGGATGTTCTTCTGTGCCCAAGTTAATCGGCTATGTTGGCTCTATTAACACTGATGATCTCTCCTGAAAGTGACTGGGAAGGACATCAAATATCTCATCCACGGGCACCTCAGAGAGGTTTTCACCCTTGGATACATCTTTTGTTTTTTACTTTTTTTGGATCCGACACTGCCACAATGTGGTTTTCACCATCAGACCTCTTGCATTTTTTCTTTTTAATTATGTGACTGAGATATTTGATGTCGGCCTCAGTCATGTTGGCGCTCTGCTCATTGGTGGAAGACGTTACAGGTTCGATAGCATTTAGGTAACAGGCAAGAGTATAGTCATTTTGGAATGTGGGGACTTTGTTAGATGCATTGGGGTTCCAATCTATAAGCTCGGGATGTGCGAGTGAGAGAGTAGTGGCTGGTTCAATTGCATTCACAGTATAGTTATTAAATGCGTGGACCAGCAATTCAAGACCTACGTCGACCTCACCCATTGGTGTATTCAAACATCTCAGAGTATGAACATTAGTAATTGATGACTCTAAGACACTAGTTGGATTAGACCCCTGTGACCTATCCCTAGACGTTTCACTCACATCGATTTGATTTTCATAGACATGCACTTGGTCAATGTCTTTATCAACAGTCATTTCTAAAAGATTGTCAAATTCATATTCATGAGAATCGGTGCTACATGGTGAGAGACTATAGAACTCCCCAACAGTGATAGGGACATACTCTCCTTTAGCCTCCGTATTCTTACACAAATACTCAATATGGCATGACTGACTAGATTCCCCCTTTTTTGAATGATATTTGAATTTCTTAGTATTGTCCTCAAAAGAATCACTAGTATCATCTACAGTGCTAACACGTGGCACAAAGTCATCTAGCTCAGCAAAGAATTTAGCAAGATCATAAGGAATAGGATGAGCGTAAGAATCCTCATCATTAGATTCTTTCTCTTGAGTACCTAATTCAAATTGTGACTCATTTTTAGATGAACTCTCAGGTACGGGTATGAATTTATTGTATCCCAAATGGAAAGGGACCTTCTTGAACCCTAGGCCAGTTGTGTCACTGTTGCTTAAAGCTGTTGCTTTGACAGGATCTATTAAACTATTATTATTGCACCCAATAGGGCCGGTTCCCTTGTAGCCAAAACACTTCATAAGCTTAAGACCAGGTCCATAATTCTTAGGAGTGATTTCTCGAACTTGTTCTGTTAGGTCTACTGGAGACTCTTCTTTGTAAAGCCATGTAGCAATGGCTCCATTTTCACTTTCATCTTCTAAGGGAACTGTAACTTTGACAAAAGAGCCATTAAACTTGGTCTGAGGTGTCAACACAAATGGCTTCTTTGCTACTGAGGGTCTCCCAAAATGTCGAGGGGACTCTAGAATTGATGTCAATGATAACACTAGTTCCATGTGGTACTCTCCCATACCAGTTTCTTTCAATTTAAATGACTACTCAATTTGTTTCAGCTTATTGTTGTGACAATCAGTAGACTCATGGTTAGTAGGGATGAAAGAATCAATAGCTTTGAGCATATTGCAAGTGTAGCTAGTAGTTGCAGGAATAGTAACTTCAGAGCCATGAAATGGGAATTTAATGCATTGGTGGTATGTGGATGGCACAGCGCGCATCTCATGTATCCATGGCCGTCCCAACAGAATGTTGTAGGCTAAGGGAATGTCAAGCACCTGACAGGTGACATCCCTTTCAACAGGACCAACGCGAATTGGTAAAGTCACAAGACCTAGTGACTTTCATTCTACTTCATTGTATGCTTTAATAGTGATCTTTTGTCGAGGATCAATAGAGTCCTCAGAATAATCCAATTGTCTAAGCAGAGCCGCATAAACAATATTTAGGCCAGCGCCATTGTCAATGAGTACCCGATGAACACGTGTCTAGTGGATCATAACCTCAATGTGTAGAGGCTGATTGTGTGGGTGATTCAGTGAGTTGTCATCTTTCTCAGAGAAGGTCATAAGATGAGTTGAGGTCAGGTGACCTACCATGGATTGAAATCGTTCAAGATCAAGATCCTGAGGAATGTTTGCCTTAGTGAGGGCTTTGTCCAGAATTTGCCTATGAGCAGGGGAGATTTTAAGCAGTTCAAATATAGAAATGTGAGCATTGGTTCATTTAAATTGATCTAGAACACTATAACTGGTTGTAGTCAAGTTCTTCGTGTATTTTGCACCTTTACCAGATGGACCAGTAAGGACTTTGTCCTTGTGTTGTTCGAGATTTGAAGTAGGAGGTGTAGGGCCTTTGAGCATCAATTTTGCATGAGAGCGAGTAACAGCATTAGCACAATGTTGCGAAGATGCATTATCCATGTTATTGGAAGTAGGGCCTCTCAAGACAAATGGTGTCTTGGGTTTATCGTTATCTTGCTTCCCCTTTATGGTAATAACGTCGCAATATTCAAAATCTACAGGTTCAACCATGTGAATGACATTGTCATCATTGGAATACGTATAGTTGACCTTATTGTAGGGTTCTAGTTTCAAAGTCTCTCCTTTTTCATAAGGTGGGAAAGGCTATTTGAACGCCTTGTGGTCCGAGTTTTTGTTATGTCCATCTACCACAAGTTCACCAACATCAATCATGTCCTAGACTTTATGATGTAAGTTTATACAGTTGATGGTTTTATGTCCCTTGTTTTGCTTATACTCACAAAATGAGGTCTCATTCCACCATGGTGGACGTGGTTGTGGATCATAGGGACGAGGGTTATCCATTAGTGAGATAAGCTTGTGTTGTAGCAATGTTTTGTAAACCACATCCAAAGGTTCTCCTAAAGGCGTATACTCTCACTTGGGTCATGTTGCCCATGAGTTTCTCGGTTTGTTCCCAAATGTCTTATTGTTAGGAGGAGGCTTCTCAGCACTTTTGGCCTCTTTGAAGTAGTTTGTGAGATTAAATGTTGCCTTAGCAGATTTTGGTGTGACATTATCAACAACCCCATCATGTACAATTTCTCGGTTCTTGTTGACATGTTTGGTTTTATCCTTGTTGGAAGTGGAACCTTGTTTTGAGTGTCTCTGAAGAGTGAGCTCACCTTTCTTAACCATAAATTCTTCGATACGGACAGCCTATGTAATCATGTCTTCAAAGGTACATGGAACTTGTAGTTGGACTCTATACTCGAAATTAGGTAAGAAGTTATCAGTGAAAATGTCGAGCTTCTCCGTTTCTAAGATTTTATAGGAGTACTTGGTATAAAGTTGTCTCCACCGTTGGAGGAAAGTGAGAAAAGGCTCACCAACCTTCTATTTAAGGTTGCATAGATCTCGAATATTTACAGGATGTTGAATGTTATGAGAATATTGCTGAACAAATGAATTAGCAATTTCGTCAAACGTCTTGATACCAAGAGGTAAATGCGAGAACCACTCCAAAGCTTGACCACCTAGGCTTCTAGGGAATAAATGCATGAGGTACATTTGATTGTGTATAAACTCCATAGACAAAGTGCCAAATTCCTGCAAGTGATCTTGGGGATTAGTAGTACCAAAGTACTTGTCATATTTGGGTAGTTCTACACCTCTTGGGAAAGGCGGCATGTTTATACTTTTGTCAAATGGAAATGAACAAAGAGCGTCCAATGTGTATGTCTTTTTGGGTTTCTCTTTCTCATGCATCATCTGATCCAATTGGTCTTGCATAATTTTTAGTTTTTTTTGGAGTTTAGTGGTCTCAGTTTCTTCTCCACGTGTGATAATGGTCTCCACATCGAAATGTGTGGGCAGTTTAGCTCCCTCTTGGGCGAGTTTGAGAAAGTACTTTTCTTTCTCTTCGTTGATTAGGATTCCCATGACCTTCTGAAAGTTTTTGTCTCTCCGACATCTTTCTATGTGTTCAGGAAGGATTTCCACCTCTTCTTGTTCTTCATCAGTGTCATTTTCTTTGTCTTTCTCCTTGTCATCCCTAGGTTGTTCTTGATATCGACTATGGCTACCCCGTTCAGGTTCACAATTAGTCATTATAGGAACTTGTTCAATTTTCGTACGTTGTGTTTGAAAAGGGTCCGTGGAGGAAGGGTCATACATTGTGTTTGAGAATGCAGGACTCTTACCTATCTCAGTATCCTTTTGGTAAAAAGGATTCCTAATTTGTTGCAAATTGGAAAATGTTCGTTGAACTTGAGATGACCTTGCAGGTGAGGAAGACTGTGAAGACGCCTCACTAGCCAAACTGGATATAGATTGCGTAGCGAAAGGTAAGCTACCTCTGCTGCGATTACGACCCCTAGCACAACCACGTCTAATGTTATTAGGATAAAACACGTTGCCACTTCTGGTTGTGACAGTCATAGGCAAGGACAAGAAGCTAGAACCTAGACAAGGACTATACTAAGACTAAATCTCAAAAAGGACAAGATAGTAGCAAGAATGCTATTCACTAAGGCACAAATGGTCTAATTTAAAGGCTAGAATAGCCAGAGATTATGACCACTACAGCACAAAGTATGGCAAGCATTAAGACGAGAACCAAGATTACGTATGAGATGAGACTAGTCAAGGTATAAGACACAAGTTTTCAATTAAGCGAAGTGTCACTATTCTAGGACTGTTTGCAAACAAAGAGTAATAAATTGACGTAGAAAAGGAAAGCGTGCAGGCCATAGATAGCTAGAACAGACCCAAATTGTAAATGTTGATACAAAATCTCACGTGGAAAAACTTTACGGATCGCGTGAAGATGTTTCTGTCTCGCGCGAAGATTAGTAACAATTTTTAATTTCGCGTGAGAATGTTTTATGAATCACGTGAAGATGCGCAACAGAACTTTAATTTTGCATGAGGGCAAAATAGCTTCGCACGAGAGAAAAATGATTTTGCGCGAGACCAAAATGATTTCGTGCGAAAGGACAGAACAGTTTCACAACAGCGACTAATTTTGACAAAATTTTTGATCAATCCAATAACTAGGAAGATAAACAGGCACATAGAACAGCAAGCAAGTGATTTCAAGCACGTCTAAAAACAATGAGCAAGGGCAAAAGAAACCTTGCGCATGAACAATCAAGTTACTTAGTTTTTGTTAATCCCTAAGAGAGCTATTTGTGTACATTTTCAAAGAGTTTTGCAATCATCGCACACATTCCTAGAAAATAAAAGTTGGCTTCTCTAAGGTATTTAATAATGGTTTGACTCTGCAACTTTTATGGCTCACAGGGGTGACCTCCAATCCTGGTGCACTGAGGTTTTGACACAGTCTAAGAACTTAATCTTCAAGAGCTTCTAGGGAGATCTGAAAACCCACAATGAACCACACCCATGGAGATTTCTTCCACAATGACATTTATATAGGATTGTCACTACCATGGCAAAAATGGCTATTACCGCTTGAGGTTCCATCATCACAATTTTCCCTGTAGAGGGATTGTCTACTATGGTTAAGCCTCTCTAAAGGTGACTGACTCACAATAGTATACCACAAGGGGACTTAGCTTCCAGATTCAAGGTTTTGACACCTTTTCACCTTTAGCCCAATCAAAACAAACAGATTAATCCGACACGCTAGACTAAGATTATCTCTTAAAGATCTATGATATCATCTTCCTGTGATCTATCAACCTCTCCGAAGAAAGGATGCCTTAATGAACAAGTCGAAGATTCATCTATCTACGAGATGCTCAAAGTATCCTCCCCACCCATAAGGAATCCGTCTTAGAGAGGAGTTTCACTAGCAACCCACTCCTTCAAGATCCACAAATAGTGTTCATGGGGGCTATATTACTATGTGTGTACAGATGTTAATTCCCGAAAGCAAATCTATCTAAAAGTAATCAAAAAGCACAAGGTGGTACACTTAATGCTTTAACTAATGTGAGGTGAGTCCAAAGATGTGGAACATTTAACCCCTCACACAAGCCAAAACGAGTCCACAACTTAGAAATTAGTGAGTTCTAAAAAGCACAAAAGGGTTGCATTGTGGAGCCTTTAACGCTTATGTCCTGTAGACCCTTCCCCTATTTAACGTGGTGCTGAGCTTGCAACCACAGGGTAGAACGAGGGGCCGGCGGATTAGCGAGTCCAATAACCCAAGATAGCTAATCAGATCTATCACTAAAGACTAAGCCTGCTAAATGACTACTAATAGAGATCACACCCTAGTATGAGTTTATGCATGTGTTGTAAAATGGAAATACAGAAGGAAACACACAAGCTCAACATGAAAGATGTTTGTTTTAGATCCAAATGAAATGTTATTAGCTGATGAAGATTACCTGGTGATCCTCGCAACGCGCTTAGTAGATTTTTACCTATTTCTGACAACTTTAGCATGCTTTTCCCATTGTTCCACAAACCGCTGCTATGCTTTTCAAAAAAATCAAAAAACATAGAAACACTAGAAATCGCGAACAATCAACAAAAAAATTTGAAAACACGCAAATCAATGCAAAAAATTTGCCTCTGTCAGCAGAGTTTCGCGTGAAATTCCTAACAGTCCGCGTGAAGAAGTTTTACGACCCGCGTGAAATCAAATTTGGCTCGCACGAGATTAAATTTGGCTCGCGCGAATTTAAACTTAGCTTGTGCGAAGAAACAGGTCTCGCGCGAAGCTTCACGCGCCAAAAAACTTTCTCGCGTGATGCGAAAAGAATCTTCATGTGAAGATTCTAGATCCTCATGCAAAAATGAATAGCTTCGTGCGAAGATCTGAATCTGTATGGAACAGTACGGACAGAGAACAAAAAAATGATTTAAAAAATACAGAAAGAGTCCAAAAAAATTGATTTTCGAGCCCCACGGTGGGCGCCAAAAATGTATATGTGAAAATGCAGCCTATGCTAACACATACACTTCAACACGGTCCTTATTTGTAGATTCATCGTGGAATGAACATTGAATTGTTCATCCGAAATTTGCCCTGCAAAGCGACCTGTTGCCTTCTATCTAAAGGGATTTTGCCTATTAATATCCTCAGAATTGAGGTGCAGGCAACCAGACCCTCTAAGAACGAAAGATTTGACAATGGAATTAAGCTAAGAATGAGTATACAGATTAATATAAAAAAATGAAAGATGCAATGTAATCTAAGAACAAATGAAACAAACTAGATTAAGCATATGCATGATTAAACTAAAATGAGATTAAACTAAGAATGAGAATGTATGCAACAAATGTAAGTAAATATGAGCATGAATTTAACCAGTAATTTGATAGCAAATCAATTCATCATCCTAAAATGAAGAGACGAGGGTTTCTTAAATAGAGTATCCTAGAATCCATCAACGGTTGAGATCGATTCAAATCAAAGGTCAGGATTGAAGATGAGTTTCAGTCATAAAAGGAGATTCCTAAATTAAAGGGAGTTAACAGACTTAATTTGAGTAAAATAAGGAGTTAACTGTTTTAATTTGAGTAGAAAAAGGAGTTAACTGAGTTAACTTATTTTTGATCAATAGTGAACTGGAAATTCCCCTTTTTGAACTGAAGAGAGATTTTGTTGAGATATTTAATTTAATAAAATGAAATATGCTCTCATAATTACTTTTTCTATTTAATTAAATAATCTTTAATTAATTAGAGACACTTTTGTTTAATTAAATAACTTCATTTAATTAATTAGGAATGTCTTCCCATTTAATTAAATAATTTTTTTTAATTAATTAAAAATACCTTTCCCATTTAATTAAATAATTACATTTAATTAATTAAGATAGGTGTATTTATTAAATTAAATAAATTTAATTGCATAGTACATTAGCCTTAGGATATAATTATAATCTAATTAAAGTATAAATACTTAATAATTAAATTAAATATTAATCAATAGGTTTAATGTGACTAATACGAGTAAATACTATAGGAATTAAATAATAAGCATGATGAATGCAGATTTATGTTTTCTGCATCTGACAATTAAGTCAAGTAGCGAATAGCAGAATGAGAATTGAATATTAGAATAGGACTTTGAAATTATCAGGAATAGACCAGAATTGGTATAATGGCAATGAGCCAATTTTGGGGTATTACAAACTCAAGTCAACCGTGGTTAAATCTGATCAACTTTTGGTCAAACTTGATCTTTGCGTATGTGAATATGAGCAAATGTGAGCATGAATTCTACCAATAATTCGATGCAAATTCTCATTCAACCTTTCAAAATGAAGAGATGAGGGTCTCTTAAATAGACTTTCCTAGAATTCATCAGCGGTTGAGATCGATTTCAATCAATGGTCATGATTAAAGGTGAAGTTCAGTCATAAAGGGAGATTTCCAAATTAAAGAGAGTTAACAGATTTAATTTGAGTAAAATAAGGAGTTAACTGATTCAATTTGAGTAGAAAAAGGAGTTAACTAATTTAACTCATTTTTGATCAATAGTGAACTGAAAATTTTCTTTTTTGAAATGAAGAAAGATTTTGTTGAGATATTTAATTTAATAAAATGAGATATGCTCTCATAATTATTTTTTCTATTTAATTAAATAATCTTTAATTAATTAGAGACACTTTTCTTATTTAATTAAATAACTTCATTTAATTAATTAGGAATGGCTTCTCATTTAATTAAATAACTTTGTTTAATTAATTAAGAATAAGTACTCCATTTAATTAAATAATTTTGTTTAATTATTTCAAAATTCTTTTCAAAACTAGTCAACTCAAGTCAACCGTGGTTAAATCTTGTCAACTTTTAGTCAAACTTGATCTTTGCGTATGTGAATATGAGCAAATGTGAGTATGAATTCCAACAACAACTCGATGCAAATTCTCATTCAACCTTTCTAAATGAAAAGATGAGGGTCTATTAAATAGACTTTCCTTGAATTCATCAATGGTTGAGATCGATTTCAATCAACGGTCAGGATTAAAGGTGAAGTTCAGTCATAAAGGGAGATTTTCAAATTAAAGGGAGTTAACAGATTTAATTTGAGTAAAATAAGGATTTAACTTATTCAATTTGAGTAGAAAAAGCAGTTAACTGATTTAACTCATTTTTGAGAAATAGTGAACTGAAAATTTCCCTTTTTGAACTGAAGAGAGATTTTGTTGAGATATTTAATTTAATAAAATGAGACATGCTCTCATAATTTCTTTTTCTATTTAATTAAATAATCTTTAATTAATTAGAGACACTTTTCTTATTTAATTAAATAACTTGAATTAAATATTTAGGAATGGCTTCTCATATAATTAAATAACTTTTTTTAATTAATTAGAAGTAATTAATTCATTTAATTTTAATTTCACTTAATTATTTCAAAATTGTTTTCGAAACTAGTCAACTCAAGTCAACCGTGGTTAAATCAGGTCAACTTTTGGTCAAACTTGATCTTTACGAATGTGAATATGAGCAAATGTGAGTATGAATTTCAGCAACAATTCGATGCAAATTCTCATTCAACCTTTCAAAATGAAGAGATGAGGGTCTCTTAAATAGACTTTCCTAGAATTCATCAATGGCTGAGATCGATTTCAATCAACGGTCAGGATTAAAGGTGAAGTTCAGTCATAAAGGGAAATTTTCAAATTAAAGGCAGTTAACAGATTTAATTTGAGTAAAATAACAAGTTAACTGATTCAATTTGAGTAGAAAAAGGAGTTAACTGATTTAACTCATTTTTTATCAATAGTGAACTGGAAATTTCCCTTTTTGAACTTAACAGAGATTTTGTAGAGATATTTAATTCAATAAAATGAGATATGCTCTTATAATTACTTTTTTTATTTAATTAAATAATCTTTAATTAATTAGAGACACTCTTCTTATTAAATTAAATAACTTCATTTAATTAATTAGGAATGACTTCTCATTTAATTAAATAACTTTGTTCAACTAATTAGAACAAAGTACTCCATTGAATTAAATAATTTCATTTAATTAATTCAAAATTCTTTTCGAAACTAGTCAACTCAAGTAAACCGTGGTTAAATCTGGTCAACTTTTGGTCAATCTTCATCTTTGCGTATGTGAATATGAGCAAATGTGAGTATGAATTCTAGCAACAATTTGATGCAAATTCTCATTCAACCTTTCAAAATGAAGAGATGAGGGTCTCTTAAATAGACTTTGTTGGAATTCATCAACGGTTGAGATCGATTTCAATCAACGGACAAGATTAAAGATGAAGTTCAGTCATAAAGGGAGATTGCCAAATTAAAGGGAGTTAATAGATTTAATTTGAGTAAAATAAGGAGTTAACTGATTCAATTTGAGTAGAAAAAGGAGTTAACTAATTTAACTCATTTTTTATCAATAGTGAACTGGAAATTTTCCTTTTATAACTGAAGAGAGATTTTGTTGAGATATTTAATTTAATAAAATAAGATATGCTGTCATAATTACTTTTTCTATTTATTTAAATAATCTTTAATTAATTAAATTTCCCTTTTTGAACTGAAGAGAGATTTTGTTGAGATGTTTAATTTAATAAAATGATATATGCTCTCATAATTACTTTTTCTATTTAATTAAATAATCTTTAATTAATTAGAAACACTTTTCTTATTTAATTAATTAACTTCATTTAATTAATTAGGAATGGCTTCTTATTTAATTAAATAACTTTGTTTAATTAATTAGAAGTAAGTACTCCATTTAATTAAATAATTTTTTTTAATTATTTCAAAATTCTTTTCGAAACTAGTCAACTCAAGTCAAACGAGGTTAAATCTGGTCAACTTTTGGTCAAACTTGATCTTTGCGTATGTGAATATGAGAAAATGTGAGTATGAATTCAAGCAACAATTCGATGCAAATTCTCATTCAACCTTTCAAGATGAAGAGATGAGGGTCTCTTAAGTAGACTTTCCTGAAATTCATCAATAGTTGAGAACGATTTCAATCAACGGTCAGGATTAAAAGTGAATTTCAGTCATAAAGAGAGATTTTCAAATTAAAGGGAGTTAACAGATTTAATTCGAGTAAAATAAGGAGTTAACTGATTCAATTTGAGTAGAAATAGAAGTCAACTGATTTAACTCATTTTTGATCAATAGTGAACTGGAAATTTCCCTTTTTGAACTGAAGAGAGATTTTGTGGAGATATTTAATTTAATAAAATGAGATATGCTCTTATAATTACTTTTTCTATTTAATTAAATAATCTTTAATTAATTAGAGACACTTTTTTTATTTAATTAAATAACTTCATTTAACTAATTAGGAATGGCTTCTCATTTAATTAAATAACTTTGTTTAATTAATTAGAAGTAAGTACTCCATTTCATTAAATAACTTCGTTTAATTATTTCAAAATTCTTTTTGAAACTAGTCAACTTAAGTCAACTGTGGTTAAATCTGGTCAACTTTTGGTGAAACTTGATCTTTGCGTATGTGAATACAAGCAAATGTGAGTATGAATTCCGGTAACAATTCGATGCAAATTCTCATTCAACCTTTCAAAATGAAGAGATGAGGGTCTCTTAAATAGACTTTTCTGAAATTCATCAACGGTTGAGATCGATTTCAATCAACGGTCAGGATTAAAGGTGAAGTTCAGTCATAAAGGGAGATATCCAAATTAAAGAGAGTTAACAAATTTAATTTGAGTAAAATAAGGAGTTAACTGATTCAATTTGACTAGAAAAAGGAGTCAACTAATTTAACTCATTTTTGATCAATAGTGAACTGGAAATTTCCCTTTTTGAACTGAAGATAGATTTTGTAGAGATATTTAATTTGGTAAAATGAGATATGCTCTCATAATTACTTTTTCTATTTAATTAAATAATCTTTAATTAATTAGAGGCACTTATCTTATTTAATTAAATAACTTCATTTAATTAATTAGGAATGGCTTCTCATTTAATTAAATAACTTTGTTTAGTTAATTAGAAGTAAGTACTCTATTTAATTAAATAATTTCGATTAATTATTTTAAAATACTTTTCAAAACTAGTCAACTCAAGTCCACCGTGGTTAACTCTGGTCAACTTTTGGTCAAACTTGATCTTTGCAAATGTGAATATAAGCAAATGTGAGTATATATTCAAGCAACAATTCGATGCAAATTCTCATTCAACCTTTCAAAATTAAGAGATGAGGGTTTCTTAAATAGACTTTCCTGGAATTCATCAACGGTTGAGATCGATTTCAATCAACGGTCAGGATTAAAGGTGAAGTTCAGTCATAAAGGCAGATTTTCAAATAAAAGGGAGTTAACATATTTAATTTGAGTAAAATAATAAGTTAACTGATTCAATTTGAGTAAAAAAAAGAGTTAACTGATTCAATTTGAGTAGAAAAAGGAGTTAACTGATTTCACTCATTTTTTATCAATAGTGAACGAGAAATTTTCCTTTTTGAACTGAAGAGAGATTTTGTTGAGATATTTAATTTGATAAAATGAGATATGCTCTCATAATTACTTTTTCTATTTACTTACTAATCTTTAATTAATCAGAGACACTTTTCTTATTTAATTAAATAACTTCATTTATTTAATTAGAAATGGCTTCTCATTTAATTAAATAACTTTGTCTAATTAATTAGAAGTACTCCATTTAATTAAATAATTTTATTTAATTATTTCAAAATTCTTTTCGAAACTAGTCAACTCAAGTCAACTATGGTTAAATCTGGTCAACTTTTAGTCAAACTTGGTCTTTGCATATGTGAATATAAGAAAATGTGAGTATGAATTCCAAGAACAATTCAATGCAAATTATCATTCAACCTTTCAAAATGAATAGATGAGGGTCTCTTAAATA
The DNA here is from genome assembly GCA_028749045.1 of Cupressus sempervirens. Taxonomy (NCBI): domain Eukaryota; kingdom Viridiplantae; phylum Streptophyta; class Pinopsida; order Cupressales; family Cupressaceae; genus Cupressus; species Cupressus sempervirens. The sequence goes on from CM053787.1 coordinate 102,849,294, forward strand.
GACTTTCCTAGAAATCTTCAATGGTTGAAATCGATTTCAATCAATGGTCAGGATTAAAGGTGAGGTTCAGTCATAAAGGAAGATTTCCAAACTAAAGGGAGTTAACAGATTTAATTTGAGTAAAATAAGGTGTTAACTAATTCAATTTGAGTAGAAAAAGGAGTTAACTGATTTAAGTCATTTTTGATCAATAGTGAACTGAAAATTTTCCTTTTTGAACTGAAGAGAGATTTTGTTGAGATATTTAATTTAATAAAATGAGATATGCTCTCATAATTACTTTTTTTATTTAATTAAATAATCTTTAATTAATTAGAGAGGCTTTTCTTATTTAATTAAATAAATTCATTTAATTAATTAGGAATGGCTACTCATTTAATTAAATAACTTTTTTTAATTAATTAGAAGTTAGTACTCAATTTAATTAAATAACTTCGTTTAATTATTTTAAAATTCTTTTTGAAGCTAGTCAACTTAAGTCAACCGTGGTCAAATCTTGTCAACTTTTAGTCAAACTTGATCTTTTCGTATGTGAATATGAGCAAATGTGAGTATGAATTCCAACAACAACTCGACGCAAATTCTCAGTCAACCTTTCAAAATGAAGAGATGAGGGTCTATTAAATAGACTTTCCTGGAATTCATCAATGGTTGAGATCGATTTCAATCAACGGTCAGGATTAAAGGTGAAGTTCAGTCATAAAGGGAGATTTCCAAATTAAAGGGAGTTAACAGATTTAATTTGAGTAAAATAAGGATTTAACTTATTCAATTTGAGTAGAAAAAGGAGTTTACTGATTTAACTCATTTTTGATAAATAGTGAACTGAAAATTTCCCTTTTCAAACTGAAGAGAGATTTTGTTGAGATATTTAATTTAATAAAATGAGACATGCCCTCATAATTTCTTTTTCTATTTAATTAAATAATCTTTAATTAATTAGAGACACTTTTCTTATTTAATTAAATAACTTGAATTAAATATTTAGGAATGGCTTCTCATATAATTAAATAACTTTTTTTAATTAATTAGAAGTAATTAATTCATTTAATTTTAATTTCACTTAATTATTTCAAAATTGTTTTCGAAACTAGTCAACTCAAGTCAACCGTGGTTAAATCATGTCAACTTTTGGTCAAACTTGATCTTTACGAATGTGAATATGAGCAAATGTGAGTATGAATTTCAGCAACAATTTGATGCAAATTCTCATTCAACCTTTCAAAATGAAGAGATGAGGGTCTCTTAAATAGACTTTCCTAGAATTCATCAATGGCTGAGATCGATTTCAATCAACGGTCAGGATTAAAGGTGAAGTTCAGTCATAAAGAGAAATTTTCAAATTAAAGGCAGTTAACAGATTTAATTTGAGTAAAATAACAAGTTAACTGATTCAATTTGAGTAGAAAAAGGTGTTAACTGATTTAACTCATTTTTTATCAATAGTGAACTGGAAATTTCCCTTTTTGAACTTAACAGAGATTTTGTAGAGATATTTAATTCAATAAAATGAGATATGCTCTTATAATTACTTTTTTTATTTAATTAAATAATCTTTAATTAATTAGAGACACTCTTCTTATTAAATTAAATAACTTCATTTAATTAATTAGGAATGACTTCTCATTTCATTAAATAACTTTGTTCAACTAATTAGAACCAAGTACTCCATTGAATTAAATAATTTTATTTAATTAATTCAAAATTCTTTTCGAAACTAGTCAACTCAAGTAAACCGTGGTTAAATCTGGTCAACTTTTGGTCAATCTTCATCTTTGCGTATGTGAATATGAGCAAATGTGAGTATGAATTCTAGCAACAAATTGATGCAAATTCTCATTCAACCTTTCAAAATGAAGAGATGAGGGTCTCTTAAATAGACTTTGTTGGAATTCATCAACGGTTGAGATCGATTTCAATCAACGGACAAGATTAAAGATGAAGTTCAGTCATAAAGGGAGATTGCCAAATTAAAGGGAGTTAATAGATTTAATTTGAGTAAAATAAGGAGTTAACTGATTCAATTTGAGTAGAAAAAGGAGTTAACTAATTTAACTCATTTTTTATCAATAGTGAATTGGAAATTTGCCTTTTATAACTGAAGAGAGATTTTGTTGAGATATTTAATTTAATAAAATAAGATATGCTGTCATAATTACTTTTTCTATTTATTTAAATAATCTTTAATTAATTAAATTTCCCTTTTTGAACTGAAGAGAGATTTTGTTGAGATGTTTAATTTAATAAAATGATATATGCTCTCATAATTACTTTTTCTATTTAATTAAATAATCTTTAATTAATTAGAAACACTTTTCTTATTTAATTAATTAACTTCATTTAATTAATTAGGAATGGCTTCTTATTTAATTAAATAACTTTGTTTAATTAATTAGAAGTAAGTACTCCATTTAATTAAATAATTTTTTTTAATTATTTCAAAATTCTTTTCGAAACTAGTCAACTCAAGTCAAACGGGGTTAAATCTAGTCAACTTTTGGTCAAACTTGATCTTTGCGTATGTGAATATGAGAAAATGTGAGTATGAATTCAAGCAACAATTCGATGCAAATTCTCATTCAACCTTTCAAAATGAAGAGATGAGGGTCTCTTAAGTAGACTTTCCTGAAATTCATCAATAGTTGAGAACGATTTCAATCAACGGTCAGGATTAAAAGTGAAGTTCAGTCATAAAGAGAGATTTCCAAATTAAAGGGAGTTAACAGATTTAATTCGAGTAAAATAAGGAGTTAACTGATTCAATTTGAGTAGAAATAGAAGTCAACTGATTTAACTCATTTTTGATCAATAGTGAAATGGAAATTTCCCTTTTTGAACTGAAGAGAGATTTTGTGGAGATATTTAATTTAATAAAATGAGATATGCTCTTATAATTACTTTTTCTATTTAATTAAATAATCTTTAATTAATTAGAGACACTTTTTTTATTTAATTAAATAACTTCATTTAACTAATTAGGAATGGCTTCTCATTTAATTAAATAACTTTGTTTAATTAATTAGAAGTAAGTACTCCATTTAATTAAATAACTTCGTTTAATTATTTCAAAATTCTTTTTGAAACTAGTCAACTTAAGTCAACTGTGGTTAAATCTGGTCAACTTTTGGTAAAACTTGATCTTTGCGTATGTGAATACAAGCAAATGTGAGTATGAATTCCGGTAACAATTCGATGCAAATTCTCATTCAACCTTTCAAAATGAAGAGATGAGGGTCTCTTAAATAGACTTTTCTGAAATTCATCAACGGTTGAGATCGATTTCAATCAACGGTCAGGATTAAAGGTGAAGTTCAGTCATAAAGGGAGATATCCAAATTAAAGAGAGTTAACAAATTTAATTTGAGTAAAATAAGGAGTTAACTGATTCAATTTGACTAGAAAAAGGAGTCAACTAATTTAACTCATTTTTGATCAATAGTGAACTGGAAATTTCCCTTTTTGAACTGAAGATAGATTTTGTAGAGATATTTAATTTGGTAAAATGAGATATGCTCTCATAATTACTTTTTCTATTTAATTAAATAATCTTTAATTAATTAGAGGCACTTATCTTATTTAATTAAATAACTTCATTTAATTAATTAGGAATGGCTTCTCATTTAATTAAATAACTTTGTTTAGTTAATTAGAAGTAAGTACTCTATTTAATTAAATAATTTCGATTAATTATTTTAAAATACTTTTCAAAACTAGTCAACTCAAGTCCACCGTGGTTAACTCTGGTCAACTTTTGGTCAAACTTGATCTTTGCAAATGTGAATATAAGCAAATGTGAGTATATATTCAAGCAACAATTCGATGCAAATTCTCATTCAACCTTTCAAAATTAAGAGATGAGGGATTCTTAAATAGACTTTCCTGGAATTCATCAACGGTTGAGATCGATTTCAATCAACGGTCAGGATTAAAGGTGAAGTTCAGTCATAAAGGCAGATTTTCAAATAAAAGGGAGTTAACATATTTAATTTGAGTAAAATAATGAGTTAACTGATTCAATTTGAGTAAAAAAAAGAGTTAACTGATTCAATTTGAGTAGAAAAAGGAGTTAACTGATTTCACTCATTTTTTATCAATAGTGAACGAGAAATTTTCCTTTTTGAACTGAAGAGAGATTTTGTTGAGATATTTAATTTGATAAAATGAGATATGCTCTCATAATTACTTTTTCTATTTACTTACTAATCTTTAATTAATCAGAGACACTTTTCTTATTTAATTAAATAACTTCATTTATTTAATTAGAAATGGCTTCTCATTTAATTAAATAACTTTGTCTAATTAATTAGAAGTACTCCATTTAATTAAATAATTTTATTTAATTATTTCAAAATTCTTTTCGAAACTAGTCAACTCAAGTCAACTATGGTTAAATCTGGTCAACTTTTAGTCAAACTTGGTCTTTGCATATGTGAATATAAGAAAATGTGAGTATGAATTCCAAGAACAATTCAATGCAAATTATCATTCAACCTTTCAAAATGAATAGATGAGGGTCTCTTAAATAGACTTTCTTAGAAATCTTCAATGGTTGAAATCGATTTCAATCAATGGTCAGGATTAAAGGTGAGGTTCAGTCATAAAGGAAGATTTCCAAACTAAAGGGAGTTAACAGATTTAATTTGAGTAAAATAAGGTGTTAACTAATTCAATTTGAGTAGAAAAAGGAGTTAACTAATTTAAGTCATTTTTGATCAATAGTGAACTGAAAATTTTCCTTTTTGAACTGAAGAGAGATTTTGTTGAGATATTTAATTTAATAAAATGAGATATGCTCTCATAATTACTTTTTTTATTTAATTAAATAATCTTTAATTAATTAGAGAGGCTTTTCTTATTTAATTAAATAAATTCATTTAATTAATTAGGAATGGCTACTCATTTAATTAAATAACTTTTTTTAATTAATTAGAAGTAAGTACTCAATTTAATTAAATAACTTCGTTTAATTATTTTAAAATTCTTTTTGAAGCTAGTCAACTTAAGTCAACCGTGGTCAAATCTTGTCAACTTTTAGTCAAACTTGATCTTTTCGTATGTGAATATGAGCAAATGTGAGTATGAATTCCAACAACAACTCGATGCAAATTCTCATTCAACCTTTCAAAATGAAGAGATGAGGGTCTATTAAATAGACTTTTCTGGAATTCATCAATGGTTGAGATCGATTTCAATCAACGGTCAGGATTAAAGGTGAAGTTCAGTCATAAAGGGAGATTTCCAAATTAAAGGGAGTTAACAGATTTAATTTGAGTAAAATAAGGATTTAACTTATTCAATTTGAGTAGAAAAAGGAGTTTACTGATTTAACTCATTTTTGATAAATAGTGAACTGAAAATTTCCCTTTTCAAACTGAAGAGAGATTTTGTTGAGATATTTAATTTAATAAAATGAGACATGCCCTCATAATTTCTTTTTCTATTTAATTAAATAATCTTTAATTAATTAGAGACACTTTTCTTATTTAATTAAATAACTTGAATTAAATATTTAGGAATGGCTTCTCATATAATTAAATAACTTTTTTTAATTAATTAGAAGTAATTAATTCATTTAATTTTAATTTCACTTAATTATTTCAAAATTGTTTTCGAAACTAGTCAACTCAAGTCAACCGTGGTTAAATCATGTCAACTTTTGGTCAAACTTGATCTTTACGAATGTGAATATGAGCAAATGTGAGTATGAATTTCAGCAACAATTTGATGCAAATTCTCATTCAACCTTTCAAAATGAAGAGATGAGGGTCTCTTAAATAGACTTTCCTAGAATTCATCAATGGCTGAGATCGATTTCAATCAACGGTCAGGATTAAAGGTGAAGTTCAGTCATAAAGAGAAATTTTCAAATTAAAGGCAGTTAACAGATTTAATTTGAGTAAAATAACAAGTTAACTGATTCAATTTGAGTAGAAAAAGGAGTTAACTGATTTAACTCATTTTTTATCAATAGTGAACTGGAAATTTCCCTTTTTGAACTTAACAGAGATTTTGTAGAGATATTTAATTCAATAAAATGAGATATGCTCTTATAATTACTTTTTTTATTTAATTAAATAATCTTTAATTAATTAGAGACACTCTTCTTATTAAATTAAATAACTTCATTTAATTAATTAGGAATGACTTCTCATTTAATTAAATAACTTTGTTCAACTAATTAGAACCAAGTACTCCATTGAATTAAATAATTTTATTTAATTAATTCAAAATTCTTTTCGAAACTAGTCAACTCAAGTAAACCGTGGTTAAATCTGGTCAACTTTTGGTCAATCTTCATCTTTGCGTATGTGAATATGAGCAAATGTGAGTATGAATTCTAGCAACAAATTGATGCAAATTCTCATTCAACCTTTCAAAATGAAGAGATGAGGGTCTCTTAAATAGACTTTGTTGGAATTCATCAACGGTTGAGATCGATTTCAATCAACGGACAAGATTAAAGATGAAGTTCAGTCATAAAGGGAGATTGCCAAATTAAAGGGAGTTAATAGATTTAATTTGAGTAAAATAAGGAGTTAACTGATTCAATTTGAGTAAAAAAAGGAGTTAACTAATTTAACTCATTTTTTATCAATAGTGAACTGGAAATTTGCCTTTTATAACTGAAGAGAGATTTTGTTGAGATATTTAATTTAATAAAATAAGATATGCTGTCATAATTACTTTTTCTATTTATTTAAATAATCTTTAATTAATTAAATTTCCCTTTTTGAACTGAAGAGAGATTTTGTTGAGATGTTTAATTTAATAAAATGATATATGCTCTCATAATTACTTTTTCTATTTAATTAAATAATCTTTAATTAATTAGAAACACTTTTCTTATTTAATTAATTAACTTCATTTAATTAATTAGGAATGGCTTCTTATTTAATTAAATAACTTTGTTTAATTAATTAGAAGTAAGTACTCCATTTAATTAAATAATTTTTTTTAATTATTTCAAAATTCTTTTCGAAACTAGTCAACTCAAGTCAAACGGGGTTAAATCTGGTCAACTTTTGGTCAAACTTGATCTTTGCGTATGTGAATATGAGAAAATGTGAGTATGAATTCAAGCAACAATTCGATGCAAATTCTCATTCATCCTTTCAAAATGAAGAGATGAGGGTCTCTTAAGTAGACTTTCCTGAAATTCATCAATAGTTGAGAACGATTTCAATCAACGGTCAGGATTAAAAGTGAAGTTCAGTCATAAAGAGAGATTTCCAAATTAAAGGGAGTTAACAGATTTAATTCGAGTAAAATAAGGAGTTAACTGATTCAATTTGAGTAGAAATAGAAGTCAACTGATTTAACTCATTTTTGATCAATAGTGAAATGGAAATTTCCCTTTTTGAACTGAAGAGAGATTTTGTGGAGATATTTAATTTAATAAAATGAGATATGCTCTTATAATTACTTTTTCTATTTAATTAAATAATCTTTAATTAATTAGAGACACTTTTTTTATTTAATTAAATAACTTCATTTAACTAATTAGGAATGGCTTCTCATTTAATTAAATAACTTTGTTTAATTAATTAGAAGTAAGTACTCCATTTAATTAAATAACTTCGTTTAATTATTTCAAAATTCTTTTTGAAACTAGTCAACTTAAGTCAACTGTGGTTAAATCTGGTCAACTTTTGGTGAAACTTGATCTTTGCGTATGTGAATACAAGCAAATGTGAGTATGAATTCCGGTAACAATTCGATGCAAATTCTCATTCAACCTTTCAAAATGAAGAGATGAGGGTCTCTTAAATAGACTTTTCTGAAATTCATCAACGGTTGAGATCGATTTCAATCAACGGTCAGGATTAAAGGTGAAGTTCAGTCATAAAGGGAGATATCCAAATTAAAGAGAGTTAACAAATTTAATTTGAGTAAAATAAGGAGTTAACTGATTCAATTTGACTAGAAAAAAGAGTCAACTAATTTAACTCATTTTTGATCAATAGTGAACTGGAAATTTCCCTTTTTGAACTGAAGATAGATTTTGTAGAGATATTTAATTTGGTAAAATGAGATATGCTCTCATAATTACTTTTTCTATTTAATTAAATAATCTTTAATTAATTAGAGGCACTTATCTTATTTAATTAAATAACTTCATTTAATTAATTAGGAATGGCTTCTCATTTAATTAAATAACTTTGTTTAGTTAATTAGAAGTAAGTACTCTATTTAATTAAATAATTTCGATTAATTATTTTAAAATATTTTTCAAAACTAGTCAACTCAAGTCCACCGTGGTTAACTCTGGTCAACTTTTGGTCAAACTTGATCTTTGCAAATGTGAATATAAGCAAATGTGAGTATATATTCAAGCAACAATTCAATGCAAATTCTCATTCAACCTTTCAAAATTAAGAGATGAGGGTTTCTTAAATAGACTTTCCTGGAATTCATCAACGGTTGAGATCGATTTCAATCAACGGTCAGGATTAAAGGTGAAGTTCAGTCATAAAGGCAGATTTTCAAATAAAAGGGAGTTAACATATTTAATTTGAGTAAAATAATGAGTTAACTGATTCAATTTGAGTAAAAAAAAGAGTTAACTGATTCAATTTGAGTAGAAAAAGGAGTTAACTGATTTCACTCATTTTTTATCAATAGTGAACGAGAAATTTTCCTTTTTGAACTAAAGAGAGATTTTGTTGAGATATTTAATTTGATAAAATGAGATATGCTCTCATAATTACTTTTTCTATTTACTTACTAATCTTTAATTAATCAGAGACACTTTTCTTATTTAATTAAATAACTTCATTTATTTAATTAGAAATGGCTTCTCATTTAATTAAATAACTTTGTCTAATTAATTAGAAGTACTCCATTTAATTAAATAATTTCATTTAATTATTTCAAAATTCTTTTCGAAACTAGTCAACTCAAGTCAACTATGGTTAAATCTGGTCAACTTTTAGTCAAACTTGGTCTTTGCGTATGTGAATATAAGAAAATGTGAGTATGAATTCCAAGAACAATTCAATGCAAATTATCATTCAACCTTTCAAAATGAATAGATGAGGGTCTCTTAAATAGACTTTCCTAGAAATCTTCAATGGTTGAAATCGATTTCAATCAATGGTCAGGATTAAAGGTGAGGTTCAGTCATAAAGGAAGATTTCCAAACTAAAGGGAGTTAACAGATTTAATTTGAGTAAAATAAGGTGTTAACTAATTCAATTTGAGTAGAAAAAGGAGTTAACTGATTTAAGTCATTTTTGATCAATAGTGAACTGAAAATTTTCCTTTTTGAACTGAAGAGAGATTTTGTTGAGATATTTAATTTAATAAAATGAGATATGCTCTCATAATTACTTTTTTTATTTAATTAAATAATCTTTAATTAATTAGAGAGGCTTTTCTTATTTAATTAAATAAATTCATTTAATTAATTAGGAATGGCTACTCATTTAATTAAATAACTTTTTTTAATTAATTAGAAGTAAGTACTCAATTTAATTAAATAACTTCGTTTAATTATTTTAAAATTCTTTTTGAAGCTAGTCAACTTAAGTCAACCGTGGTCAAATCTTGTCAACTTTTAGTCAAACTTGATCTTTTCGTATGTGAATATGAGCAAATGTGAGTATGAATTCCAACAACAACTCGATGCAAATTCTCATTCAACCTTTCAAAATGAAGAGATGAGGGTCTATTAAATAGACTTTCCTGGAATTCATCAATGGTTGAGATCGATTTCAATCAACAGTCAGGATTAAAGGTGAAGTTCAGTCATAAAGGGAGATTTCCAAATTAAAGGGAGTTAACAGATTTAATTTGAGTAAAATAAGGATTTAACTTATTCAATTTGAGTAGAAAAAGGAGTTTACTGATTTAACTCATTTTTGATAAATAGTGAACTGAAAATTTCCCTTTTCAAATTGAAGAGAGATTTTGTTGAGATATTTAATTTAATAAAATGAGACATGCCCTCATAATTTCTTTTTCTATTTAATTAAATAATCTTTAATTAATTAGAGACACTTTTCTTATTTAATTAAATAACTTGAATTAAATATTTAGGAATGGCTTCTCATATAATTAAATAACTTTTTTTAATTAATTAGAAGTAATTAATTCATTTAATTTTAATTTCACTTAATTATTTCAAAATTGTTTTCGAAACTAGTCAACTCAAGTCAACCGTGGTTAAATCAGGTCAACTTTTGGTCAAACTTGATCTTTACGAATGTGAATATGAGCAAATGTGAGTATGAATTTCAGCAACAATTCGATGCAAATTCTCATTCAACCTTTCAAAATGAAGAGATGAGGGTCTCTTAAATAGACTTTCCTAGAATTCATCAATGGCTGAGATCGATTTCAATCAACGGTCAGGATTAAAGGTGAAGTTCAGTCATAAATGGAAATTTTCAAATTAAAGGCAGTTAACAGATTTAATTTGAGTAAAATAACAAGTTAACTGATTCAATTTGAGTAGAAAAAGGAGTTAACTGATTTAACTCATTTTTTATCAATAGTGAACTGGAAATTTCCCTTTTTGAACTTAACAGAAATTTTGTAGAGATATTTAATTCAATAAAATGAGATATGCTCTTATAATTACTTTTTTTATTTAATTAAATAATCTTTAATTAATTAGAGACACTCTTCTTATTAAATTAAATAACTTCATTTAATTAATTAGGAATGACTTCTCATTTAATTAAATAACTTTGTTCAACTAATTAGAACCAAGTACTCCATTGAATTAAATAATTTCATTTAATTAATTCAAAATTCTTTTCGAAACTAGTCAACTCAAGTAAACCGTGGTTAAATCTGGTCAACTTTTGGTCAATCTTCATCTTTGCGTATGTGAATATGAGCAAATGTGAGTATGAATTCTAGCAACAAATTGATGCAAATTCTCATTCAACCTTTCAAAATAAAGAGATGAGGGTCTCTTAAATAGACTTTGTTGGAATTCATCAACGGTTGAGATCGATTTCAATCAACGGACAAGATTAAAGATGAAGTTCAGTCATAAAGGGAGATTGCCAAATTAAAGGGAGTTAATAGATTTAATTTGAGTAAAATAAGCAGTTAACTGATTCAATTTGAGTAGAAAAAGGAGTTAACTAATTTAACTCATTTTTTATCAATAGTGAACTGGAAATTTGCCTTTTATAACTGAAGAGAGATTTTGTTGAGATATTTAATTTAATAAAATAAGATATGCTGTCATAATTACTTTTTCTATTTATTTAAATAATCTTTAATTAATTAAATTTCCCTTTTTGAACTGAAGAGAGATTTTGTTGAGATGTTTAATTTAATAAAATGATATATGCTCTCATAATTACTTTTTCTATTTAATTAAATAATCTTTAATTAATTAGAAACACTTTTCTTATTTAATTAATTAACTTCATTTAATTAATTAGGAATGGCTTCTTATTTAATTAAATAACTTTGTTTAATTAATTAGAAGTAAGTACTCCATTTAATTAAATAATTTTTTTTAATTATTTCAAAATTCTTTTCGAAACTAGTCAACTCAAGTCAAACGGGGTTAAATCTGGTCAACTTTTGGTCAAACTTGATCTTTGCGTATGTGAATATGAGAAAATGTGAGTATGAATTCAAGCAACAATTCGATGCAAATTCTCATTCAACCTTTCAAAATGAAGAGATGAGGGTCTCTTAAGTAGACTTTCCTGAAATTCATCAATAGTTGAGAACGATTTCAATCAACGGTCAGGATTAAAAGTGAAGTTCAGTCATAAAGAGAGATTTCCAAATTAAAGGGAGTTAACAGATTTAATTCGAGTAAAATAAGGAGTTAACTGATTCAATTTGAGTAGAAATAGAAGTCAACTGATTTAACTCATTTTTGATCAATAGTGAACTGGAAATTTCCCTTTTTGAACTGAAGAGAGATTTTGTGGAGATATTTAATTTAATAAAATGAGATATGCTCTTATAATTACTTTTTCTATTTAATTAAATAATCTTTAATTAATTAGAGACACTTTTTTTATTTAATTAAATAACTTCATTTAACTAATTAGGAATGGCTTCTCATTTAATTAAATAACTTTGTTTAATTAATTAGAAGTAAGTACTCCATTTAATTAAATAACTTCGTTTAATTATTTCAAAATTCTTTTTGAAACTAGTCAACTTAAGTCAACTGTGGTTAAATCTGGTCAACTTTTGGTGAAACTTGATCTTTGCGTATGTGAATACAAGCAAATGTGAGTATGAATTCCGGTAACAATTCGATGCAAATTTTCATTCAACCTTTCAAAATGAAGAGATGAGGGTCTCTTAAATAGACTTTTCTGAAATTCATCAACGGTTGAGATCGATTTCAATCAACGGTCAGGATTAAAGGTGAAGTTCAGTCATAAAGGGAGATATCCAAATTAAAGAGAGTTAACAAATTTAATTTGAGTAAAATAAGGAGTTAACTGATTCAATTTGACTAGAAAAAGGAGTCAACTAATTTAACTCATTTTTGATCAATAGTGAACTGGAAATTTCCCTTTTTGAACTGAAGATAGATTTTGTAGAGATATTTAATTTGGTAAAATGAGATATGCTCTCATAATTACTTTTTCTATTTAATTAAATAATCTTTAATTAATTAGAGGCACTTATCTTATTTAATTAAATAACTTCATTTAATTAATTAGGAATGGCTTCTCATTTAATTAAATAACTTTGTTTAGTTAATTAGAAGTAAGTACTCTATTTAATTAAATAATTTCGATTAATTATTTTAAAATACTTTTCAAAACTAGTCAACTCAAGTCCACCGTGGTTAACTCTGGTCAACTTTTGGTCAAACTTGATCTTTGCAAATGTGAATATAAGCAAATGTGAGTATATATTCAAGCAACAATTCGATGCAAATTCTCATTCAACCTTTCAAAATTAAGAGATGAGGGTTTCTTAAATAGACTTTCCTGGAATTCATCAACGGTTGAGATCGATTTCAATCAACGGTCAGGATTAAAGGTGAAGTTCAGTCATAAAGGCAGATTTTCAAATAAAAGGGAGTTAACATATTTAATTTGAGTAAAATAATGAGTTAACTGATTCAATTTGAGTAAAAAAAAGAGTTAACTGATTCAATTTGAGTAAAAAAAGGAGTTAACTGATTTCACTAATTTTTTATCAATAGTGAACGAGAAATTTTCCTTTTTGAACTGAAGAGAGATTTTCTTGAGATATTTAATTTGATAAAATGAGATATGCTCTCATAATTACTTTTTCTATTTACTTACTAATCTTTAATTAATCAGAGACACTTTTCTTATTTAATTAAATAACTTCATTTATTTAATTAGAAATGGCTTCTCATTTAATTAAATAACTTTGTCTAATTAATTAGAAGTACTCCATTTAATTAAATAATTTCATTTAATTATTTCAAAATTCTTTTCGAAACTAGTCAACTCAAGTCAACTATGGTTAAATCTGGTCAACTTTTAGTCAAACTTGGTCTTTGCGTATGTGAATATAAGAAAATGTGAGTATGAATTCCAAGAACAATTCAATGCAAATTATCATTCAACCTTTCAAAATGAATAGATGAGGGTCTCTTAAATAGACTTTCCTAGAAATCTTCAATGGTTGAAATCGATTTCAATCAATGGTCAAGATTAAAGGTGAGGTTCAGTCATAAAGGAAGATTTCCAAACTAAAGGGAGTTAACAGATTTAATTTGAGTAAAATAAGGTGTTAACTAATTCAATTTGAGTAGAAAAAGGAGTTAACTGATTTAAGTCATTTTTGATCAATAGTGAACTGAAAATTTCCCTTTTTGAACTGAAGAGAGATTTTGTTGAGATATTTAATTTAATAAAATGAGATATGCTCTCATAATTACTTTTTTTATTTAATTAAATAATCTTTAATTAATTAGAGAGGCTTTTCTTATTTAATTAAATAAATTCATTTAATTAATTAGGAATGGCTACTCATTTAATTAAATAAATTTTTTTAATTAATTAGAAGTAAGTACTCAATTTAATTAAATAACTTCGTTTAATTATTTTAAAATTCTTTTTGAAGCTAGTCAACTTAAGTCAACCGTGGTCAAATCTTGTCAACTTTTAGTCAAACTTGATCTTTTCGTATGTGAATATGAGCAAATGTGAGTATGAATTCCAACAACAACTCGATGCAAATTCTCATTCAACCTTTCAAAATGAAGAGATGAGGGTCTATTAAATAGACTTTCCTGGAATTCATCAATGGTTGAGATCGATTTCAATCAACGGTCAGGATTAAAGGTGAAGTTCAGTCATAAAGGGAGATTTCCAAATTAAAGGGAGTTAACAGATTTAATTTGAGTAAAATAAGGATTTAACTTATTCAATTTGAGTAGAAAAAGGAGTTTACTGATTTAACTCATTTTTGATAAATAGTGAACTGAAAATTTCCCTTTTCAAACTGAAGAGAGATTTTGTTGAGATATTTAATTTAATAAAATGAGACATGCCCTCATAATTTCTTTTTCTATTTAATTAAATAATCTTTAATTAATTAGAGACACTTTTCTTATTTAATTAAATAACTTGAATTAAATAATTAGGAATGGCTTCTCATATAATTAAATAACTTTGTTTAATTAATTAGAAGTAATTAATTCATTTAATTTTAATTTCACTTAATTATTTCAAAATTCTCTTTAAAACTAGTCAACTCAAGTCAAGCGTGGTTAAATCTGGTCAACTTTTGGTCAAACTTGATCTTTGCAAATGTGAATATGAGCAAATGTGAGTATGAATTTCAGCAACAATTCGATGCAAATTCTCATTCAACCTTTCAAAATGAAGAGATGAGGGTCTCTTAAATAGACTTTTCTTGAATTCATCAACAGTTGAGATCGATTTCAATCAACGGTCAAGATTAAAGGCGAAGTTCATTCATAAAGGGAAATTTTCAAATTAAAAAGAGTTAACAGATTGAGTAAAATAACGAGTTAACTGATTCAATTTGAGTAGAAAAAGGAGTTAACTGATTTAACTCATTATTGATCAATAGTGAACTGGAAATTTCCCTTTTTGAACTTAACAGAGATTTTGTAGAGATATTTAATTCAATAAAATGAGATATGCTCTTATAATTACTTTTTTTATTTAATTAAATAATCTTTAATTAATTAGAGACACTCTTCTTATTAAATTAAATAACTTCATTTAATTAATTAGGAATGACTTCTCATTTAATTAAATAACTTTGTTCAACTAATTAGAACCAAGTACTCCATTCAATTAAATAATTTCATTTAATTAATTCAAAATTCTTTTCGAAACTAGTCAACTCAAGAAAACTGTGTTTAAATCTGGTCAACTTTTGGTCAATCTTCATCTTTGCGTATGTGAATATGAGCAAATGTGAGTATGAATTCTACCAACAATTTGATTCAAATTCTCATTCAACCTTTCATAATGAAGAGATGAGGGTCTCTTAAATAGACTTTGTTGGAATTCATCAACGGTTGAGATCGATTTCAATCAACGGACAAGATTAACGATGAAGTTCAGTCATAAAGGGAGATTGCCAAATTAAAGGGAGTTAATAGATCTAATTTGAGTAAAATAAGGAGTTAACTGATTCAATTTGAGTAGAAAAAGGAGTTAACTGATTTAACTCATTTTTTATCAATAGTGAACTGGAAATTTATCTTTTCTAACTGAAGAGAGATTTTGTTGAGATATTTAATTTAATAAAATGAGATATGCTGTCATAATTACTTTTTCTATTTATTTAAATAATCTTTAATTAATTAGAGACACTTTTCTTATTTAATTAAATAACTTCATTTAATTAATTAGGAATGGCTTCTCGTTTAATTAAATAACTTTTTTTAATTAATTAGAAGTAAGTACTCCATTTAATTAAATAATTTCGTTTAATTAATTCAAAATTCTATTCGAAATTAGTCAACTCAAGTCAACCGTAGTTAAATCTAGTCAACTTTTGTTCAAACTTGATCTTTGCATATGTGAATATGAGCAAATTGTGAGTATGAATTGTAGCAACAATTCGATGCAAATTCTCATTCAACCTTTCAAAATGAAGAGATGAGGGTCTCTTAAATAGACTTTCCTAGAATTCATCAACGATTGAGATGGATTCCAATCAACGGTCAGGATTAAAGGTAAAGTTTAGTCATTAAGGGAGATTTCCAAATTAAAGGCAGTTAACAGATTTAATTTGAGTAAAATAACGAGTTAACTGATTCAATTTGAGCAGAAAAAGCAGTCAACTGATTTAACTCATTTTTTATCAATAATCAATTGGAAATTTCCCTTTTTGAACTGAAGAGAGATTTTGTTGAGATATTTAATTTAATGAAATGAGATATGCTCTCATAATTACTTTTTCTATTTAATTAAATAATCTTTAATTAATTAGAGGCAGTTTTCTTATTTAATTTAATGACTTCATTTAATTAATTAGGAATGGCTTCTCATTTAATTAAATAACTTTGTTTAATAGTACTCCATTTAATTAAATAATTTCGTTTAATTATTTCAAAAAAAATTTCAAAACTAGTCAACCGTAGTTAAATCTGGTCAACTTTTGATCAAATTTGATCTTTGAATATGTGAATATGAGCAAATTTGAGTATGAATTCCAACAACAATTCGATGCAAATTCTCATTCAACCTTTCAAAATGAATAGATGAGGGTCTCTTAAATAGACTTTCTTAGAATTCATCAACGGTTAAGATCAATTTCAATCAATGGTTAGGATTAAAGGTGAAGTTCAGTCATCAAAGGAGATTTCCAAATTAAAGGGAGTTAACAGATTTAATTTGAGTAAAATAAAGAGTTAACTTATTCAATTTGAGAAGAAAAAGGAGTCAACTGATTTAACTCATTTTTGATCAATAGTCAACGGGAAATTTCCCTTTTTGAACTGAAGAGAGATTTTGTTGAGATATTTAATTTAATAAAATTAGATATGCTCTCATAATTACTTTTTCTATTTAATTAAATAATCTTTAATTAATTTGAGGCACTTTTCTTATTTAATTAAATAACTTCATTTAATTAATTAGGAATGGCTTCTCATTTAATTAAATAACTTTGTTTAATAGTACTCGATTTAATTAAATAATTTCGTTTAATTATTTCAAAAATCTTTTCGAAACTAGTCAACTCAAGTCAACAGTGGTTAAATCTAGTCAACTTTTGGTCAAATTTGATCTTTGCGTATGTGAATATGAGCAAATGTGAGTATGAATTCCAACAATAATTCGATGCAAATTCTCATTCAACCTTGCAAAATGAAGAGATGAGGGTCTCTTAATTAGACTTTTTTGGAATTTATCAATGGTTGTGACCAATTTCAATGAACGGTCAGGATTAAACGTGAAGTTCAGTCATAAAGGGTGATTTCCAAATTAAAGGGAGTTAACAGATTTAATTTGAGTAAAATAAGGAGTTAACTGATTCAATTTGAAGAGAAAAAGGAGTTAACTGATTTAAGTCATTTTTGATAAATAGTGAATTAGAAATTTCCCTTTTTTAACTGAAGAGAGATTTTCTTGAGATATTTAATTAAATAAAATTAGATATACTCTCATAATTATTTTTTCTATTGAATTAAATAATCTTGAATTAATTAGAGACACTTTTCTTATTTAATTAAATAACTTCATTTAATTAATTAGGAATGGCTTCTCATTTAATTAAATAACTTTGTTTAATTAATTAAAAGTAAGTACTCCATTTAATTAAATACTTTCATTTAATTATTTCTAAATTCTTTTTGAAACTAGTCAAGTCAAGTCAATCGTGGTTAAATCTGGTCAACATTTGGTCAAACTTGATCTTTACGTATGTGAATATGAGCAAATGTGAGTATGACTTCTAGCAACAATTCGATGCAAATTCTCATTCAACCTTTCAAAATGAGGAGACGAGGGTCTCTTAAATAGACTTTCCTGAAATTCATCAACAGTTGAGATCGACTTCAATCAATGGTTAGGATTAAAGGTGAAGTTCAGTCATAAATTAGAAAAAGGAGTCAACTGATTCAATATGAGTAGAAAAAGGAGTCAACTGATTTAACTCATTTTTTATCAATAGTGAACAGGAAATTGCCCTTTTTGAACTGAATAGAGATTTTGTTGAGATATTTAATTTAATAAAATGAGATATGCTCTCATAATTACTTTTTCTATTTAATTAAATAATCTTTAATTAATTAGAGACCATTTTTTATTTAATTAAATAATTTCATTTCATTGTTTAGGAATTTCTTCTTATTTAATTAAATAAATTTGTTTATTTAATTAGAAGTAAGTACTCTATTTAATTAAATAATTTTGTTTAATTATTTAAAATTTTTTTTTTAAACTAGTCAACTCAAGTCAACCGTGGTTAAATCTGGTCAACTTTTGGTCAAACTTGATTTTTGCGTAAGTGAATATGAGCAAATGTGAGTATGAATTCTAGCAACAATTCGATGCAAATTCTCATTCAACCTTACAAAATGAAGAGATGAGGGTCTCTTAAATAGACTTTCTTAGAATTCATCAATAGTTGAGATCGACTTTCATCAATGGTTAGGATTAAAGGTGAAGTTCTGTCATAAAGGGAGATTTTCAAATTAAAGGGAGTTAACAGATTTAATTTGAGTAAAATAAGGAGTTAACTGATTCAATTTGAGCAAAAAAAAGGAGTCAACTGATTTAACTCATTTTTTATCAATAGTGAACAGAAAATTTCCCTTTTTGAACTGAATAGAGATTTTGTTGAAATATTCAATTTAATAAAATGAGAGATGCTCTCATAATTACTTTTTCTATTTAATTAAATAATATTTAATTAATTAGAGACACTTTTCTTATTTAATTAAATAACTTCATTTAATTAATTAGGAATGACTTCTCATTTAATTAAATAACTTTGTTTAATTAATTAGAAGTAAGTACTCTATTTAATTAAATAATTTTGTTTAATTACTTCAAATTTTTTTCGAAACTAGTCAACTCAAGTCAACTGTGGTTAAATCTGGTCAGCATTTGGTCAAACTTGATCCTTGCGTATTTCAATATGAGCAAATGTGAGTATGAATTTCAGCAACAATTCGATTCAAATTCTCATTCAACCTTTGAAAATGAAGAGATGAGGGTCTCTTAAATAGACTTTCTTGGAATTCATCAACGGTTTCGATCGATTTCAATCAATGGTCAGGATTAAAGGTGAAGTTCAGTCATAAAGGAGGATTTCCAAATTAAAAGGAGTTAACAGATTTAATTTGAGTAAAATAAGGAGTTAACTGATTCAATTAGAGTGGAAAAAGGAGTCTACTGATTTAACTAAATTTTGGTCAATAGTGAACTGGAAATTTCCCTTCTTGAACTGAAGAGAGATTTTGTTAAGATATTTAATTTAATAAAATGAGATATGCTCTGATAATTGCTTTTTCTATTTAATTAGATAATCTTTAATTAATTAGAGACACTTTTCTTATTTAATCAAATAACTTCATTTAATTAATTAGAAATGGATTCTCATTTAATTAATTAGGAATGGCTTCTCATTTAATTAAATAACTTTCTTTAACTAATTAGAAATAAGAACTCCATTTAATTAAACAATTTCGTTTAATTATTTCAAAAAAAAATTGAAACTACTCAACTCAAGTCTACCATGGTTAAATTTGGTCAACTTTTGGTCAAACTTGATATTTGTGTATGTGAATATGAGCAAATCTGAGTATGAATTCCAACAACAACTCGATGCAAATTCTCATTCAACCTTTCAAAATGAGGAGATGAGGGTCTCTTAAATAGACTTTCCTGAAATTCATCAATGGTTGAGATCGATTTCAATCAACAGTAAGGATTAAAGGTGAAGTTAAGTCATAAAGGGAGATTTTCAAATTAAAGGGAGTTAACAGATTTAATTTGAGTAAAATAATGAGTTAACTGATTCAATTTGAGTAGAAAAAGGAGTCAACTGATTTAACTCATTTTTTATCAATAGTGAACTGGAAGTTTCCCTTTTTGAACTAAAGAGAGATTTTGTTGAGATGTTTAATTTAATAAAATGAGATATGCTCTCATAATTACTTTTTCTATTTAATTAAATAATCTTTAATTAATTAGACACTTTTCTTATTTAATTAAATAACTTCATTTAATTAATTAGGAATGGCTTCTTATTTAATTAAATAACTTTGTTTAATTAATTAGACGTAAGTACTCTATTTAATTAAATAATTTTGTTTAATTATTTCAAAATTATTTTCAAAACTAGTCAACTCAAGTCAACCGTGGTAAATTTGGTCAACTTTTGGTCAAACTTGATCTTTGCGTATGTGAATATGAGTAAATGTGACTATGAATTCTAGCAACAATTTTATGCAAATTCTCATTCAAACTTACAAAATGAAGAGATGAGGGTCTCTTAAATAGACATTCCTAGAATTCATCAACGGTTAAGATCGACTTCCATCAATGGTTAGGATTAAAGGTGAAGTTCAGTCATAAAGGGAGATTTCCAAATTAAAGGGAGTTAACAGATTTAATTTGAGTAAAATAAGGAGTTAACTGATTCAATTTGATTAGAAAAAGGAGTCAACTGATTTAACTTATTTTTTATCAATAGTGAATAGGAAATTTTTCTTTTTGAACTGAATAGAGATTTTGTTAATATATTTAATTTAATAAAATGAGATATGCTCTCATAATTACTATTTCTATTTAATTAAATAATATTTAATTAATTAGAGACAATTTTCTTATTTAATTAATTAACTTCATTTAATTAATTAGGAATGGCTTCTTATTTAATTAAATAACTTTGTTTAATTAATTAGAAGTAAGTACTCCATTTAATTAAATAATTTTTTAAATTATTTCAAAATTCTTTTCGAAACTAGTCAACTCAAGTCAAACGGGGTTAAATCTGGTCAACTTTTGGTCAAACTCGATCCTTGCGTATGTGAATATGAGCAAATGTGAGTATGAATTCCAACAACAATTCGATTCAAATTCTCATTCAACGTTTTAAAATGAAGAGATGAGGGTCTCTTAAATAGACTTTCTTAGAATTTATCAACGATTTCGATCGATTTCAATCAACAGTTAGGATTAAAGGTGAAGTTTAGTCATAAAAGGAGATTTCCAAATTAAAGTGAGTTAACAGATTTAATTTGAGTAAAATAAGGAGTTAACTGATTCAATTTGAGTAGAAAAAGGAGTCAACTAATTTAACTCAATTTTGGTCAATAGTGAACTAGAGATTTCCCTTCTTGAACTGAAGAGAGATTTTGTTAAGATATTTAATTTAATAAAATGAGATATGCTCTCATAATTACTTTTTCTATTTAATTAAATAAGCTTTAATTAATTAGAGACACTTTTCTTATTTAATTAAATAACTTCATTTAATTAATTGGGAACGGGTTGTCATTTAATTAAATAACTTTGTTTAACTAATTAGAAGTAAGTACTCCATTTAATTAAATAATTTCGTTTAGTTATTTCAAATTTTTTTTTGAAACTAGTCAACTAAAGTCAACCATGGTTAAATTTGGTCAACTTTTGGTCAAACTATATATTTGTGTATGTGAATATGAGCAAATGTGAGTATGAATTCCAACAAAAATTCGATGCAAATTCTCATTCAACCTTTAAAAATGAGGAGATGAGGGTCTTTTAAATAGACTTTCCTGAAATTCATCAACGGTTGAGATTGATTTAAATCAACGGTAAGGATTAAAGGTGAAGTTAAGTCATAAAGGGAGATTTTCAAATTAAAGGAAGTTAACAGATTTAATTTGAGTAAAATAAAGAGTTAACTGATTCAATTTGAATAGAAAAAAGAGTTAACTGATTTAACTCATTTTTTATCAATAGTGAACTGGAAATTTCCCTTTTTGAACTGAAGAGAGATTTTGTTGAGATGTTTAATTTAATAAAATGAGATATACTCTCATAATTACTTTTTCTATTTAATTAAATAATCTTTAATTAATTAGAAACACTTTTCTTATTTAATTAATTAACTTCATTTAATTAATTAGGAATGGCTTCGTATTTAATTAAATAACTTTGTTTAATTAATTAGAAGTAAGTACTCCATTTAATTAAATAATTTTTTTTAATTATTTCAATATTCTTTTCGAAACTAGTCAACTCAAGTCAACCGTGGTTAAATCTGGTCAACTTTTGGTCAAACTTGATCTTTGCGTATGTGAATATGAGCAAATGTGAGTATGAATACAAGCAACAATTCGATGCAAATTCTCATTCAACCTTTCAAAATGTAGAGATGAGGGTCTCTTAAATAGACTTTCCTGGAATTCATCAATAGTTGAGAACGATTTCTATCAACGGTCAAGATTAAAGGTGAAGTTTAGTCATAAAGAGAGATTTCCAAATTAAATGGAGTTAAGTAATTTAATTCGAGTAAAATAAGGAGTTCACTGACTCAATTTGAGTAGAAAAAGGAGTCAACTGATTTAACTCATTTTTTATCAATAGTGAACTGAAAATTTTCCTTTTTGAACTGAAGAGAGATTTTGTGGAGATATTTAATTTAATAAGATGAGATATGCTCTTATAATTACTTTTTCTATTTAATTAAATAATCTTTAATTAATTAGAGACATTTTTTTTATTTAATTAAATAACTTCATTTAACTAATTATGAATGGCTTCTCATTTAATTAAATAACTTTGTTTAATTAATTAGAAGTAAGTACTCCATTTAATTAAATAACTTCGTTTAATTATTTCAAAATTCTTTTTGAAACTAGTCAACTTAAGTCAACTGTGGTTAAATTTGGTCAACTTTTGGTGAAACTTGATCTTTGCATATGTGAATACAAGCAAATGTGAGTATGAATTCCAGCAACAATTCGATGCAAATTCTCATTCAACCTTTCAAAATGAAGAGATGAGGGTCTCTTAAATACACTTTTTTGAAATTCATCAATGGTTGAGATCGATTTCAATCAACGGTCATGATTAAAGGTGAAGTTCAGTCATAAAGGGAGATATCCAAATTAAAGGGAGTTAACAAATTTAATTTGAGTAAAATAAAGAGTTAACTGATTCAATTTGAGTAGAAAAAGGAGTTAACTAATTTAACTCATTTTTGATCAATAGTGAACTGAAAATTTCCCTTTTTGAACTGAAGATAGATTTTGTAGAGATATTTATTTTGATAAAAAGAGATATGCTCTCATAATTACTTTTTCTATTTAATAAAATAATCTTTAATTAATTAGAGGCACTTATCTTATTTAATTAAATAATTTCATTTAATTAATTAGGAATGGCTTCTCATTTAATTAAATAACTTTGTTTAATTAATTAGAAGTAAGTACTCTATTTAATTAAATAATTTAATTTAATTATTTTAAAATAATTTTCAAAACTAGTAACCTCAAGTTCATCGTGGTTAACTCTGGTCAACTTTTGGTCAAACTTGATCTTTGCGAATGTGACTATGAGCAAATGTGAGTATATATTCTAGCAACAATTCGATGCAAATTCTCATTCAACCTTTCAAAATTAAGAGATGAGGGTCTCTTAAATAGACTTTCCTGGAATTCATCAACGGTTGAGATCGATTTCAATCAACGGTCAGGATTAAAGGTGAAGTTCAGTCATAAAGGCAGATTTTCAAATAAAAGGGAGTTAACATATTTAATTTGAGTAAAATAAAGAGTTAACTGATTCAATTTGAGTAGAAAAAGGAGTTAACTGATTTCACTCATTTTTTATCAATAGTGAACTGGAAATTTTCTTTTTTGAACTGAAGAGAGATTTTGTTGAGATATTTAATTTAATAAAATGAGATATGCTCTCATAATTACTTTTTCTATTTACTTACATAATCTTAAATTAATCAAAGACACTTTTCTTATTTAATTAAATAACTTCATATATTTAATTAGAAATGGCTTCTCATTTAATTAAATAACTTTGTTTAATTAATTAGAAGTAAGTACTCCATTTAATTAAATAATTTTATTTAATTATTTCAAAATTCTTTTCGAAACTAGTCAACTCAAGTCAACTATGGTTAAATCTGGTCAACTTTTAGTCAAACTTGGTCTTTGCGTATGTGAATATAAGAAAATGTGAGTATGAATTCCAACAACAATTCGATGCAAATTATCATTCAACCTTTGAAAATGAATAGATGAGGGTCTCTTAAATAGACTTTCTTAGAACTCTTCAATGGTTGAAATCGATTTCAATCAATGGTCAAGATTAAAGGTGAAGTTCAGTCATAAAGGAAGATTTCCAAATTAAAGGGAGTTAACAGATTTAATTTGAGTAAAATAAGGAGTTAACTGATTGAATTTGAGTAGAAAAAGGAGTTAACTAATTTAACTCATTTTTTATCAATAGTGAACTGGAAATTTCCCTTTTTGAATTGAAGAGAGATTTTGTAGAGATATTTAAGTTGATAAAATTAGATATGCTCTCATAATTACTTTTTCTATTTAATTAAATAATCTTTAATTAATTAGAGGCACTTATCTTATTTAATTAAATAACTTCATTTATATTCCAGCAACAATTCGATGCAAATTCTAATTCAACCTTTCAAAATGAAGAGATGAGGGTCTCTTAAATAGACTTTCCTGGAATTCATCAACGGTTGAGATCAATTTAAATCAACGATCAGGATTAAAGGTGAAGTTCAGCCATAAAGAGAGATTTTCAAATTAAAGGGAGTTAACAGATTTAATTAGAGTAAAATAAGGAGTTAACTGATTCAATTTGAGTGGAAAAAGGAGTCAACTGATTTAACTCATTTTTTATCAATAGTGAACTTGAAATTTAACTCACTTTTCTTATTTAATTAAATAACTTCATTTAATTAATTAGGAATGGCTTCTTATTTAATTAAATAACTTTGTTTAATTAATTAGAAGTAAGTAATCCATTTAATTAAATAATTTTGTTTAATTATTTCAAAATTCTTTTCGAAACAATTCAACTCAAGTCAACCGTGGTTAAATCTGTTCAACTTTTGGTCAAACTTGGTCTTTGCGTATGTGAATATAAGCAAATGTGAGTATGAATTCTAGCAACAATTTGATGCAAATTCTCATTCAACCTTTCAAAATGAAGAGATGAGGGTCTCTTAAATAGACTTTCCTAGAACTCATCAACGGTTGAAATCGATTTCAATCAATGGTCAGGATTAAAGGTGAAGTTCAGTCATAAAGGAAGATTTTCAAATTAAAGGGAGTTAACAGATTTAATTTGAGTAAAATAAGGAGTTAACTGATTCAATTTGAGTAGAAATAGGTGTTAACTGATTTAATTCATTTTTAATCAATAGTGAACTGAAAATTTCCCTTTTTCAACTGAAGAGAGATTTTGTTGAGATATTTAATTTAATAAAATGAGATATGCTCTCATAATTACTTTTTTTATTTCATTAAATAATATTTAATTAATTAGAGACACTTTTCTTATTTAATTAAATAACTGCATATAATTAATTAAGAATGGCTTCTCATTTAATTAAATAACTTTTTTTAATTAATTAGAAGTATGAACTCCATTTAATTAAATAATTTTGTTTAATTATTTGAAAATTCTTTTTGGAACTAGTCAACTCAAGTCAACCGTGGCTAAATCTGGTCAACTTTTGGTCAAACTTGATCTTTGCGTATGTGAATATGGGTAAATGTGAGTATGAATTCCAGCAACAATTCGATGAAAATTCTCATTCAACCTTTGAAAATGAAGAGATGAGGGTCTCTTAAACAGACTTTCCTAAAATTCATCAACAGTTGAGATCGATTTCAATCAACAGTCAGAATTTAATTAATTAGGAATGGCTTCTCATTTAATTAAATAACTTTGTTTAATTAATTAGAAGTAAGTACTCCATTTAATTGAATAATTTCGTTTAATTATTTCAAAATACTTTTCGAAAATAGTCAACTCAAGTCCACTGTGGTTAACTCTGGTCAAATTTTGGTCAAACTTGATCTTTGCAAATGTGAATATGAGAAAATGTGAGCATAAATTTCAGCAACAATTCGATGCAAATTTTTATTCAACCTTTCAAAATGAAGAGATGAGGGTCTCTTAAATAGACTTTCCTGGAATTCATCAACAGTTGAGATCGATTTCAATCAACAGTCAGGATTAAAGGTGAAGTTCAGTCATAAAGGGAGATTTCCAAATTAAAGGGAGTTAATAGATTTAATTTTCGTAAAATAAGGAGTCAACTGATTCAATTTGAGTAGAAAAAGGAGTTAACTGATTTAACTCATTTTTGATTAATAGTGAACTAGAAATTTCCCTTTTTGAACTGAAGAGAGATTTTGTTGAGATATTTAATTTAATAAAATGAGATATGCTTACATAATTACTTTTTCTATTTAATTAAATAATCTTTAATTAATTAGAGACACTTTTCTTATTTAATTAAATGACTTCATTTAATTAATTAGGAATGGCTTCTCATTTAGTTAAATAACTGTGTTGAATTAATTAGAAGTAAGTTCTCCATATAATTAAATAATTTCTTTTAATTATTTTAAAATTCCTTTCGAAACTAGTCAACTCAAGTCAACCGTGGTTAAATCTAGTCATCTTTTGGTCAAACTTGATCTTTGTGTATCTGAATATGAGTAAATGTAAGTGTGCATTTCGGCAACAATTCGATGCAAATTCTTATTCAACCTTTAAAAATGAAGAGATGAGGGTCTCTTAAATAGACTTTTCTGGAATTCATCAACGATTGAGATCGATTTCAATCAACGGTCAATATTAAAAGTGAAGTTCATTCATAAAGGGAGATTGTCATATTAAAGGGAGTTAACAGATTTAATTTGAGTAAAATAAGGAGTTAACTGATTCAATTTGAGTAGAAAAAGGAGTCAACTGATTTAACTCATTTTTTATCAATAGTGAACTGGAAGTTTCCCTTTTTGAACTGAAGAGAGATTTTATTCAGATGTTTAATTTCATAAAATGAGATATGCTCTCATAATTACCTTTTCTATTTAATTAAATAATCTTTAATTAATTAGAGACACTTTTCTTATTTAATAAAATAACTTCATTTAATTAATTAGGAATGGCTTCTTATTTAATTAGATAACTTTGTTTAATTAATTAGAAGTGCGTACTCCATTTAATTAAATAATTTTGTTTAACTATTTTAAATTTTTTTTCAAAACTAGTCAACTCATGTCAACCGTATTTAAATCTGGTCAACTTTTGGTCAAACTTGATCTTTGCGTATGTGAATATGAGCAAATGTGAGTATGAATTCTAGGAACAATTCGATGCAAATTCTAATTCAACCTTTCAAAATGAAGAGATGATGGTCTCTTAAATAGACTTTCTTAGAATTCATCAACGATTGAGATTGATTTCAATCAACGGTCAAGATTAAAGGTGAAGTTCAGTCATAAAGAGAGATTTCCAAATTAAAGGGAGTTAATAAATTTAATTTGAGTAAAATAAGGAGTTAACTGATTCAATTTGACTAGAAAAAGGAGTCAACTGATTTAACTCATTTTTTATCAATAGTGAACTGGAAATTTTCCTTTTTGAAGTAAAGAGAGATTTTGTTGAGATATTTAATTTAATAAAATGAGATATGCTCTTATAATTACTTTTTCTATTTAATTAAATAATCTTTAATTAATTAGAGACACTTTTCTTATTTAATTAAATAACTTCATTTAATTAATTAGGAATGGCTTCTCATTTAATTAAATAACTTTTTTTAATTAATTAGAAGTAAGTACTCTATTTAATTAATTAATTTTGTTTACTTATTTCAAAATTCTTTTCGAAACTAGTCAACTCAAGTCAACTGTGGTTAAATTTGGTCAACTTTTGGTCAAACTCTATCTTTGCGTATGTGAATATGAGAAAATGTGAGTATGAATTCCAGCAACAATTCCATGCAAATTCTCATTCAACCTTTCAAAATGAAGAGATGAGGGTCTCTTAAATAGACTTTCCTGAAATTCATCAACGGTTGAGATCGATTTCAATCAGCGGTCAGGATTAAAGGTGAAGTTCAGTCATAAAGGGAGATATCCAAATTAAAGGGAGTTAACAGGTTTAATTTGAGTAAAATAAGGACTTAACTGATTCAATTTGAGTAGAAAAAGGAGTTAACTAATTTATCTCATTTTTTATCAATAGTGAACTGGAAATTTCCCTTTTTGAACTGAAGAGAGATTTTGTAGAGATATTTAATTTGATAAAATGAGATATGCTCTCATAATTACTTTTTTTATTTAATTAAATAATCTTTAATTAATTAGAGACACTTTTTTTTTTAAATTAAATAACTTCATTTAATTAATTAGGAATGGCTTCTCATTTAATTAAATAACCTTCTTTAATTAATTAGAAGTAAGTACTCTATTTAATTATATAATTTAGTTTAATTATTTCAAAATTCTTTTTCGAAACTAGTCAACTCAAGTCAACCATGCTTAAATCTAGTCAACTTTTGGTCAAACTTGATCTTTGCGTATGTGAATATGAGGAAATGTGACTGAATTCCAGAAATAATTCGATGCAAATTCTCATTCAACCTTTCAAAATGAAGAGATGAGGGTCTCTTAAATAGACTTTCCTTGAATTCATCAACGGTTGAGATCGATTTCAATCAACGGTCAGGATTAAAGGTGTTGTTCAGTCATAAATGGAGATTTTCAAATTAAAGGGAGTTTATAGATTTAATTGTAGTAAAATAAGGAGTCAACTGATTCAATTTGAGTAGAAAAAGGAGTTAACTGATTTAACTCATTTTTGATCAATAGTGAACTGGAAATTTCCCTTTTTGAACTGAAGAGAGATTTTGTTGAGGTATTGTCATGCCCAAAATATAAGGGCTAAAAATGCACACAAATTTATTTATTTATTTATTCCTAATTAACTAAGGTCATAACCCAACATTTAATTTAGTAAAATAATTAATTATGAGAAAAAGAATACCACTAACCCTAAAGGTGATCTAACTGATTAGACCCTCTTTTAGCTTGATCACTTGAACGTTACTGCAATTTTAAATATTTACTTTAGGCTTCATGACAATCAATTATCCTCTTTCAAGTTCATTCTAATTTAAGTTTTAAGGTTCAAATCCAAGGTCCAATGTAAAGTTTTAGAATAAGGTTTACGAATTATCCTAAGATACTAATAACGTTAATTACATAACTAAAATTGAATGAGTGAAATCTAAACTAAACATACTATAACAATTAATATTTATAACGTACCCACTAACTTTCCTTGCCAATGGGCACAAGAGTTACGCTAATTAAATCTTTACTAACCACTTAATTTTGACTTAAATTTATTAGGGAAAGACATTTCTAAAGGTAATTAATACAACTACGATTAGGTAATAACTAAAACAAGCTTTCATAACTTACCAATCTTAACATTTAAAAATAACAATTAACTCCAACATACTCATACAGTCTAATTAATTAATTTAATGTTCGCTATTAAAGTTGGTGACTATAAAAAATTCAATGAAACTATACTTTAATCTAAACTTTATCCGAATTATCGTAACTTTAAGTCCACATTAAAATCAATGGATAAAGCTCATCATAGAATAAAAACTAATTAATGAAACATTAAAATTGTTTTGAATTACAATATTCAATTTCACGCTAAAACTTTTTTTGAACTAATTTAACATTCTAACATCTAATTACTACCTAATAATCAAGACTAATCCTAATTTAAATTAGACATACATCTAAAACTAACTAAACATAGATATTAATTAGAATGACCATGACTAATTTAAATACTACCAAAATAAATTGACCTAAATTAAATTCGAATTAAAATAATACTACTCAACTAATACCTAAATTTAAAAGAACTTAAGCTAATCTTAAATAATAAATTAGACTAAAACTACAACTAGACTACTTTAAAATTAAAACTTATAATAATAAAACTACTAATAAGCAATACTAACATTGATAAGTAGGAGGCAAACTAATCTAACTACATTCTCTAACTAAACATTGAACTTACTTACTTAAAACAATATATATAAATCATATTAACAACTAGCTATCATTTAATCACATACCACTAATCAAAAACCAATATATATAAAAGGAAATACACTCTACTCTACACTACCAAATATAATATTTAACCTAACAACTAAGCCAAGCTAAATTGCTAACTAAACACTAATATACTAATCTTATTTAAAACTAACAAGAAATCTAATTATAAACTCAGTCTACTCTAACTCAATCTAGGCTACCTACTTGCCAAGTGGCTAATCCACCCACTTGGCTTCCTACTCATCATACCCACAATATTCCCCCCCCCCCCCCCCCCCCCCCCCCATGGGCTGCACGTTGCCCCAAGGTCTGCCTAGCGCAGAGAATGTCTCCCCTTGCGTGCAGTGAGGGTGTTGTGAAGACAAAGCGTGTGGGGAAAGATGGGAATAAAAGTTCCCATGGAAAAATTTGCTCCTTTCTCTGATGTGACTCGCCTTGTACTATGTGTGTAGGGAGCAGATTTAAACTTAATACTCCTTTAGTAGCATGTGACATCATCCAAAGTGAGCGCTAGGTGGGAGAATAAGAACGTTAAGCCTTTAATGTGTTTCCCTCTTTCTTATTGTATAAGGAAGAGTACGAGTTGGATGGGGGTTGACTTCCCATCAACTTCAGGCACATTAATATGTCGTAATGATGCGCCTAGGATTTAGGAATTAGGTGGCAGCACAAGGAGTTTAGGTCAAATTTTCAAGGGAAGAGTAAGGGTAGTAATTTCTTAAAGTTTATTAGGTGAATTTTGATAAGATGTTTTAGACAAGAAATTAAATTACTATCAAATTCAATATATTATATATATTTTTTCACCAACGAGTTTGGTAATGGATTTCTTTTTAATACTATTTTGATTTTGTTTAATCATTTAAAGGAATCAACAAGGAATATGCTCTGTTGTTTGGGGTCTTTTCTTTTCTTTAACAAACCTCATACAAACTCCAGAGAGTTGTTTTGCTCCTCGAGGGGTGCTTTTTTTTCTAAGCATAAATTTTCTTATTAGGCTACGCTTTTCTCTCCTTTCTTTGCTATAAATGTATTTTTGTTTTATAGTTCATCTTACATCAAGGTATATGAGCCTCTTATTCTGAATCCAAGTAGATGCATAATTTTTTAAATCACATTGGTTTTGTCAATTATATAATTTAACAAGGTGGGAGATAAATTTGTTGTCCATAATGTAAGATTGTTCATGTCCCCATAATACATAAAACATTGAATTGGAAACTTCAGTAAATCTAATTGCATTTCATTAACATAATTGGAACTTGAAAGTTTATAATTCAATGACATTATATATATATCAATCCATTTCTCACAACATAAGCAAAATTTGGAATCACTTGAGAGCATTGCAAGTAAAATTTCATAATCTTTTCTTTCCTCTATTAATCATCCTAGTTCAAGGCTCCATTGGGAAAGAACCAGTAAGAAAACCCCATATCTTTGCCACTACATCGAATTCAATTACAATTTACATGATATTACAATTCATTGAGTTTTCTTCAAGACTTCCACAAGAGACTTTTATCAAATGTCTTCATTGCCTGAAGGGTAAACATGGGAGATACAAGAACCAAAATGGAGATAACAAAATAGGGAGATAAGCAAAATGAACATACATTCCCACTCGGTTGCACAATAGGTCCAGCAATGAACCAATATAGGGGAAAGGTGGATTTTCTCAATAGGAGAAGTCAATCACCATACCTTCACTTAGCCCTTTCGGGGCTTAAAACTTCAAGAATTTCTATTCTTTCTCAAGGCCCTTTCGGGGCTATATCCACAATGATTTTTCATTCTTTACCACATTCAAGAATTCTCAATAACAACAAGGTATGGGATGACAAGTAGGGGCCCATACACCCTACCTATTTTCCCTCCTCTCTCCATGAGAGGAGACTCTACACTATTGAGGTCCAAATAATGCCCTTTCCCCAAGCATGGTCACTTCTTCCCTATCCAAGGGTGAGTGTTGCCAAATACATCCCCATGAAAATCTCTCAAAAACAATCAACACGCCAAGAAGGCATATGGATAACATCAAAAGAAGACAAGATAAAATCCCTCCCAATCCACCCCAACACACAACAAGAATGCAACATTACATAATGTCTCCAACATGATTCAAGCAAGATTCAAAACATGAACACACATAAAGAACCATTCATGGAGTGAAGATCTCCTACCTTCATAAAAGAGTTATGGCAAAGGTGGTTTGAGAAGAGCTTCCCTTTTTCTATCTTCAATCTTCAAGACTTCCTCCAAAACTAGAGGATTGGATCACAAAAATACTAACCCCCCCCAAAATGCCTCTAAGTATGGTCCTTAACCCCACTAAGTTTCAAGTAACTCAAGATGGAGGTTTGGTTCACTAACCCAAGTAAAGAGCAACCCATTTTCGAAATCAGCCTATAATAGGGTTTTTAAGAGACCCTAAGAGCCAACCTAGGAGGCTAAAGGGTTGGAAAGTACCCCCACCCATGCCCTTACCCATAGGGGTACTTAAATTTAATGTTTCTAAGCCTTTAAAGGCTTATTAGGAATAATTAAAAGTTGGGAGAATACCAAGATCAAATTGCAACCTTTAAAGAATTACAATATAAGGTTAGCACAAAATTAACAAGTAGTTTTAGCTCCGTCTTTTCGTCGAGTTGTCTCGGCTAATTTTTTTGCACACATCAGTAGGTTCAAAACCACATGCATAATGTAAATTATATATTAGAGGAATTATATAAATTAAAGCATCCATTTCTAAGAAATAGTTGTTCATCTAATTCTACTCATATTTCTAACCTTTCGACTTGCATACCCAATGTGTTAGCGTTGCATACATTTTCTTTCATCATTATACATATTTATAAGCATTAAATGGCAAAATCAAATAACTGAAGTAAGCATCACACATCGCAAAATAGCATAACAATGTTTAGTGTATCCAATAATGTTCTGACATGTCAGCATGAATATCAAAATAACAATGTATCATCGGTGCTAGGATGGGTCGAGGTGAGGCCTCACAGATATTCAATTTAATAAAATCAGATATGCTCTCATAATTACTTTTTCTATTTAATTAAATGTTCTTTAATCAATTAGAGGCGCTTTTCCTATTTAATTAAATAATTTCATTTAATTAATTAGGAATGGCTTCTGATTTAATAAAAGAACTTTGTTTAAATAATTAGAAGTAAGTACTCCATTTAATTAAATAATTTTGTTTAATTATTTCAAAATTCTTTTCAAAACTAGTCAACTCAAGTCAACCGTGGTTAAATCTAGTCAACTTTTGGTCAAACTTGATCTTTGCATATGTGAATATGAGCAAATGTGAGTATAAATTCTAGCAACAATTCGATGCAAATTCTCATTCAACCTTTCAAAATAAAGAGATTAAAGTTGAAGTTCAGTCATAAAGGGAGATTTCCAAATTATAGGGAGTTAACAGATTTAATTTTTGTAAAATAAGGAGTTAACTGATTCAATTGGGGTAGAAAAAGGAGTTAACAGATTTATCTCATTTTTTATCAAAAGTGAACTAAAAATTTACCTTTTTGATTGAAGAGAGATTTTGTTGAGATATTTAATTTAATAAAATGATATATGCTCTCATAATTACTTTTTCTATTTAATTAAATAATCTTTAATTAATTAGAGACACTTTTCTTATTTAATTAAATAACTTCATTTAATTAATTAGGAATGGCTTCTCATTTAATTAAATAACTTTCTTTAATTAATTAGAAGTAAGTACTCCATTTAATTAAATAATTTCGTTTAATTATTTCAAAACTCTTTTCGAAACTAGTCAACTCAAGTCAACCATGGTTAAATTTGGTCAACTTTTGGTCAAACTTGATCTTTGCGTATGTGAATATGAGCAAATGTGAGTATGAATTCCAACAATAATTCGATGCAAATTCTCATTCAACCTTTCAAAATGAAGAGATGAGGGTCTCTTAAACAGACTTTCCTAAAATTCATCAACGGTTGAGATCGATTTCAATCAACGGTCAGAATTAAAAGTGAAGTTCAGTCATAAGGAGAGATTTTCAAATTAAAGCGAGTTAAAAGATTTAATTTGAGTAAAATAAGGAGTTAACTGATTCAATTTAAGTAGAAAAAGTAGTTAACTCATTTAACTCATTTTTTATCAATAGTGAATAGGAAATTTCCCTTTTTGAACTGAATAGATATTTTGTTGAAATATTTAATTTAATAAAATGAGATATGCTCTCATAATTACTTTTTCTATTTAATTAAATAATCTTTAATTAATTAGAGACACTTTTCTTATTTAATTAAATAACTTCATTTAATTAATTAAGAATAGCTTCTCATTTAATTAAATAACTTTGTTTAAATAATTAGAAGTAAGTACTCTATTTAATTAAATAATTTTGTTTAATTATTTCAAAAAAAATTTTGAAACTAGTCAACTCAAGTTAACCGTGGTTAAATTTGGTCAATTTTTGGTCAAACTTGATTTTTGCGTATGTGAATATGAGCAAATGTGAGTATGAATTCCAGCAACAATTAGATGGAAATTCTCATTCAACCTTTCAAAATGAAGAAATGAGGGTCTCTTAAATAGACTTTCTTGGAATTCATCAATGATTGAGATCGATTTCAATCAACGGTCAGGATTAAAAGTGAAGTTTAGTCATTAAGGGAGATTTTCAAATTAAATGTAGTTAACAGATTGAATATGAGTAAAATAAGGAGTTAACTGATTCAATTTGAGAAGAATAAGGAGTTAACTGATTTAACTAATTTTTTATCAATAGTGAACTGGAAATTCTCCTTTTTGAACTGAAGAGAGATTTTGTTGAGAAATTTAATTTAATAAAATGAGATATGCTCTCATAATTACTTTTTCTATTTAATTAAATAATTTTTAATTAATTAGAGACACTTTTCTTATTTAATCAAATAACTTCATTTAATTAATTACGAATGGCTTCTCATTTAATTAAATAACTTTGTTTAATTAATTAGAAGTAAGTACTCCATTTAATTAAATAACTTCGTTTAATTATTCCAAAATTCTTTTCGAAACAAGTCAATTCAACTCAACTATGGTTAAATCTGGTCAATTTTTGGTCAAACTTGATCTTTGCGTATGTGAATATGAGCAAATGTGAGTATGAATTCCAGTAACAATTTGATGCAAATTCTCATTCAACCTTTCAAAATGAAGACAAGAGGGTCTCTTAAATAGACTTTACTGGAATTCATCAATGGTTGAAATCGATTTCAATCAATGGTCGGGATAAAAGGTGAAGTTCAGTCATAAAGGGACATTTCCAAATTAAAGGGAGTTAACAGATTTAATTTGAGTAAAATAAGGAGTTAACTGATTCAATTTGAGTAGAAAAAGGAGTCAACTGATTTAACTCATTTTTTATCAATAGTGAACTGGAAATTTCCCTTTGTGAACTGAAGAGAAATTTTGTTGAGATATTTAATTTCATAAAATGAGATATGCTCTCATAATTACTTTTTGAATTTAATTAAATAATCTTTAATCAATTAGAGACACTTTTCTTATTTAATTAAATAACTTCATTTAATTAATTAGGAATGGCTTCTCATTTAATTAAATAAGTTTGTTTAATTAATTAGAAGTAAGTACTCCACTTAATTAAATAACTTCGTTTAATTATTTCAAAATTCTTTTCGAAACTAGTCAACTTAAGTCAACCGTGGTTAAATCTGGTCAAATTTTCGTCAAACTTGATCTTTTTGTATGTGAATATGAGCAAATTTGAATATGAATTCCAGCAACAATTCGATGCAAATTCTCATTGAACCTTTCAAAATGAAGAGATGAGAGTCTCTTAAATAGACTTTCTTGGAATTCATCAACGGTTGAAATCGATTTCAATCAACGGTCAGGATAAAAGGTGAAGTTAAGTAATAAAGGGAGATTTCCAAATTAAAGGTCGTTAAAAATTTTAATTTGAGTAAAATAAAGAGTTAACTGATTCAATTTGAGTAGAAAAAGGAGTCAACTGATTTAACTCATTTTTTATCAATAGTGAACTGAAAATTTCCCTTTTTGAACTGAAGAGAAATTTTGTTGAGATATTTAATTTAATAGAATGAGATATGCTCTCATAATTACTCTTTCTATTTAATTAAATAATCTTTAATCAATTAGAGACACTTTTCTTATTTAATTAAATAACTTCATTTAATTAATTAGGAATGACTTCTTATTTAATTAAATAACTTTGTTTAATTAATTAGAAGTAAGTACTCCATTTAATTAAATAATTTCGTTTAATTATTTCAAAATTCTTTTTGAAACTAGGCAACTCAAGTCAACCATGGTTAAATCTTGTCAACTTTTGGTCAAACTTGATCTTTGCATATGTGAATATGAGCAAATGTGAGTATGAATTCCACTAACACTTCGATGCAAATTCTCATTCAACCTTTCAAAATGAAGAAATGAGGGTCTCTTAAATAGACTTTCTTGGAATTCATCAACGGTTGAGATCGATTTCAATCAACAGTCGGGATTAAAGGTGAAGTTTAGTCATAAAGGGAGATTTTCAAATTAAAGCGAGTTATTAGATTTAATTTGAGTAAAATAAAGAGTCAATAGATTCAATTTGAGTAGAAAAAGGAGTTAACTGATTTAACTCATTTTTTATCAATAGTGAACTGAAAATTTCTCTTTTTGAACTCAAGAGAGATTTTGTTGAGATATTTAATTTAATAAAATGAGATATGCTCTCATAATTACTTTTTCTATTTAATTAAATAATCTTTAATTAATTAGAGGCACTTTTCTTATTTAATTAAATGGCTTCATTTAATTAATTAGGAAAGGCTTCTTATTTAATTAAATAACTTTGTTGAATTAATTAGAAGTAAGTTCTCCATTTAATTAAATAATTTTGTTTAATTATTTCATAATTCTTTTCGAAACTAGTCAACTCAAGTCAATCGTGGTTAAATCTAGTCAACTTTTGGTCAAACTTGATCTTTGCGTATGTGAATATGAGCAAATGTAAGTGTGAATTCCGGCAACAATTGGATGCAAATTCTCATTCAACCTTTCAAATTGAAGAGATGAGGGTCTCTTAAATAGACTTTCTTGGAATTCATCAATGGTTGAGATCGATTTCAATCAACTGTCAAGATTAAAGGTGAAGTTCAGTCATAAAGGAAGATTGTCATATTAAAGGGAGTTAAAAGATTTAATTTGAGTAAAATAAGGTGTTAACTGATTCAATTTGAGTAGAAAAAGGAGTCAACTGATTTAACTCATTTTTTATCAACTCAAGTCAACTGTGGTTAAATCTGGTCAACTTTTGGTGAAACTTGATCTTTGCGTATGTGAATATGAGCAAATGTGAGTATGAATTCCAGCAAAAATTCGATGCAAATTCTCATTCAACCTTTCAAAATGAAGAGATGAGGGTCTAATTTATTAATTTGAGTAAAATAAGGAGTTAACTGATTCAATTTAAGTAGAAAAAGGAGTTCACTGATTTAACTCATTTTTGATCAATAGTGAACTAGAAATTTCCCTTTTTGAACTGAAGAGAGATTTTGTTGAGATATTTAATTTAATAAAATGAGATATGCTCTCATAATTACTTTTTCTATTTAATTAAATAATATTTAATTAATTAGAAACATTTTTCTTATTTAATTAAATAACTTCATTTAATTAGTTAGGAATGGCTTCTCATTTAATTAAATAACTTTGTTTAATTAATTAGAAGTAAGTACTCCATTTAATTATATAATTTCATTTAATTATTTCAAAAAAAATTTTGAAACTAGTCAACTCAAGTCCTGTGGTTAACTATGGTCAACTTTTGGTCAAACTTAATCTTTGCGTATGTGAATATGAGCAAACATTAGTATGAATTCCAACAATAATTCGATGCAAATTCTCATTCAACCTTTCAAAATGAAGAGATGAGGGTCTCTTAAATAGACTTTTCTTGAATTCATCAACGGTTGAGATCAATTTCAATCAACGGTTAGGATTAAAGGTGAAGTTCTGTAACGCCCTGCCAA
Source organism: Cupressus sempervirens (assembly GCA_028749045.1). NCBI lineage: Eukaryota > Viridiplantae > Streptophyta > Pinopsida > Cupressales > Cupressaceae > Cupressus > Cupressus sempervirens. Next base: position 102,887,383 of record CM053787.1, read on the forward strand.
GGGATCCAAAGAATTAACCTAGAGTTTCACTGAGTTTGGTAACTTTCTTTTTATTTTTTTATTTTTTATTTTTTATTTTTTTTTTAAATTTTCTCAGTTGGATGCTAGATTGGTTGATCAAGCTAAGAAGGTCAAGGTGGAAGAGGATGGTTTTGCTGATCAGTTTGTGGAGCCTAATGCAGAACTTGGAGAGCAACTAGAGGTTGTTGCTGAAGATATTTCTAATATTGTTGATGTTGGGACAGAGGTTGGTTTTCATGATCAATTGGTTGAGTCTGACATGGAGACTGCAGAGCACTTGGTCGTGGATAATCTAGTTGTTGGAGGTGAGTTATGTATTATAGAGCATCTGGTTGTGAGCAATGAGGTTGTTGATGTTGAGAGTTTGGCATGTATTGATGGAGATCTACATGTTAGTGTTGATATGGAGTTTGTTGTTGCTGATGTGGGGTTTGTTGCTATGGGTGTGAAATCACTAGTTGTTGATGTGAATTGGAGTTCGGTAATGAAGAATTATGTTCAATTTGTTCCTAGGAATGAGCATGTTCATTGGATAGTTGAGATTCTGGAGTTTGATAGAGTAATGCAAATGTGGAAGATTTGCATGGTGGTTTTGTTGTCCCCGTTGAGGTGGAAACGTTTGGTGAAGATGAAGATGGTGGTAGATCTTTCTTTTTGGCATCAAAGTGTGGGACACACTTTTCTATTTACCGGGGGAGTCTGATGCAGGAGCATCTTGCATGGAAGAAAAATTGAAAAAAAAAAAAAACCCTAGAGGAGAGAGAAAGTGACAAAAATTAGAGGAGAAATAATAAATAAATAAAAAGGGAAAAAGGAGAAAATGAAAAAAGGAGGAATTTCTATTTTCGAGGTGCATAGGTGGCATAAAATAAAACAATGAGAAATTAGTTGTCATTCCATTAATCAAGGTGTGTAGGTGGCATCTTAGAAGCTTGTGGAAAGTTTCTTAAATCTTGCATTTAATATTTGTTGTGATCCATAAAGGAAATGTAATTTTCTAATTGGGCCACATGGTGGTGCTTAGTTGTAATTCTAGAAGGTTATGGAAGTTGTAGAAGGTTGTGGAGGAATTCTAGAAGATTGTGCATGGGGTGGTAAGTGCCTATTTAAGTAAGGCATATGAGCATTTTCTAAATCAAGCTCAAGGAGTAGCTTGAGGAGTAGAGGCTCAAGGAGAAGCTTGAGAAGAAGAAGTATGAGAAGTGGAAGCTTAGAAAGCTTGGAAAGTTTCAAGGTGTGAAAGAGAAAGAGAAAGTGAAGAGTGGGATTTCCTGAGTCTGTGGACAGAGCGCCGAATGTGAGGCAGTTTACAGTAGGATTGTGATAGAGTTGTGAGTGTGTAGACAGAGTGCCGAATGTGAGGCAGTTTACACTTAGATCTTGGATAAGGTTGGAGAAGAGCTAGTGGCTGTGGTTTAGAAACAAGGAGGTTGCTTGGTGGCTTGCAAGCACAAGTTGAGATCTTGGAGGTTTCTACTAGAGTGTGGATCTAGACTAGCTTAGGATGGTGTGGCCCTTCGTCAGTGGTATCAGAGCCGTACTTCATCAGTGGTATCAGAGCGTACCTTTGTCAAGTGGTATCAGAGTGTATCTACATTAGTGGTATCAGAGAATATCTTCATCAAATTAATTAGAAGTAAGTACTCCATTTAATTAAATAATTTCATTTAATTATTTTAAAATTCTTTTCGAAACTAGTCAACTCAAGTCAACCATGGTTAAATATGGTCAACTTTTGGTCAAACTTAATCTTTGCGTATGTGAATATGAGAAAATGTCAGTATGAATTTCAACAACATTTCAATGCAAATTCTCATTGAACCTTTCAAAATGAAGAGATGAGGGTCTCTTAAATAGACTTTCCTTGAATTCATCAACGGTTGAGATCAATTTCAATCAACTGTTAGGATTAAAAGTGAAGTTTTGTAATGCCCCGCCAAGGGATCCAAAGAATTAACCTGGAGTTTCACTAAGTTTGGTAACTTTTCTTTTATTTTTTTACATGAAAGTAAATACCATACATAACTTATTCACAATAACGAAATCAATAGCAATGTCCATCTGAAAAGTAAACATAACATACATAACAGATTACATTCTTTAAGATCCCTTAACGTTGAATTACATACATGAATCCATCTAGTACAACATCCACATGAAATAATAATGATAAGTCCAATGTTTAAACATTACATTTTCAAATGCTCAATCATCCACTGTACATGTCACAGGGTATGAAGGCTTTAAAGAATATACATATGTGAAATAAGGTACATCATCCTATTCTAATCCATGATACATCAAAGACAATCACATGATACACATGATACATCATCATAGATTACATATACATTCATCATAAGATCAAACATAACTAAGTGCACGGTTCCTCCCAACCATTAATAGCATCATTAGACCATCGTGGGCCCTAGCCATCCCTCCGTGCGTAACATCCCAAATCACCGAAGAGATCACCGGTATTAACATAGTAGGTATGTCACTCCTAACATATACAAAATCATATGTAGAAAGTAATCTAAAATGCAAATATAAGCATAAGATAACATCATCTAACATATGCTAATTATCAATGAAAAGATACATATCCACCATCACAAAGGACACATCAACCACGATGTCTCAATGAATCTCAAATGATAAGAGTGGAAAATAAGCTACCACTCGACCGCGTGGTACCTAAGTGGTCCACTCCCACCGTGCTGAAGAGATAATCTCAAGTCCCAAACAAGTTATCAAAATCACATAGCATAAATCCCTTTAATCCAGGAATCCTAAAAGTATACTAACTCAAAAGGTTCCAATCATGAAATTGACATCTACATCCCAGAGGCACACAATGACATGTAGGAACCTACTATGCAAGCGGGAAAGAGTCATCGCATTTATCACGTACAAGTCACCCTGGCAGTTAGCTAAACTCCATGGGTCCATACTGATCTCATGCGGCCACTAGTATCCTCTCATACTGACAAGGCATACTATGGAATGCAAGGTCACAACCATGCGTTCTCACTACTCCCATCCTAGCCTATACAAGCACTCAAGGCATGGGCGAGAACCAAAAATCTTATCTTTTTAGGTTCATTTAGTTAGTATTAGGTGTGAATGTTATCACTTATTAATCCAACTTACAATGAGTTACCCTGGTAGCCTCTTAGGGCCCCAACCCCCATTGCAAGCCACTTCTCATCACTACATGCAGATATCCTACCCTAATGCTCATGGAATCATAAAACTCAAAATCACAAAAATAATCCATAATAAAATAATCAAATATGCATAAATGCATCAAATCTCCATGAGCAAACATCCATAGAAAATCATGACCACAACAGCTCTCTATTGGCAACTGAAGCATCACTGATAATCAAAAGTATCCAATGGTTCTCAATAACCAAAATATATCTCAAACACACTAATCGAAGACTCCAAAAATGGTTGAGTCAAACATGTCACAACATGAAATCATCAAGAATAAATCCACATTTTAGTCCCATCATGGCGACTAGAAAATAACCAAGGATAACTGATCGATGACCAAAAATAATTGTTAAGTCAAGTGCCTCATAAATAAGAATCTCAACTATAACAATCAGTATACAGAGCATTCCATCACATAACCATGGTTGGGTTATAAAGATCGAGATTAAATCATCATCATGGCCTCTGGTAGACGTCTTATACTGGTCAACACTAGTCAACCCAAAACCTAAAACAATAGCATAAAGAATACACAATGTAAACACATGTTTTGGTTTTGCTAAGTTTTCAAATTTGAATTAAAAAGTCTCAGTTTACGTATTCCCAAATTAACATCAAGTGCAAAAATTTCACCTTTTATTTAACCCATGTATTCGTTTGATAGATAAAAGTTTCTCCATCAGACTCAATTTTCTAATTGATTTATATGACATTGTTTGAAGATTGATATTCTCAATGAATCACAAACTTTGATTATATATTCTAATAATTAATCTTAATTAAAAACTAAGTTTAATTAAATTAATTGTTAATATCTCTTCATAATTGACAAGCTTAATAGCAATATTTTGCTCATTAAAAAAGTGATCCATTAATTGAGAACTTTATAATAATCATTTATAGTTAATAATATATATATACATATATATATATATATATACATATATATATATATACACACACACATAAATATACATCTATACATATAAAAAAATAACATTTTATAAAACAAAATATAATAATCAAACCGCAATTCGCAAATCACAAATCGCAAATCGCAAAATTGCATCACAACCTTGGAAGTCAATTCATATATATCTATATCACTGCACAGAGGAGGTACCGTGCGGGCCTGCGGCAGCAGTGCCGCCAGCCTCTGCCACATATACGTAGTGGGGTGGGGGTACGGGCTCGGCCATCCCCGCTCGCCTCAATTTGCATTAAATTTCTTTAAAAAAAAAAAAAAAAGAGTCCCTTATGCGATTTCCATTCGTGAGTATGCGATTCGATTTTTAAATAAAGTTCAACATTTTTCAAAAAACATTTTCGATTAATGATATATATATATATATTTAATTAAATTATATATATTATATATACATATATATATATACATACATATATATATATATATATATATATATATATATATATATATATATACATATATATATATATATACATATATATATATACATACATATATATATACATATATATATATATATATATATATATATATATATATATATATATATATGTATATGTACTTGCAAAATTAAAAAAAAACATCAAAACATATAATCATGTATACATATTTATATATATAATTGCATATATGTGTGTGTGTGTGTGTGTGTGTGTGCAGATTAAAAAAAATATAAACATGTATATACATGATTTATTTAGAAATTCTATTTTTCAAAAATTTCTTATAAACTTTGATCTCAAATTTATCCAATAAATAATTTAATTGGTTTGGCTATGAATTAACCCTAGCCCCGTTTTCTCTTTTTTCTAAATCCATGCATATAAAATTCTCAAATAAATTTAATTGCCCAAATTGAAAATGCATACAATAAAAATATAAAATTCTTCAGAAGACATATAGAAGACACGAAGAAGATAGGAATGCATGATGTGGAAATAGCATAAGAAAAATCACAAGAATCTACCCGGATTCTGATACTAATTCGCTCTTCCTCAGAAAACTCGCAGAGCAAGCTCCCTTCTTCAGAGTTCTTGAGTCCTCCAATGCTACAATTGCTCTCCACCTCTTTTTTTTTTAAGCTTCTATGAATGCCTGGATATAAAGAGCTCTCAAGAAACCTTTGGAATGCTTCTTGAAACTGCTGAAAGGAGTCACCAACTAAGCATGGGTCTTTTTCAACCTTTTTGATGAGTCATAGAGTTGTAGACACCTTGTGCTTAATTGATGCACTAACCCTCGTGTTTTTGACACATGTTAATTCCCATGCAAGCTTATAACTCCAATTTACTTTTTAAATAATTTCTATTTAAATTTTATAACTTTCATTTTAATTTTTATAACTTTTATTATTATTATTTTATTTATTACTTTATTATTATTTTATAATTAGTATTAATTTTAATTTCTAGTTTTCTTTTATTTAATTCCTTTTATCCAATAATTCACATTTAATTAATTACAATCAAAATATCAAAGATCATGATATTTTATTAATTTTCTCAAATAAATAATTTAAATCTACTTATTAAGACTTAATTAATGGAAAATTCACCATAGACCTCCAAGATAAAATATGAAAACCCATCATAGGACAAATCATACAAAATAAATCTAAAGGGTTAAAAATCACGAAATATGTCATTTGACAGATTCGGTGGGTATTCAACTTTGATACTTGTCCTAACTCACTAGGACAAATGGTTTTTATGTTTGGGATTTGGACTTGAGAGATTTTGTTGAGGTATTTAATTTAATAAAATGAGATATGCTCTCATAATTACTTTTTCTATTTAATTAAATAATCTTTAATTAATTAGAGACACTTTTTTTATTTAATTAGATAACTTCATTTAATTAGTTAGAAATGGCTTCTCATTTAATTAAATAACTTTGTTTAATTAATTAGAAGTAAGTACTCCATTTAATTAAATAATTTCATTTAATAATTTTAAAATTCTTTTCGAAACTAGTCAACTCAAGTCAAATGTGGTTAAATCTGGTCAACTTTTGGTCAAACTTGATCTTTGCGTATGTGAATATGAGAAAATGTGAGTATGAATTCCAGCAACAATTCGATGCAAATTCTCATTCAACCTTTCAAAATGAAGAGATGAGGGTCTCTTAAATAGACTTTCCTAGAATTCATCAACGGTTGAGATCGATTTCAATCAATGGTCAGGATTAAAGGTGAAGTTCAGTCATAAAGGGAGATTTCCAAATTAAAGGTAGTTAACAGATTTAATTTGAGTAAAATAAGGAGTTAACTGATTCAATTTGAGTAGAAAAAGGAGTTAACTAATTTAATTCATTTTTGATTAATAGTGAACTAAAAATTTCCCTTTTTGAACTGAACAGAGATTTTGTTGAGATATTTAATTTAATAAAATGAGATATGCTCTCATAATTACTTTTTCTATTTAATTAAATAAACTTTAATTAATTAGAGGCACTTTTCTTATTTAATTAAATAACTTCATTTAATTAGTTAGTAATGGTTTCTCATTTAATTAAATAACTTTTATAAATTAATTAGAAGTACTCCATTTAATTAAATAATTTCATTTAATTATTTTTTAAAAAAAATTGAAGCTAGTCAACTCAAGCCAACCATGGTTAAATTTGGTCAAACTTGATCTTTGCGTATGTGAATATGAACAAATGTGACAATGAATTTCAGCAACAATTTGATGCAAATTCTCATTCAACCTTTCAAAATGAAGAGATGATGGTCTCTTAAATAGACTTTCCTAGAATTCATCAACGGTTGAGATTGATTTCAATCAACAGTCAGGATTAAAGGTGATGTTCAATCATAAAGGGAGATTTCCAAATTAAATAGAGTTAATAGATTTAATTTGAGTAAAATAAGGAGTTAACTGATTCAATTTGAGTAGAAAAAGGAGTTAACTGATTTAATTCATTTTTGATCAATAGTGAATTAAAAATTTCCCTTTTTGAACTGAAGAGAGATTTTGTTCAGATATTTAATTTAATAAAATGAGATATGCTCTCATAATTACGTTTTCTATTTAATTAAATAATCTTTAATTAGTTAGAGACACTTTTCTTATTTAATTAAATAACTTCATTTAATTAGTTAGGAATGGCTTCTCATTTAATTAAATAACTTTTATAAATTAATTAGAAGTACTCCATTTAATTAAATAATTTTATTTAATTATTTTAAAAATAAATTTGAAACTAGTCAACTCAAGTCAACCGTGGTTAAATTTGGTCAACTTTTGGTCAAACTTGATCTTTGCGTATGTGAATATGAACAAATGTGAGTATGAATTCCAGCAACAATTTGATGCAAATTCTCATTTAATTAAATGACTTAATTTAATTAATTAGGAAAGGCTTTTCATTTAATTAAATAACTGTGTTGAATTAATTAGAAGTACGTTCTCCATTTAATTAAGTAATTTTATTTAATTATTTCAAAATTCTTTCCAAAACTAGTCAACTCAAGTCAACCGTGGTTAAATTTGATCAACTTTTGGTCAAACTTGATCTTTGTGTATGTGAATATGAGCAAATGTAAGTGTGAATTTTGGCAAAAATTCGATGCAAATTCTCATTCAACCTTTCAAAATAAAGAGATGAGGGTCTCTTAAATAGACTTTTCTGGAATTCATCAACGGTTGAGATCGATTTCAATCAATGAGAAGCCATTCCTAACTAACTAATTAATTAAACAAAGTTATTTAATTAAATGAAAAGCCATTCCTAACTAACTAAATGAAGTTATTTAATTAAATAAGAAAAGTGTCTCTAATTAATTAAAGATTATTTAATTAAATAGAAAAAGTAATTATGAGGGCATATCTCATTTTATTAAATTAAATATCACAACAAAATCTCTCTTTAGTTCAAAAAGGGAAATTTTCAGTTCACTATTGATAAAAAATGAGTTAAATCAATTAACTCATTTTTCTACTCAAATTGAATTAGTTAACTCCTTATTTTACACAAATTAAATTTGTTAACTCCCTTTAATTTGAAAATCTCCATTTACGACTGAACTTCACCTTTAATCCTGACCGTTGATTGAAATCGATCTCAACCATTGATGAATTTCAATAAAGTCTATTTAAGAGACCCTCATCTTTTCATTTTGAAAGTTTGAATGAGAATTTGCATCGAATTGTTGTTGGAATTCATACTCACATTTTTTCATATTTACATACGCAAAGATTAAGTTTGACCAAAAGTTGACCATATTTAACCACGGTTGATTTGAGTTGACTAGATTTGAAAAGAATTTTGAAATAATTAAACAAAATTATTTAATTATATAGAGTACTTACTTTTAATTAATTAAACAAAGTTATTTAATTAAATGAGAAGCCATTCTTAACTAATTAAATGAAGTTATTTAATTAAATAAGAAAAATGTCTCTAATTAATTAAAGATTATTTAATTAAATAGAAAAAGTAATTATGAGAGCATATCTCATTTTATTAAATTAAATATCTTAACAAAATCTCTCTTCAGTTGAAAAAGGGAAATTTCCAGTTCACTATTGAAAAAAAATGAGTTAAATTAGTTAACTCCTTTTTCTACTCAAACTGAATCACTTAACTCCTTATTTTACTCAAATTAAATCTGTTAAATCCCTTTAATTTGAAAATCTCCTTTTATGACTGAACTTCACCTTTAATCCTGACCGTTGATTGAAATCAATCTCAACTTTTGATGAATTTCAAGAAAGTCTATTTAAGAGACCCTCATCTCTTCATTTTGAAAGGTTGAATGAGAATTTGCATCGAATTGTTGTTGGAATTCATACTCACATTTGCTCATATTCACATACACAAAGATCAAGTTTGATCAAAAGTTGGCCTGATTTAACCACGGTTGACTTGAGTTGACTAGTTTCAAAAATAATTTTAAAATAATTAAATGAAATTATTTAATTAAATGGAGTACTTACTTTTAATTAAATAAACAAAGTTATTTAATTAAATGAGAAGCCATTCCTAACTAATTAAATGAAGTTATTTAATTAAATAAGAAAAGTGTCTCTAATTAATTAAAGATTATTTAATTAATTAGAAAAAGTAATTATGAGAGCATATCTCAATTTATTAAATTAAATATCTCAACAAAATCTCTCTTCAGTTCAGAAAGCGAAATTTTCAGTTCACTATTGATCAAAAATGAGTTAAATCATTTAACTCCTTTTTCTACTCAAATTGAATCAGTTAACTCCTTATTTACTCAAATTAAATCTGTTAACACTCTTTAATTTGGAAATCTCTCCTTATAACTGAACTTCACCTTTAATCCTGACCGTTGATTGAAATCGATCTTAACCGTTGATGAATTTCAAGAAAGTCTATTTAAGAGACCCTCATCTCTTCATTTTGAAAGGTTGATTGAGAATATGCATCGAATTGTTGCTGGAATTCATACTCACATTTGCTCATATTCACATACGCAAAGATCAAGTTTGACCAAAATTTGACAAGATTTAAACACAATTGACTTGAGTTGACTAGTTTCGAAAAGAATTTGAAATAATTAAATGAAATTATTTAATTAAATGGAGTACTTACTTCTAATTAATTAAACAAACTTATTTAATTAAATGAGAAGCCATTCCTAACTAATTAAATGAAGTTATTTAATTAAATAAGAAAAGTGTCCCTAATTTATTAAAGATTATTTAATTAAATAGAAACAGTAATTATGAGAGCATATTTTATTTTATTAAATTAAATATCTCAACAAAATCTCTCTTCAGTTCAAAAAGGGAAATTTCCAGTTCAATATTGAGCAAAAATGAGTTAAATCAGTTAACTCCTTTTTCTACTCAAATTGAATCAGTTAAATGCTTATTTTACTCAAATTAAATCATTTAACTCTTTTTCTACTCAAATTGAATCAGTTAACTGCTTATTTTACTCAAATTAAATCTGTTAACTCCCTTTAATTTGGAAATCTCCCTTTATGACTGAACTTCACCTTTAATCCTGACCATTGATTGAAATTGACTCAACCATTGATGAATTCTAAGAAAGTCTATTTAAGAGACCCTGATCTCTTTATTTTGAAATGTTCAATGAGAATTTGCATCGAATTGTTGCTGGAATTCATACTCACATTTGCTCATATTCACATACGCAAAGATCAAGTTTGACCAAAAGTTGACCATATTTAACCACGGTTGAATTGAGTTGACTAGTTTCGAACAGAATTTTGAAATAAATAAACGAAATTATTTAATTAAATAGAGTACTTACTTCTAGTTAGTTAAAAAAAGTTATTTAATTAAATGAGAAGTCATTCCTAATTAATTAAATGAATTTATTTAATTAAATTAAAAAACTGTCTCTAATTAATTAAAGATTATTTAATTAAATAAAAAAAGAATTTATGAGAACATATCTCATTTTATTAAATTAAATATCTCAACAAAATCTCTCTTCAGTTCAAAAAGGGAAATTTCTAATCCACTATTGATCAAAAATGAGTTAAATCGGTTAACTCATTTTTCTACTCAAATTGAATCAGTTAACTCTTTATTTTACTCAAAATAAATCTGTTAACTCGCTTTAATTTGGAAATCTTCCTTTATGACTGAACTTCACCTTTAATCCTGACCGTTGATTGAAATCGATCTCAACCGTTGATAAATTCCAGGAACGTCTATTTAAGACACTCTCATCTCTTCATTTTGAAAGGTTGAATGGCAATTAGCATCGAATTGTTGCTGAAATTCATACTCACATTTGCTCATATTCACATACGCGAAGATCAAGTTTGATCAAAAATTGACCAGATTTCACCATGGTTGACTTGAGTTGACTAGTTTCGAAAAGAATTTTGAAATAATCAAATGAAATTATTTAATTAAATGGAGTACTTACTTCTAATTAAATAAATAAAGTTATTTAATTAAATGAGAAGCCATTCCTAATTAATTAAATGAGGTTATTTAATTAAATAAATTTTTTTTCTCTAACTAATTAAAGATTATTTAATTAAATAGAAAAAGTAATTATGAGAGCATATCTCATTTTATTAAATTAAATATCTCAACAAAATCTCTCTTCATTTCAAAAAGGGAAATTTCCAGTTCACTATTGATCAAAAATGAGTTAAATCAGTTAACTCCTTTTTCTACTCAAATTGAATCAGTTAACTCCTTATTTTACTCAAATTAAATCTGTTAGCTCCCTTTAATTTGGAAATTTCCCTTTGTGACTGAACTTCACCTTTAATCCTGACCGTTGATTGAAATCGATCTCAACCGTTGATGAATTCCAAGAAAGTCTATTTAAGAGACCCTCATCTCTTCATTTTGAAAGGTAGAATAAGAATTTGCATCGAATTGTTGCTGGAATTCATACTCACATTTGCTCATATTCACATACGCAAAGATCAAGTATGACCAAAAGTTGACCAGATTTAGCCACGGTTGACTTGAGTTGACTAGTTTCAAATTTTTTTTTGAAATAATTAAACAAAATTATTTAATTAATAGAGTACTTACTTCTAGTTAATTAAAAAAGTCATTTAATTAAATGAGAAGCCATTCCTAACTAATTAAATGAAGTTATTTAATTAAATAAGAAAAGTGTCTCTAATTAATTAAAGATTATTTAATTAAATAGAAAAAGTAATTATGAGAGCATATCTCATTTTATTAAATTGAATATCTCAACAAAATTTTTCTTCAGTTCAAAAAGGGAAATTTTCAGTTCACTATTGATAAAAATTGAGTTAAATCAATTAACTCATTTTTCTACGCAAATTGAATCAGTTAACTCCTTATTTTACTCAAATTAAATTTTTTAACTCCCTTTAATTTGAAAATCTCTCTTTACGATTGAACTTCAACTTTCATCCTGACCGTTGATTGAAATCGATCTCAATCGTGAATGAATTCAAAAAAAGTCTATTTAAGAGACCCTCATCTCTTCATTTTGAAAGGTTGAATGAGAATTTGCATCGAATTGTTGGTGGAATTCATACTCACATTTGCTCATATTCACATACGCAAAGATCAAGTTTGACCAAAAATTGACTTGATTTAACCATGGTTGACTTGAGTTGACTAGTTTCGAAAAGAATTTTGAAATAATCAAACTAAATTATTTAATTAAATGGAGTACTTACTTCTAATTAATTAAGTTCAAAAAGGGAAATTTCTCTTCAGTTCAAAAAGGGAAATTTCCAGTTCAATATTGATAAAAAATAAGTTAAATCAGTTAACTCCTTTTTCTACTCAAATTGAATCAGTTAAATGCTTATTTTACTCAAATTAAATCAGTTAACTCTTTTTCTACTCAAATTGAATCAGTTAACTGCTTATTTTACTCAAATTAAATCTGTTAACTCCCTTTAATTTGGAAATCTCCCTTTAGGACTGAACTTCACATTTAATCCTGACCGTTGATTGAAATCGACTCAACCGTTGATGAATTTTAAGAAAGTCTATTTAAGAGACCCTCATCTCTTTATTTTGAAAAGTTGAATAAGAATTTGCATCGAATTGTTGCTAGAATTCATACTCACATTTACTCATATTCACATATGCAAAGATCAAGTTTGACCAAAAGTTGACCAAATTTAACTACGGTTGACTTGAGTTGACTAGTTTCGAAAAGAATTTTGAAATAATTAAACAAAATTATTTAATTAAATGGAGTACTTAGTTATAATTAATTAAACAAACTTATTTAATTAAATGAGAAGCCATTCATAATTAATTAAATGAAGTTATTTAATTAAATAAGAAAAGTGTCCCTAATTAATTAAAGATTATTTAATTAAATAAAAAAAGTAATTATGAGAGCATATCTGACTTTATTAAATTAAATATCTCAAAAAAATCTCTCTTCAGTTCAAAAAAGGAAATTTCCAGTTCAGTATTGATAAAAAATGAGTTAAATCAGTTAACTCCTTTTTCTATGCAAATTGAATCAGTTAAATGCTTATTTTACTCAGATTAAATCAGTTAACTCTTTTTCTACTCAAATTGAATCAGTTAACTGCTTATTTTACTCAAATTAAATCTGTTAACTCCCTTTAATTTGGAAATCTCCCTTTAGGACTGAACTTCAACTTTAATCCTGACCATTGATTGAGATCAACTCAACCGTTGATGAATTTTAAGAAAGTCTATTTAAGAGACGCTCATCTCTTTATTTTGAAAGGTTGAATAAGAATTTGCATCGAATTGTTGCTGGAATTCGTACTCACATTTGCTCATATTCACATACGCAAAGATTAAGTTTGACCAAAAGTTGACCAAATTTAACTACGATTGACTTGAGTTGACTAGTTTCGAAAAGAATTTTGAAATAATTAAATGAAATTATTTAATTAAATGGAGTACTTACTTCTAATTAATTAAACAAGGTTATTTAATTAAATGAGAAGCCATTCCTAATTAATTAAATGAAGTTATCTAATTAAATAAGAAAAGTGTCTCTAATTAATTAAAGATTATTTAATTAAATAGAAAAAGTAATTATGAGAGCATATCTCATTTTATTAAATTAAATATCTCAACAAAATCTCTCTTCAGTTAAAAAAGGAAAATTTTCAGTTCACTATTGATAAAAAATGAGTTAAATCGGTTAACTCCTTTTTTTACTCAAATTGAATCAGTTAACTCCTTATTTTACACAAATTAAATCTGTTAACTCCCTTTAATTTGGAAACCTTCATTTATGGCTGGAGCTCAACTTTAATCCTAACAGTTGTTTGAAATTGATCTCAACCATTGATGAATTCCAAGAAAGTCTATTTAGGAGACCTTTATCTCTTCATTTTGAAAGGTTGAATGAGAATTTGCATCGAATTGTTGCTAGAATTCATACTCAAATTTGGTCATATTCACATACACAAAGATCAAGTTTGACCAAAAGTTGACCAGATTTAACCATGGTTGACTTGAGTTGACTAGTTTCGAAAAGAATTTTGAAATAATTAAACGAAATTATTTAATTAAATAGAGTACATACTTCTAATTAAATAAACAAAGTTATTTAATTAAATGAGAAGCCATTCCTAATTAATGAAATGAAGTTATTTAATTAAATAAGAAAGGTGTCTCTAATTAATTAAAGATTATTTAATCAAATAGCAAAAGTAATTATGAGAGCATATCTCATTTTATTAAAGTAAATATCTCAACAAAATCTCTCTTCAGTTCAAAAAGGGAAATTTTCAGTTCACTATTGATAAAAAATGAGTTAAATTAGTTAACTCCTTTTTCTACTGAAATTGAATCAGTTAACTCCTTATTTTACTCAAATTAAATCTGTTAATTCCATTTAATTTGGAAAGCTCCCTTTACGACTGAACTTCACCTTTAATCCTGACTGTTGATTGGAATCGACTCAACCGTTGATGAATTTTAATAAAATCTATTTAAGAGACCCTCATCTCTTTATTTTGAAAGGTTGAATAAGAATTTGCATCGTATTGTTGCTGGAATTCATACTCACATTTGCTCATATTCACATATGCAAAGATAAAGTTTGACCAAAAGTTGACAAAATTTAACTACGGTTGACTTGAGTTGACTAGTTTCAAAAAGAATTTTGAAATAATTAAATGAAATTATTTAATTAAATGGAGTACTTACTTCTAATTAATTAAACAAAGTTATTTAATTAAATGAGAAGTCATTCCTAATTAATTAAATGAAGATATTTAATTAAATAAAAAAAGTGTCTGTAATTAATTAAAGATTATTTAATTATATTGAAAAAGTAATTATCAGAGCATATCTCATTTTATTAAATTAAATATCTCAACAAAATCTCTCTTCAGTTCAAAAAGGAAAATTTTCAGTTCACTATTGATAAAAAATGAGTTAAATCGGTTAACTCCTTTTTCTACTCAAATTGAATCAGTTAACTCCTTATTTTACACAAATTAAATCTGTTAACTCTCTTTAATTTGGAAATCTCCCTTTATGGCTGAACCTCAACTTTAATCTTAACCGTTGTTTGAAATCGATCTCAACCATTGATGAATTCCAAGAAAGTCTATTTAAGAGACCCTTATCTCTTCATTTTGAAAGGTTGAATGAGAATTTGCATCGAATTGTTGTTAGAATTCATACTCACATTTGATCTTATTCACATACACAAAGATCAAGTTTGACCAAAAGTTGACCAGATTTAACCATGGTTGACTTGAGTTGACTAGTTTCGAAAATAATTTTGAAATAATTAAATGAAATTTTTTAATTAAATGGAGTACTTACTTCTAATTAAATAAACAAAGTTATTTAATTAAATGAGAAGCCATTTCTAGTTAATTAAATGAAGTTAATTAATTAAATAAGAAAAGTGTCTTTAATTAATTAAAGATTATTTAATTAAATAGAAAAAGTAATTATAAGAGCATATCTCATGTTATTAAAGTAAATATTTCAACAAAATCTCTCTTCAGTTCAAAAAGGGAAATTTTTAGTTCACTATTGATAAAAAATGAGTTAAATCAGTTAACTCCTTTTTCTACTCAAATTGAATCAGTTAACTCCTTATTTTACTCAAATTAAATCTGTTATGGAAATCTCCTTTGATGACTGAACTTCACATTTAATCCTGACCGTTGTTTGAAATTGATCTCAACCGTTGATGAATTCTAAGAAAGTCTATTTAAGAGACCTTCATCTCTTCATTTTGAAAGGTTGAATGAGAATTTGCATCGAATTGTTGTTGGAATTCATACTCACATTTTCTCATATTCACATACGCAAATATCAAGTTTGACCAAAAGTTGACCAGATTTAACAACAGTTGACTTGAGTTGACTAGTTTCGAAAAGAATTTTCAAATAATTAAACGAAATTATTTAATTAAATGGAGTACTTACTTCTAATTAATTAAACAATGTTATTTAATTAAATGAGAAGCCATTCCTAGCTAATTAAATGAAGTTATTTAATTAAATAAGAAAAGTGTCTCTAATTAATTAAACATTATTTAATTAAATAGAAAAAGTAATTATTAGAGCATATCTCATTTTATTAATTTAAATATCTCAACAAAATGTCTCTTTAGTTCAAAAAGGGAAATTTCCAGTTCACTATTGATCAAAAATGAGTTAAATTAGTTAACTCATTTTTCTAGTAAAATTGAATCAGTTAACTCTTTATTTTACTCAAATTAAATCTGTTAACTCCCTTTAATTTGGAAATCTCCCTTTAATTTGAAAATCTCCCTTTCTAACTGAACTTCACCTTTAATCCTGACCGTTGATTGAGATCGATCTCAACCGTTGATGAATTCCAAGAAATTTTATTTAAGAAACCCTCATCTCTTCATTTTGAAAGGTTGAATAAGAATTTGCATAAAATTGTTGCAGGAATTCATACTGACATTTGCTCATATTCACATATGCAAAGATCAAGTTTGACAAAAAGTTGACCAAATTTCACCACGGTTGACTTGAGTTGACTAGTTTCGAAAAAAATTTTAAAATAATTAAATGAAATTATTTAATTAAACAGAGTACTTACTTATAATTAATTGAACAAAGTTATTTAATTAAATGTGAAGCCATTCCTAACTAATTAAATTAAGTTATTTAATTAAATAAGAAAAGTGTATCTAATTAATTAAAGATTATTTAATTAAATAGAAAAATTAATTATGAAAGCATCTCATTTTATAAAATTAAATATCTCAACAAAATCTCTCTTGAGTTCAGAAAGGGAAATTTTCAGTTCACTATTGATCAAAAATAAGTTAAATCAGTTAACTCCTTTTTCTACTCAAATTGAATCAGTTAACTCCTTATTTTACTCAAATTAAATCTATTAACTCCCTTTAATTTGGAAATCTCCCTTTATGACTGAACTTCACCTTTAATCCTGACCGTTGATTGAAATCAATCTAAACCATTGATGAGTTTCAAGAAAGTCTATTTAAGAGACCCTCATCTCTTCATTTTGAAAGGTTGAATGATAATTTGCATTGAATTGTTGCTGGAATTCATACTCATATTTTCTTATATTCACATATGCAAACATTAAATTTTACCAAAAGTTGACCAGATTTAACTACGGTTGACTTGAGTTGACTAGTTTCAAAAAGGATTTTGAAATAATTAAACTAAATTATTTAATTAAATGGAGTACTTACTTCTAATTAATTAAACAAAGTTATTTAATTAAATGAGAAGCCATTCTTAACTAATTAAATGAAGTTATTTAATTAAATAAGAAAAGTGTCTCTAATTAATTAAAAATTATTTAATTAAATAGAAAAAGTAATTATGAAGGCATATCTCATTTTATTAAATTAAATATCTCAACAAAATCTCTCTTCAGTTCAAAAAGTGAAATTTCTAGTTCACTATTTATCAAAAATAAGTTAAATGAGTTAAATCCATTTTTTACTCAAATTGAATCACTTAACCCCTTATTTTACTCAAATTAAATCTGTTAACTCCCTTTAATTTGGAAATCTCCCTTTATGACTAAACTTGACCTTTAATCCTAGTTGTTGATTGAAATCGATCTCAACCATTGATGAATTCTAGGGAAGTCTATTTAAGATACCCTTATCTCTTCATTTTGAAAAGTTGAATGAGAATTTGCATCGAATTGTTGCTGGAATTCATAATCACATTTGCTCATATTCACATACACAAAGATCAAGTTTGACCAAAAGTTGACCAGATTTAACCACGATTGACTTGAGTTGACTACTTTCGAAAAGAATTTTAAAATAATTAAACAAAATTATTTAATTAAATAAAGTACTTACTTCTAATTAATTAAACAAAGTTATTTAATTAAGTGAGAAGCCATTCCTAATTTATTAAATGAAGTTATTTAATTAAATAAGAAAAGTGTCTCTAATTAATTAAAGATTATTTAATTAAATGGAAAAAGTAATTATGAGAGCATATCTCATTTTATTAAATTAAATATCTCAAAAAAATCTCTCTTCAGTTCAAAAAGGGAAATTTTTAGTTCACTATTGATCAAAAATGAATTAAATGAGTTAACTCCTTTTTCTACTCAAAATGAATGAGTAAACTTCTTATTTTACTCAAATTAAATCTGTTAACTCCCTTTAATGTGGAAATCTCCCTTTATGACTGAACTTCACCTTTAATCCTGACTATAGATTGAAATCGATCTCAAGTGTTCATGTATTCTAGGAAAGTCTATTTAAGAGACCCTCATTTCTTCATTTTGAAATGTTGAATGAGAATTTGCATTGAGTTGTTGCTGGAATTCATACTCACATTTGCTCATATTCACATATGCAAAGATCAAGTTTGACCAAAAGTTGACTAGATTTAACCACAGTTGACTTGAGTTGACTTGTTTCAATTTTTTTTTTGAAATAATTAAACAAAATTATTTAATTAAATGGAGTACTTACTT
Organism: Cupressus sempervirens; assembly: GCA_028749045.1. Taxonomy (NCBI): domain Eukaryota; kingdom Viridiplantae; phylum Streptophyta; class Pinopsida; order Cupressales; family Cupressaceae; genus Cupressus; species Cupressus sempervirens. Next base: position 102,905,992 of record CM053787.1, read on the forward strand.
CTAATTAATTAAACAAATTTATTTAATTAAATGAGAAGTCATTCCTAATTAATTAAATGAAGTTATTTAATTAAATAAGAAAAGTGCCTCTAATTAATTAAAGATTATTTAATTAATTAGAAAAAGTAATTATAAGAGCATATCTCATTTTATTAAATTAAATATCTAAGCAAAATCTCTCTTCAGTTCAAAAAGGGAAATTTTCAGTTCACTATTGATCAAAAATGAGTTAAATCAGCTAACTCATTTTTCTAATCAAATTGAATCAGTTAACTCCTTATTTTACTCAAAATAAATCTGTTAACTCCCTTTAATTTGAAAATCTCCTTTTATGACTGAACATCACCTTTAATCCTGACCATTGATTGAAATCGATCTCAACCGTTGATGAATTCTAAGAAAGTGTATTTAAGAGACCCTCATCTCTTCATTTCGAAAGGTTGAATAAGAATTTGCATCGAATTGTTGTTGGAATTTATACTCACATTTTCTCATATTCACATATGCAAAGATCAAGTTTGACCAAAAGTTGACTAGATTTAACCATGGTTGACTTGAGTTGAATGATTTCGAAAAGAATTTTGAAATAATTAAAAGAAATTATTTAATTCAATGGAGTACTTACTTGTAATTAATTAAACAAAGTTATTTAATTAAATGAGAAGCCATTCTTAATTAATTAAATGAAGTTATTTAATTAAATAAGAAAAGTGTCTCTAATTAATTAAAGATTACTTAATTAAATAGAAAAGGTAATTATGAGAGCATATCTCATTTTATTAAATTAAATATCTCAACAGAATCTCTCTTCAGTTCAAAAAAGGAAATTTCCAGTTCATTATTGATAAAAAATGAGTTAAATCAGTTAACTCCATTTTCTACTCAAATTGAATCAATTAACTCTTTATTTTACTCAAATTAAATTTGTTAACTCCCTTTAATTTGGAAAACTTCCTGAATGACTGAACTTCACCTCTACTCCAGACCATTGATTGAAATCGATCTCGACCGTTGATGAATTCCAGGAAAGTCTATTTAAGAGACCCTCATCTCTTCATTTTGAAAGGTTAAATGAGAATTTGCATCGAATTGTTGCTGGAACTCATACTCACATTTGCTCATATTCACATACGCAAAGATCGAGTTTGACCAAAAGTTGACAAGATTTAACCACGGTTGACATGAATTGACTAGTTTCGAAAAGAATTTTGACATAATTAAATGAAATTATTTAATTAAATGGAGTACTTACTTTTAATTAATTAAAAAAAGTTATTTAATTAAATTAGAAGCCATTCTTAATTAATTAAATAAGGTTATTTAGTTAAATAAGAAAAGTGCATCTAATTAATTAAAGATTATTTAATTAAACAGAACAAGTAATTATGAGAGCATATCTCATTTTATTAAATTAAATATCTCAACAAAATCTCTCTTCAGTTGAAAAAGGGAAATTTCCAATTCACTGTTGATAAAAAATGAGTTAAATCAGTTAACTCCTTTTTCTACTCAAATTGAATAAGTTAACTCCTTATTTTACTCAAATTAAATCTATTAACTCCTTTTAATTTAAAAATCTCCCTTTATGACTGAACTTCACCTTTAATCCTGACTGTTGATTGAAATCGACCTCAACCATTGATGAATTCCAGGAAAGTCTATTTAAGAGACCCTCATCTCTTCATTTTGAAAGGTTGAATGAGAATTTGCAACGAATTGTTGCTGGAATTTATACTAACATTTTCTCATATTCACATACGCAGAGATCAAGTTTGACCAAAAGTTGACCAGATTTGACCACGGTTGACTTGAGTTGACTAGTTTCGAAAATAATTTTTAAATAATTAAACAAAATTATTTAATTAAATGGACTACTTACTTCTAATTAATTAAACAAAGTTATTTAATTAAATGAGAAGCCATTCCTATTTAATTAAATCAAGTCATTTAATTAAATAAGAAAAGTGCTTCTAATTAATTAAAGATTATTTAATTAAATAGAAAAAGTAATTATGAGAGCATATCTCATTTTATTAAATTAAATATCTCAACAGAATCTCTCTTTAGTTCAAAAAGGGAAATTTCCAGTTCACTATTGATAAAAAATGAGTTAAATCAGTTAACTCGTTTTTCTACTCAAATTGAATCAGTTAACTCTTTATTTTACTCAGATTAAATCTGTTAACTCCCTTTAATTTGGAAATCTCCCTTTATGACTGAACTTCACCTTTAATCTTGACCGTTGATTGAAATCGATCTCAACCGTTGATGAATTCAAGGAAAGTCTATTTAAGAGACCCTCATCTCTTAATTTTGACAGGTTAAATGAGAATTTGCATCGAATTGTTGCTAGAACTCAAACTCACATTTGCTCATATTCACATACGCAAAGATCTAGTTTGACCAAAAGTTGACCAGATTTAACCACGGTTGACATGTATTGACTAGTTTCGAAAAGAATTTTGAAATAATTAAACGAAATTATTTAATTAAATGAAGTACTTAATTTTAATTAATTAAAAAAAGTTATTTAATTAAATGAGAAGCCATTCCTAATTAATTAAATGAGGTTATTTAATTAAGTAAGAAAAGTTTATCTAATTAATTAAAGATTATTTAATTAAATAGAACAAGTAATTATGACAGCATATCTCATTTTATTAAATTAAATATCTCAACAAAATCTCTCTTCAGTTGAAAAAGAGAAATTTCCAATTCATTGTTGATCAAAAATGAGTTAAATCAGTTAACTCCTTTTTCTACTCAAATTGTATAAGTTAACTCCTTATTTTACTCAAGTTAAATCTATTAACTCCATTTAATTTGAAAATCTCACTTTATGACTGAACTTCACTTTTAGTCATGACTGTTGATTGAAATCGATCTCAACCGTTGATGAATTTCAAGAAAGTCTATTTAAGAGACTCTCATTTCTTCATTTTGAAAGGTTGAATGAGAATTTGCATCGAATTGTTGTTGGAATTCATACTCACATTTGCTCATATTCACATACGCAAATATCAAGTTTGATGAAAAGTTGACCAGATTTAACCACGGTTGACTTGAGTTGACTAGTTTCTAAATTTTTTTAAAATTATTTAATTAAATGGAGTACTTACTTCTAATTAATTAAACAAAGTTATTTAATTAAATGAGAAGCCATTCCTAATTAATTAAATGAAGTTATTTAATCAAATAAGAAAAGTGCCTCTAATTAATTAAAGATTATTTAATTAAATAGAAAAAATAATTATGAGAGCATATCTCATTTTATTAAATTAAATATCTCAACAAAATCTCTCTTCAGTTCAAAAAGGAAAATTTCTAGTTCACTATTGATAAAAAATGAGTTAAATTAGCTAACTCCTTTTTCTACTCAAATTGAATCAGTTAACTCCTTATTTTACTCAAATTAAATCTGTTAACTCCCTTTAATTTGGAAATCTCCCTTTATGACTGAACTTCACCTTTAATACTGACCGTTGATTGAAATTGATCTCAACCGTTGATGAATTTTAGGAAAATCTATTTAAAAGACCCTCATCTCTTCATTTTGAAAGGTTGAATGAGAATTTGCATCAAATTGTTGTTGGAATTCATACTCACATTTGCTCATATTCACATACACAGAGATCAAGTTTGACCAAAAGTTGACCAGATTTAACCACGGTTGACTTGAGTTGACTAGTTTCGAAAAGAATTTTGAAATAATTAAACAAAATTATTTAATTAAATGGACTACTTACTTCTAATTAATTAAACAAAGTTATTTAATTAAATGAGAAGCCATTCCTAATTAATTAAATGAAGTTATTTAATTAAATAAGAAAAGTGCCTCGATTAATTAAAGATTACTTAATTAAATAGAAAACTAATTATGAGAGCATATCTCATTATATTAAATTAAATATCTCAACAAAATCTCTCTTCAGTTCAAAAAGGAAAATTTCCAGTTCACTATTGATAAAAAATGAGTTAAATCAGTTAACTCTTTTTTCTACTCAAATTGAATCAGTTAACTCCTTATTTTACTCAAATTAAATCTGTTAACTCCCTTTAATTTAGAAATCTACCTTTATGACTGAACTTCACTTTTAATCCTGACTGTTGATTGAAATCGATCTCAACCGTTGATGAATTCTAGGAAAGTCTATTTAAGCGACAATCATCTCTTCATTTTGAAAGGTTGAATAAGAATTTGCATCGAATTGTTGCTAGAATTCATGTTCACATTTGCTCATATTCACATACGCAAAGATCAAGTTTGACCAAAAGTTGACCAGATATAACCACGGTTGACTTGAGTTGACTAGAGTTGAAAAAAAATTGAAATAATTAAACAAAATTATTTAATTAAATGGAGTACTTACTTCTAATTAATTAAACAAAGTTATTTAATTAAATGAGAAGCCATTCTGAATTAATTAAATGAAATTATTTAATTAAATAAGAAAAGTGCCTCTAATTAATTAAAGATTGTTAACTCATTATTTTACTCAAATTAAATCTGTTAACTCATTATTTTACTCAAATTAAATCTGTTAACTCCCTTTAATTTGAAAATCTCCCTTTATGAATGAACTTCACCATTTATCCTGACTGTTGATTGAAATCGATCTCAACCATTGATGAATTCCAGGAAAGTCTATTTAAGAAACCCTCATCTCTTCATTTTGAAAGCTTGAATGAGAATTTGCATCGAATTATTGCTAGAATTCATGCTCACATTTGCTCATATTCACATACGCAAAGATCTAGTTTGACCAAAATTTGACCAGATTTAACCACGATTGACTTGAGTTGACTAGTTTCGAAAAAAAATTAAAATAATTAAACGAAATTATTTAATTAAATGGAGTACTTCTAATTAATTCAACAAAGTTATTTAATTAAATGAGAAGCCATTCCTAATTAATTAAATGAAGTTATTTAATTAAATAAGAAAAGAGGCTTTAATTAATAAAAGATTATTTAATTAAATAGAAAAAGTAATTATGAGAGCATATCTCATTTTATTAAATTAAATATCTCAACAAAATCTGTCTTTAGTTCAAAAAGGGAAATTTCCAGTTCACTATTGATCAAAAATGAGTTAAATCAGTTAATTCCTTTTTCTACTCAAGTTGAATTAGTTAACTCCTTATTTTATTCAAATTAAATCTGTTAATTCCCTTTTAATTTGGAAATCTCCTTTTATGACTGAACCTCACCTTTAATGCTGACCATTGATTGAAATCGATCTCAACCATTGATGAATTCTATGACAGTCTATTTAAGAGACCCTCATCTCTTCATTTTCAAAAGTTGAATGAGAATTTGCATCGAATTATTCCTGAAATTCATACTCACATATGCTCATATTCACATATGCAAAGATCAAGTTTGACCAAAAGTTGACCAGATTTAACCATGGTTGACTTGAGTTGACTAGTTTCGAAAAGAATTTTGAAATAATTAAATAAAATTATTGAATTAAATGGAGTAGTTACTTCTAATTAATTAAACAAAGTTATTTAATTAAATGAGAAGCCATTCCTAATTAATTAAATGAAATTATTTAATTAAATAAGAAACGTGCCTCTAATTAATTAAAAATTATTTAATTAAATAGAAAAAGTAATTATGAGAGCATATCTCATTTTATTAAATTAAATATCTCAACAAAATCTCTCTTCAGTTCAAGAAGGGAAATTTTGAGTTCACTATTGATCAAAAATGAGTTAAATCAGTTAACTCCTTTTTCTACTCAAATTGATTTAGTTAACTCCTTATTTTACTCAAATTAAATCTGTTAACTCCCTTTAATTTGGAAATCTCTTTTTATGATTGAACTTCACCTTTAATCCTGATCGTGTATTTAAATCGACCTCAACCGTTGATGAATTCCAGGAAAGTCTATTTATGAAACCCTCATCTCTCCATTTTGAAAGGTTGAAAGAGAATTTGCATCAAATTTTTGCTGGAATTCATACTCACATTTGCTCATATTGACATACGCAAAGATCAAGTTTGACCAAAAGTTGACCAAATTTAACCACAGTTGACTTGATTTGACTAGTTTCGAAAAGAATTTTGAAATAATTAAATGAAATAATTTAATTAAATGGAGTACTTACTTCTAATTAATTAAACAAATTTATTTAATTAAATGAGAAGCCATTCCTAATTAATTAAATGAAGTTATTTAATTAAATAGGAAAAGTGCCTCTAATTAATTAAAAATTATTTAATTAAATAGAAAAAGTATTTATGTAATGCCCTGCCAAAGGATCCAAACAATTAACCTATAATTTCACTAAGTTTAGTAGCATTTTTTTTCCATAGAAGTAAACATCACATATAACTTATGCACAATAACAGAAGCAATAGTAATATCCATCTAAAATTAATCATAACTTAAATAACAGATTACATTCTTCAAGATCCCTTAACGTTGAATTACATACATGAATCCATCTAGTACAACATCCACATGAAATAATAATGATAAGTCCAATGTTTATGCATTACATTTCAAATACTTAATCATCCACTGTACATGTCACAGGGTATGACAAGCTCAAAAGAATATACATACATAGAATAAGGTACATCATCCTATTCTAATCCATGATACATCAAAGTAGAGATAGTCACATGATACACATGATACATCATCATAGAAACATATACATCCATCATATAGATCAACATAATAAGCTAAGTGCATGGTTCCTCCCAACCGTCAATAGCATCATTAGACCATCGTGGATCCTAGCCATCCCTCCGTGCTAACATTTCGAATCACCGAAGAGATCATCGGTATTACATAGTATGAATGTCACTCCTAATAAACACAACATCATATGTAGAAAGTAATCTACCATGCAAATAAAACCATAAGATAACATCATCTAACATATGCAAATCATCAATAAAAAAGGATACATATCCACCATCATGAAGGATGCATCAGCCACGATGTCTCAATGAATTTTAAAATGATAAGAGTGGAAAATACACTACCACCCGACCGTGTGGCACCTAAGTGGTCCACTCCCACCGTGCTAAGGAGATAATCTCAAGTCTCAAGCAGGCTATCAAAATCACATAGTACATATCGCTATAAGTCTAGGAATCCTAAAAGTATACTAACTCAAAGGTTCTAAACACAAAATCTTACATCTAATCTCTAGAGGCACACAATGACATGTAGGAACTTACTATGCAAGTGGGAAAGTGTCATCGCAATTATCACGTACAAGTTACCTTGGTAGTTAGCTAAACTCCACGGGTCCATACTGATTTCATGCCGCCACTAGTATCCTCTCATACTGACGAGGCATACTACGGAATGCAAGGTCACAACCATGTGTCTTACTACTTCCATCCTAGCCTGTACAAGCACTCAAGGCATGGGCGAGAATAAAACACTTATCTTTTTAGGTTCATTCAGTTAGTATTAGGCGTGAATGTTATCACTTATTAATCCAGCTTACAATGAGTTACCTTGGCAGCCTCTTAGGGCCCCAGCCCCCATTGCAAGGCACTTCCCGTCACTACATGCAGATATCTTACCCTAATGCTCATGGACTCATAAATCTCAAAATCACAAAAGATAATCCATAAAATCATCAAATATGCATAAAAGCATTAAATCACCATGAGCAACATCCATAGAAAATCATGAACACAATAGCTCTCTATTGGCAACTGAAGTATCACTGATAATCAAATATCCAATAGTTCTCAATAACCAAAATATATATCTCAATCATACTGATCGAAGACTCCAAAAATGGTTGAGTCAAACATGTCACATCATGACATCATCAAAATAAATTCATATAATAGTCTCATCATGGCGACTAGAAAAATAACCAAGGATAACTGATCGATGACCAAAACAATGGTTAAGTCAAGTGTCTCATACATAAGAATCTCAACTATAACAATCAGTAATCACAACCAATACATAGAGCATTCCATCACATAACCATGGTTGGGTTTAAAAAGATCGAGATTAAAACATCATCATGTCACCACAATCACATAACCCCCAAGTCTCTGGTAGATGTCCTATACTGGTCAACACTAGTCAACCCAAAACCCAAATCAATAGCATAAAGAATACACAATGTAGACACAACATTTGGTTTCACAACTTGAGTTTAAATGTAGAGATCTCAGTTTATGTTTCCAAATCTGAAGAATGAATGGAGGAACACATATATTGTTTTGAATAAAAGTTTTCCTTATTAGAACTAAAAAAACCATTTTCCAATTAATAACATTTGTTTGATACATCCCCCACCCAACTATCAATTCCTTATTTAATAATTTAAAACATTTAAATTATTAAAGAGTTACCTTATGAAAATAAACCATCAATATAAGCCATTGATCAAATCACAACTTAAATTTACAAATAACCTATTTACATATTTCATATATATATATGTATGTATGTATTACGTTTTTATTAAATCGAATTAATAATTTCGATTTACACCATATTAGAATCGAATTGTATGTAAACAGTTTAACATAAACGTTATTATTATTATTTTTTGCATATCATTAACATCAATTAAAAACCCCCTGCAAACTTATGCTGCGGTATGCAGTACCTGCAGTTGTAGGCACTGCGCCGACAGCGGGTACGTGGTACCCTTATCGTCGTAGACCTGCAACGGCAGTCCTCTGCCTTCCGCCAGTGCAAGGTACGAAATGTGCCCATGGCATATTAAACTTTGTTTCATGCGATATAAATCGCGATGCGAATTGATAAATTTTCACTGAGATTTTATTAATCGCTCAATTCGGTGCATTATATATAAATATACATAGGTATATATGTATATATATATATCAGAATATATATATATATATATGTGTGTGTGTGTGTGTGTGTGTGTGTGTGTGTGTGTGTATAGATATATATATATATTTGAAATTTATAATAGATTCATAATAAATGTATACATATGCATATATATAAATATATATTTATATATATGTACATGTATGCAGATCTAAATATATAACCATGTATGTTTTTCACAAAGATTATATATACAATTAAGAATAAGATATTTGCAATATAGAATGCATATAAAGTTCTCCAATTAAATTAATCTACCCACATATATAAATATGAAACTTCTTAGAAGACATATGGAAGACACGAAGAAGACAGGGAATGTATGATGCGAAAATAGCATAAGTAAAATCGCAAGGATCTACCTAGATTCGGATGCTAAATGGCTCTTCCTTAGAAAATTTGCAGAGCAAGCTTCTTCCTTCTTCAGAATTCTTAAGTCCTCCAATGCTCCAATTGCACTCCAAATGCTCTGTCTAAGCTTCTATGAATGCTTGAATATAAAGAGCTTTCAGGAAACATCTAGAATGCTTCTAGAAACAGCTGGAAGGTGTCACCAACTAAGCATGGATCTTTTCCAACCTTCAAGATGAGCCTTAGGGTTGTAGACACCATGTGCTTAATTGTTGTACTAATCCCCGTGTTGTTGACACTTGAGAAATAGAGAAGTGCGCTAACTCCCATGCAAGCTTATAACTCCAATTCACTATTTATATAATTTCTATTTATATATTTATAACTTTCATTTTAACTTTTATAACTTTTATTATTATTATTTATTTATTACTTTATTATTTTTTTTTAAATTTCTAATTCTCTTTTATTTAATTCATTTTTTCTCAATAATTCACATTTAATTAATTACAATCAAAATATCAAATAACATGATATTTTATATTAATCTTCTCAAATAATTAATTTATTAATTAAATCCATTTATTAAGACTTAATTAATAGAAAATTCACCATAGACCTCCAAGATAAAATATGAAAACCCATCATAGAGAAAATCACTCAAAATCAATCTAAAGGGTTAAAAATCATGAATTATGTCATCTGACACATTTGGTGGGTAAAATATCCAGATACTTGTCCTACCTCACTAGGAAAATTGGCTTAAAGGTTCAGGATTTGGACTTGAGAATTTATCTCCCTTCTCTTATCATTGAGATAGTATAATAGGGTACTCTCATCCTGGCAATTCAGAGAAGTCAATACCTAGTACCTGCAACTTGCAGAAAAACAATGCATGTACATACAATATATATAATGCTAAGCTAAATAGACAATGGTAGGAAGTGGTGCATCGTGTAGATCCCAACTAAGAAAGTGACTACAACTCTCTTCCTTAACCACATCAGAAATGCCATACAATAAGAAAAAATGCACACCATAAACATGCAAGTATGGGGTAAGTATCCATAATAAAACACATAAGATAATAAACCATCCATCTAATCATCAATAATAACTTAAAATAGTATAATGATCATAATGTATGCATGAAATGTAAAATCTAAATGATCTCATCATATAACCACTGAATCCATACATAATGTCTGATAGTGTCAAAATAATACGACTAATCCATCAACATAAAACTGGTCTATCAAAGTCTGATAATAACAATGTCCAAAAAAGATGTGAACGAGGGTAGGCACTACATCCACCCCCCCTTGGGTTAGGCTTACTCCTGGAAGCCTACAAACAAGTAGGGATATAACTCCCTCAATCTAGTTGCATCCCCCCAAGTAGCTGAAGAATCATCAGTAGGGTCCCATTGGACCCTTACCTGCTCGATGGTTTGACCCCTGAGGGTCAACTCCCACTACTCCAAAATACGAACCGGCTCCAAAGCTAGCTACCTGTCCTCTACTTGCAACGTATTCCAATCAAGAACATGTAAAATATCAGGGATATACTATCGAAGCACTGAAACATGGAAAAAATCATGAATGCGAGCTAGGTTGGGCGGTAGAGCAAGACGGTAAGCAATCGGGCCAATCCTCTCTAGAATCTCGAATGGTCCCACAAAGCGAGGTGCTAGCTTAGAACCCTTTCCATATCGGATCGGACTCTTTCGCGGTCGCACTTCTCAAGAAAATCTTATCTCCCACAAGAAACTGCTTATCAGTCCTATGAGCATTGACATACTTCTTCTGCCTATCCTGTGCCGTTGTCAAGTGCTCACGGATACGCACTACCTGTTGCTCCATATCATGAAGCATCTTAGGACCCAATAGGATGCGATCCTCAAGACTGTCCCAACTCAATGGTGTACAAAAAAGATGTCCATATAATGCCGGAAATGGTGCCATACCAATAGAACTATGATACCCGTTGTTGTAAGAAAACTCCACTAGGTAGAGATAATCCTCCCAATGCGTCTGCCTATCCATCACATACATCCGTAACATATCTTCCAAAACCTTATTCACCCTCTTTGTCTAACCATCAGTCTCTGGATGATATGTCAAACTGAAGTTTAACTGCACTCCAAGCTCATGCTGCAGCGATGCCCAGAATGTAGATGTGAATAGAAGATCCTTGTCAGAAATGATCTTTCTGAGAATACCATGTAACCTCACAATATCACACATAAAGACATTAGCTATAGAAGCTACTATGTAGGAAGATCTAATCGATGAAAAATGCGCCACCTTAGTCAACCGATCAATGGTGACCATGATAGCATCATGACGTCGAACTGTCATAGGTAATCCCACAATAAAATCCATGGAGATGATATCTCACTTCCAAGAAGGAATGAGATTAGGCTACAAAAGTCCAGCCGGGTGTTGATGTTCTGCCTTAACTCTCTGACACTCAAGGCACCTAGCCACAAAATCAGCAATATCCCGCTTCATCCCAGACCAAAAGAACAAATGTCTCAAATTAGCATGCATCTTCTTGACACCTGGATGTGCTGAGTAAGGTGTACGATGGGCTTCTGTCAGTATCAAGGTGTGAAGCTCATCCAAAAATGGTACATAAATTCTCCCCAAATGTCTCAAAAGACCATCTGACTCTTGAACGTAACCTGCAAACTTACCTTCCAAAGATCTTCCTGAATCAATCTCTCTGCACAATTCTTGATACCAGGAATCCATAAAAAGTGCCTGAAGAATCCAACTCCTCAAATCCACACTAAGAGTCATCGATGATACCACATGTCTCCTGCAACTCAAAGCATTCGCCACCACGTTCTCCTTACCCTGAATGTACTTAACTTCAAAATCATACTCGCATAGAAAATCCATCCATCGCCTTTGGCGAGTGTTCAAATTAGGCTAATTATAAATGTACTGGAGACTACAATGATCGCTATGTAGCTCAAACCTGTGCCCCAACAAGAAATGTCTCCACCTTGTCAAAGCATGAACTACTACTACCAACTCAAGATCATGTGTAGGATAATTTAACTCATGATCCTTGAGGTTGTGAGACTCATACGCAATCACCCGTCCATTCTACATCAACACTGCCCCAATCCCTTCAAGAGAAGCATCTGTACATACCATGAAATCACGTTCTGGATCCGGTACAACTAGAATCAGTGCACTGGTCAAAAGCTCCTTGAGCTTTTGGAAAACTTCCTCACATTTCTCTATCCATACGAACTTCTTTCCTTTCCTTTGAAGAGAAGTGATAGGATGTGCTATCCTAGAGAAGTTCTGGAAAAATCTGCAATAATAACCAACTAAACCCATGAAACTACGAATCTCTGACACATTAGTCAGTGTCGGCCAATCTATTATCGCTTGAATCTTTGTAGGATCCATTGAAATACCATCACCTGAAATAACATGCCCTAAATACTAAATCTCTGTTTTGAAGAATTTGCACTTAGCTGCATTAGCATAAAGTTGATTATCCCTTAAACATTGCAAAACCAACTGCAGGTGTTCCTCATGCTCCTTCTGAGTCTTAAAATATATCAATATGTCATCAAGAAATATGAGTACAAACCTATCTCGATAAGATCGGAACACACCATTCATCAAACTCATGAAAACTGATGGAGCATTAGTCAATCCAAAAGGTACCACTGTGAACTCATAATGCCCTTAACGAGTTCAAAAAGCAGTCTTGTGAATATCTGCTTCCTTAATGCAAAGCTGGTGGTATCCTGACTTAAGATCAATTTTGGAGAATAATGTAGCTCCCTTGATCTGATCGAATAAGTCATCAATCCTAGAAAAAGGATACCTATTCTTAATAGTCACCTTATTCAGCTGTCTATAGTCAATACAAAGGCGTAAAGAACCATATTTCTTCTTCACAAAGAGCACTGGAGCTCCCCATGGTGATACACTAGGTCGAATGCCCCCTTTGGCCAGAAGTTCCTCTAGCTGAAGACGTAGCTCACCCAATTCTTGTGTAGTCTGTCAATAAGGAGCTTTAGAGATAGGCTCCACTCCAGGAATCAGATCAATACTAAAGTCAATATCCCTCTTTGGAGGCATGCCTAGAATCTGACTTGGAAAAAGATCTGCGTACTCTTGCAAAATCGGGTGATCCAAAGTCTCCCTCATTGAATCTTCCTCATCAAGATCATTTACCATAACAGCAAATATCTGACATCCCTTATGAAAACTTTGCTTCAATTGCATAGTAGAAATCATCCGCAGAGATATAGGCCTCGGTATCCCAATTATCTACACATCATTCCCTTGGTTTTTCTGGCACAAAATAATCTTCCTCCTACAATCTATACTGGCTTTATGAGATCCAAGCCAGTCCATGCCTAGAACCACATGATAGGAACCAAGGGGTATGACTCAAAGATCCACTGTCGTAACAAAGCTTCCTAAACCAAGCCCACACTTATGAACTACATAATCTGTGGAGACCTTAATGCTTGAGGATAGTTCCACTTGCCAACCATGATCTTGCTTCACCGCATCCAGCTTACACTTAGAAACTATAGATGGTGAAATAAATGAATCTGTAGCTCCTGAATCAAACAATACTGAAAGAGATATACCTCTAATAGCACCCATGGTTTCAACCACTGTTCCTTGATGATCTGCCTGATGCTGATCAACTATTGCAAAAACTCTATGAGCTCTACCTGCATCACCCATTGTAGGCTTTGAAACTGTAGGTCTAAATCTTAAAAATTGAGGTGCTCGCTGAGGGCACTGAGCTGCATAATGTCCAATCTGACCACATGAAAAACATTCCATATTTTTGCTAGAACCTCTTCCCATAGGTGGTACATTTGATTGCTAGCAACTGTTCTTGCTCACAAAAGACTGGCTACTCTAAGCTGGCTGATTGGACTGATTCTATTTATTGCGTTGACCATTGCGATTGTTCTTGGTGTTAGAACCTTTGCCATTGCCTTGAGCCTGAGAATTTGAGCCCTTCTGTTACTGTGTCTGTTGAGACTGTTGCTGAAACTGTTTCCCCTTAGAAAAAGAAAACTTCTTGTTACCACCTGAATTGTAGTTGCTTTTAGATCCTGATGCTGCTGGCGCTCCTACAAAACTACCTTGCCCAAGGTTGACACTTTGCTGAACAAGGATAGCTTGATGCACTGCATCCTTGAGGGTTTTTGGCTCAAATACCTTAACTCTCCCAATAATACGGTTATTCAAACCCTTAATAAAATGTTGTGTCAACTAAGCTGAATTTTCACTAAACCCTGAAAAAGGCATAAGCTCATAAAACTTACGCTCATACTCGGTCACTGACAAAGTTTACTGTCTGAGATTATGAAATTCATCAGCCCTTTGTTGTTTCCATTCCTTTGGTAGGAATCATTCACGAAAACTCTCTAGGAATAACTCCCATGTAACACTGCTCATATCGATTCCCAACTTCTTCTCCTCTATCGTCCACCAAGTGGCCCCAAAATTCTCTAGATTAGTGATTGCAAACCTTGCCTTAACATTGCTATCGAACTCCTGCATGGCAAAAATCCTATCGAGAGAGATAAGCCACTGTTCGGCCACATAACCAGAACCTTTCCCATTGAAAGGCTTGATATTGGATCTTGGAAGATCCTTCATCTGAGTGGACACAATGGACCTCTGACGATCCTTCCGAGGACTTCTAGATCTGGGTCTATGCTCTTGTTCTGTCTGATGCACTTTAGGCTGTTCTTGAATAGGAGGTAGACATTCTAGAATAGTCTACATCATTTGCCTCAAACTGAACTCTTCAGACTCAGTTTGGTCCTCTCTACGACTCTCTTGCTGCTGCCTACTAGAGTGCTCTTCCCTGCTCTCTACATGAGCCGATCCCTCATGGGCAGACCCATGGACACTGATAGTTTTTCCATGTCCACGGCCTCTAACAGAAGACCTAGTCCCAGATACCATCCTACAACAGTACAAGGTACTAAGTTCAGTTCTATGTCTAGGTTTAAGTTAAGAATTTCCAGTTTTGAAACTAAGTGTTGAAGTATGAAAAATATTCAAGTAACAGTTTGAGTCCTGTTTTAATTCACCTAGATCAAGTTTGGAAATTACACTTAATAGTTCAAAGTTCTAGTTGTTCCAGAATACCCAGAGCTCCCAATGTAGAAACTCGAGCTCTGATACCAAATGTAATGCCCCGCCAAGGGATCCAAAGAATTAACCTAGAATTTCACTAATTTTAGTAGCATTTTTTTTTTCATAGAACTAAACATCACAGATAACTTATGCACAATAACGGAAGCAATATTAATGTCCATCTGAAATTAATCATAACTTAAATAACATATTACATTCTTTAAGATCCCTTAACGTTGAATTACATACATGAATCCATCTAGTACAACATCCACATGAAATAATAATGATAAGTCCAATGTTTATACATTACATTTCAAATACTTAATCATCCACTGTACATGTCACAGGGTATGGAAAGCTCAAAAGAATATACATACATAGAATAAGGTACATCATCCTATTCTAATCCATGATACATAAAAGTAGAGATAGTCACATGATACACATGATACATCATCATAGAAACATATACATCCATCATATAGATCAACATAATAAACTAAGTGCATGGTTCCTCCCAACTGTCAATAGCATCATTAGACCATCGTGGATCCTAGCCATCCCTCCGTGCGTAACATTCCTAATCATCGAAGAGATCATCAGTATTACATAGTAGGAATGTCACTCCTAATAAACACAACATCATATATAGAAAGTAGTCTAACATGCAAATAAAAGTATAAGATAACATCATCTAACATATGCAAATAATCAATGAAAAAGGATACATATCCACCATCATGAAGGACGCATCAGCCACGATGTCTCAATGAATCTAAAAATGATAAGAGTGGAAAATACACTACCACCCGACCATGTGGTACCTAAGTGGTCCACTCCCATCGTGCTAAGGAGATAATCTCAAGTCCCGAGCAGGCTATCAAAATCACATAGTACATATCTCTATAAGTCTAGGAATCCTAAAATTATACTAACTCAAAGGTTCCAAACACAAAATCTGAGATCTAATCTCTAGAGGCACACAATGACATGTAGGAACCTACTATGCAAGTGGGAAAGTGTCATCGCAATTATCACGTACAAGTTACCCTGGCAGTTAGCTAAACTCCATGGGTCCATATTGATTTCATGTGGACACTAGTATCCTCTCATACTGACAAGGCATACTACAGAATGCAAGGTCGCAACCGTGCGTCTCACTACTCCCATCCTAGCCTGTACAAGTGCTCAAGGCATGGGCGAGAATAAAAAACTTATCTTTTTTAGGTTCATTCAGTTAGTATTAGGTGTAAATGTTATCACTTATTAATCCAACTTACAATGAGTTACCCTGGCAGCCTCTTAGGGCCCCGGCCCCCATTGCAAGCCACTTCCCGTCACTACATGCAGATATCCTACCCTAATGCTCATGGACTCATAAATCTCAAAATCACAAAAGATAATCCATAAAATCATCAAATATGCATAAAAGCATCAAATCACATTGAGCAACATCTATAGAAAATCATGAACACAAAAGCTCTCTATTGGCAACTGAAGTATCACTGATAATCAAATATCCAATGGTTCTCAATAACCAAAATATATATCTCAATCATACTGATCGAAGACTCCAAAAATGGTTGAGTCAAATATGTCACATCATGACATCATCAAAATAAATTCACATAACAGTCCCATCATGGCGACTAGAAAAATAACCAAGGATAACTGATCGATGACCAAAATAATGGTTAATTCAAGTGTCTCATACATAAGAATCTCAACTATAACAATCAGTAATCACAACCAATACATAGAGCATTCCATCACATAACCATGGTTGGATTTAAAAAGATCGAGATTAAAACATCATCATGTCACCACAATCACATAACCCCCAAGCCTCTGGTAGATGTCCTATACTGGTCAACACTAGTCAACCCAAAACTCAAAACAATAGCATAAAGAATACACAATGTAGACACATGTTTTGGTTTCACAACTTGAGTTTAAACGTAGAGATCTCTGTTTATATTTCCAAATCTGAAGAATGAATGGAGGGACACATATATTGTTTTGAATAAAAGTTTTCCTCATTAGAAATAAAAAAACCAGTTTCCAATTAATAACATTTGTTTGATACATCCCCCACCCAACTATCAATTCCTTATTTAATAATTTAAAACATTTAAATTATTAAATAGTTGAAAATTATTAAAGAGTCACCTTATGAAAATAAACCATCAATATAAGCCATTGATCAAATAACAACTTAAATTTACAAATAACATATTTACATATTTCATATATATATATATATATATATATATATATATATATATATATATATATATATATATATATATATATATATATGTATATATATATATATGTATATATATATGTATATATATATATGTATATATATATGTATATATATATGTATATATATATGTATATATATATGTATATATATATATGTATATATATATATGTATATATATATGTATATATATATATGTATATATATATGTATATATATATATACATACATATGTATTATGTTTTTATTAAATCAAATTAACAATTTCAAATTACACCATATTAGAATCGAATTGTATGTAAACATTTTAGCATAAACGTTATTGTTATTTTTTTTGCATATCATTAACATCAATTAAACCCCCCCCCCCCCCCCCCCCCCCCCGCGCAAACTTATGCTACAGTACGCAGTACCTGTAGTCGCAGGCACTCCACCGACAGTGGGTACGTGGTACCCCTGTCATCGTAGACCTGCGACGGCAGGCCTCTGCCTTCCATCCGCGTGGGGTACGAAACGTGCCCACGGCATATTAAACTTTGTTTCATGCGATATAAATCATGATGCGAATTGATAAATTTTCACTGCAATTTTATTAATCGCTCAATTCGGTGCATTATATATAAATATACATAGGTATATATGTATATATATATCAGTATATATATATATATATGTATGTATATATATATATATATATGTGTATGTATATATATATATATTCAAATTTTATGATAGATTCATAATAAATGTATACATATGCATATAGATAAATATATATTTATATATATGTACATGTATGCAGATTTGAATATATAACCATGTATGTTTTTCACAAAGACTATATCTACAATTAAGAATAAGATATTTGCAATATAGAATGCATATAAAGTTCTCCAATTAAATTAATCTACCCACATCTATAAATACGAAACTTCTCAGAAGACATGGAAGACACGAAGAAGACAAGGAATGCATGATGTGAAAATAGCATAAGTAAAATCACAAGAATCTACCCGAATTCTGATACTAAATCGCTCTTTCTAAGAAAATCTGCAGAGCAAGCTTCTCCCTTCTTCAGAATTCTTGAGTCCTCCAATGCTCCAATTGCACTCTAAACGCTCTGTCTAAGCTTTTATGAATGCCCGAATATAAAGAGCTTTCAGGAAACATCTAAAATGCTTCTAGAAATAGCTGGAAGGTGTCACCAACTAAGCATAGGTCTTTTTCAACCTTCAATATGAGCCTTAGGGTTGTAGACACCATGTGCTTAATTGATGCACTAACCCCCGTGTTGTTGAAACTTGAGAAATAGAGAAGTGCACTAACTCCCATGCAAGTTTATAACTCCAATTCACTATTTATATAATTTCTATTTAAATATTTATAACTTTCATTTTAACTTTTATAACTTTTATTATTATTATTTATTTATTACTTTATTATTATTTTTTAAATTTCTAATTCTCTTCTATTTAATTCATTTTTTCTCAATAATTTATATTTAATTAATTACACTCAAAATATCAAATAACATGATATTTTATATTAATCTTCTCAAATAATTAATTTATTAATTAAATCCATTTATTAAGACTTAATTAATAGAAAATTCACCATAGACCTCAAAGATAAAATATGAAAACTCATCATAGAGAAAATCACTCAAAATTAGTCTAAAGGGTTAAAAATCACGAATTATGTCATCCGACACATTCAGTGGATAAAATATCCAGATACTTGTCCTACCTCACTAGGACAATTGGCTTAAAGGTTCAAGATTTGGACTTGACAATTTATCTCTCTTCTCTTATTACTGAGATAGTATAATAGGGTATGCTCATCCTGGCAATTCAGGAAAGTCGATACCCGGTACCTGCAACCTGCAGAAAAGCCATGCATGTACATACAATATATATAATGTTGAGCTAAACAGACAATGGCAGGATGTGGTGCATCATGTAGATCCTGACTAACCAGATGACTACGACTCTCTTCCTTAACCACATCAGAAATGCCATACAATAAGAAAATACGCACACCATACACAGGCAAGTATGGGGTAAGTATCCATAATAAAACACATAAGATAATAAACAACCCATTTAATCATCAATAATAACTAAAAATAGTATAATGATCATCATGTATGCATGAAATGTAAAATCTAAATGATCTCATGATATAACCAATGAATCCATAACATAATGTCTGATACTATCAAAACAATACCACTAATCCATCAACATAAAACTAGTCTATCAAAGTTTGATAATAAGAATGTATAGAAAAGATGTGAATGAGGGTAGGCACTACAAATTATAAGAGCATATCTCATTTTATTGAACTAAATATCTCAACAAAATCTCTCTTCAGTTCAAAAAGGGAAATTTCCAGATCACCATTGATCAAAAATGAGTTAAATCAGTTAACTCCTTTTTCTACTCAAATTGAATCAGTTAACTCCTTATTTCATGTTAACTCCCTTTAATTTGGAAATCTCCCTTTATGACTGAACTTCACCTTTAATCCCGACCGTTGATTGAAATCTATCTCAACCGTTGATGAATTCCAGGAAAGTCTATTTTAGAGACCCTCATCTCTTAATTTTGAAAGGTTGAATGAGAATTTGCATCAAATTGTTGCTGGAATTCATACTCACATTTGCTCATATTCACATACGCAAAGATCAAGTTTGACCAAAAGTTGACCAGATTTAACCACGATTGACTTGAGTTGACTAGTTTCGAAAAGAATTTTGAAATAATTAAACAAAATTATTTAATTAAATGGAGTACTTACTTCTAATTAATTAAAAAAATTTATTTAATTAAATGAGAAGCCATTCCTAATTAATTAAATTAAATTATTAAATTAAATAAGAAAAGTGTCTCTAATTAATTAAAGATTATTTAATTAAATAGAAAAAATAATTATGGGAGCATATCTCATTTCATTAAATTAAATATCTCAACAAAATCTCTCTTTAGTTCAAAAAGGGGAATTTCCAATTTTGTATTGATCAAAATGAGTTAAATCGATTAACTTCTTTTTCTACTCCAATTGAATCAGTTAACTCCTTATTTTACTCAAATTAAATCTGCTAACTCCCTTTAATTTGAAAATCTCTCTTTATGACTGAACTTTAGCTTTAATCCTGACCACTGATTGAAATCGATCTCAACCGTTGATGAATTCCCAAAAAGTCTATTTAAGAGACCCTCATCTCTTCATTTTGAAAGGTTGAATGAGAATTTGCATCGAATTGTTGCTGGAATTCATACTCACATTTGTTCATATTCACATACGCAAAGATCAAGTTTGACCAAAAGTTGACCAGATTTAACCACGGTTGACTTGAGTTGACTAGTTTTGAAAAGAATTTTGAAATAATTAAACAAAATTATTTAATTAAATGGAGTACTTACTTCTAATTAATTAAACAAAATTGTTTAATTAAATGAGAAGCCATTCCTAATTTTTTAAATGAAGTTATTTAATTAAATAAGAAAAGTGCCTCTAATTAATTAAAGATTATTTAATTAAATAGCAAAAGTAATTATAAGAGCATATCTCATGTTATTAAATTAAATGTTTCAACAAAATCTCTCTTCAGTTCATAAAGGGAAATTTAAAGTTTACTATTGATAAAAAATGAGTTAAATCAGTTAACTCCTTTTTGTGCTCAAATTGAATCAGTTAACTCCTTATTTTACTCAAATTAAATCTGCCAACTCTCTTTAATTTGGAAATCTCCCTTTATGACTGAACTTCACCTTTAATTCTAACCATTGATTGAAATTGATCTCAACCGTTGACGAATTCTGGAAAAGTCTATTTAAGAGAGCCTCATCTCTTCATTTTGAAAGGTTGAAAGAGAACTTGTAGCGAATTGTTGCTGGAATTCATACTCACATTTGCTCATATTCACATATGCAAAGATTAAGTTTGCCGAAAAGTTGACCAGATTTAACCACAGTTGACTTGAGTTGACTAGTTTCAAAAAGAATTTTCAAACAATTAAAGGAAATTATTTAATTGAATGGAGTACTTACTTCTTATTAATTAAACAAAGTTATTTAATTAAATGAGAAGCCATTCCTAATTAATTAAATGAAGTTATTTAATTAAATAAGAAAAGTGTCTCTAATTAATTAAAGATTATTTATTTTAAATAGAAAAAGTAATTATTAGAGCATATCTCATTTTATTTAATTAAATATCTCAACAAAATCTCTCTTCAGTTCAAAAAGAAAAATTTCCAGTTCACTATTGATAAAAAATGAGTTAAATCAATTAACTCTTTTTTCTACTCAAATTGAATCAGTTAACTCCTTATTTCGATCAAATTAAATCTCTTAACTCCCTTTAATATGAAAATCTTCCTTTATGACTAAACGTCACCTTTAATCCTGACCGTTGATTAAAATCGATCTCAACCGTTGATGAATTCTAGGAAAGTCTATTTAAGAGACCCTCATCTCTTTATTTTGAAAGGTTTAATGAGAATTTGCATCGAATTGATGCTGGAATTCATACTCACATTTGCTCATATTCACATATGCAAACAAGAAGTTTTACCAAAAGTTGACCAGATTTAACCACGGTTCACTTGAGTTGACTAGTTTCAAAAACAATTTCGAAATAATTAAACGAAATTATTTAATTAAATGGAGTACTTACTTCTAACTAATTAAACAAAGTTATTTAATTAAATGAGAAGCCATTCCTAATTAATTAAATGAAGTTATTTATTTAAATAAGATAAGTGTCTCTAATTAATTAAAAATTATTTAATTAAATAAAAAAGGTAATTATGAGAGCATGTCTCATTTTATTAAATTAAATATCTCAACAAAATCTCTCTTCAGTTCAAAAAGGAAAATTTCCAGTTCACTATTGAAAAAAAATGAGTTAAATCAGTTAACTCTTTTTTCTACTCAAATTGAATCAGTTAACTCCTTATTTTACTCAAATGAAATCTGTTGACTCCCTTTCATTTGGAAATCTCCCTTTATGACTAAACTGCACCTTTAATCCTTACCATTGATTGAAATCAATCTCAACCGTTGATGAATTTCAGGAAAGTCTATTTAAGAGACCGTCATCTCTTCATGTTGAAAGGTTGAATGAGAATTTGCATCGAATTGTTGTTGGAATTCATACTTACATATGCTCATATTCACATACGCAAAGATCAAGCTTTACCAAAAGTTGACCAGATTTAACCACGATTGAATTGAGTTCACTAGTTTCGAAAAAAATTTATTTAATTAAATGGAGTACTTACTTCTAATTAATTAAACAAAGTTATTTAATTAAATGAGAAGCCATTCCTAATTAATTAAATGAAGTTATTTAATTAAATAAGAAAATTGTCTCTAATTAATTAAAGAATAATTAATTAAATAGAAAAAGTAATTATGAGAGCATATCTCATTTTATTAAATTAAATATCTCGACAAAATCTCTCTTCAATTCAAAAAGGGAAATTTTCAGTTCACTATTGATAAAAAATGAGTTAAATCAGTTAACTCCATTGATTACTCATATTGAATCAGTTAACTCCTTATTTTACTCAAATTAAATCTGTTAACTCCCTTTAATTTGGAAATCTCCCTTTATGACTGAACTTCACCTTTCATCCTGACCATTGATTGAAATTGATCTCAACCGTTGATGAATTCTAGGAAAGTCTATTTAAAAGACCCTCATCTCTTCATTTTGAAAGGTTGAATGAGAATTTGAATAGAATTGTTGTTGGAATTCATACTCACATTTGCTTATATTCACATACGCAAAGATTAAGTTTGACCAAAAGTTGACCAGATTTAACCACGGTTGACTTGAGTTGACTAGTTTCAAAAAGAATTTTGAAATAATTAAAGAAAATTATTTAATTAAATGGAGTGCTTACTTCTAATTAATTAAACAAAGTTATTTAGTTAAATGAGAAGACATTCCTAATTAATTAAATGAAGTTATTTAATTAAATAAGAAAAGTGTCTCTAATTAATTAAAGATTATTTAATTAAATAGAAAAAGTAATTATGAGAGCATATCTCATTTTATGAAATTAAATATCTCAACGAAATCTCTCTTCGGTTCAAAAAGGGGATTTTTCAGTTCACTATTGATAAAAAATGAGTTAAATTAGTTAATTCCTTTTTCTACTAAAATTGAATCAGTTCACTCCTTATTTTACTCAAATTATATCTGTTACCTCCCTTTAATTTGGTAATCTTCCTTTATGACTGAACTTCACCTTTCATCCTGACCGTTGATCAAAATCAATCTCAACCGTTGATGAATTCCTAGAAAGTCTATTTAAAAGACCATTATCTCTTCATTTTGAAAGGTTGAATGAGAATTTGCATCCAATTGTTGTTGGAATTCATACTCACATTTGCTCATATTCACATACACAAAGAGCAAGTATGACCAAAAGTTGACCAGATTTAACCACGGTTGACTTAAGTTGACTAGTTTCAAATTTTTTTTTTATATAATTAAACTAAATTATTTAATTAAATGAAGTACTTAATTCTAATTAATTAAACAAAGTTATTTAATTAAATACGAAGCCATTCCTAATTAATTAAATGAAGTTATTTAATTAAATAAGAAATGTGTCTCTAATTAATTAAAGATTATTTAATTAAATAGAAAAAGTAATTATGAGAGCATACTCATTTTATTAAATTAAATATCTCAACAAAATCTCTCTTCAGTTCAAAAAGGGAAATTTTCAGATCACTATTGATAAAAAAATGAGTTAAATCAATTAACTCCTTTTTCTACTACAATTGAATCAGTTAACTCTTTATTTTACTCAAATTAAATCTGTTAACTCCTTTTAATTTGGAAATGTCTGTTTATGACTAAACTTTACCTTGAATCCTGACCGTTGATTGAAATCGATCTCAACCGTTGATGAATTTCAAGAAAGTCTATTTAAGAGACCCTCATCTCTTCATTTTCAAAGGTTGAATGAGAATTTGCATAGTTGACTAGTTTCGAAAAGGATTTTGAAATAATTAAATAAAATTATGTAATTAAATAGAGTACTTACTTCTAATTAATTAAACAAAGTTATTTAATTAAATGAGACGCCATTCCTAATTAATTAAATGAAGTAATTTAATTAAATAAGAAAAATGTCTTTAATTAATTAAGAATTATTTAATTAAATAGAAAAAGTAATTATGAGAGCATATTTGATTTTATTAAATTAAATATCTCAACAAAATCTCTCTTCAGTTCAAAAAATGGAAATTTCCAATTCACTATTGATAAAAAATGAGTTAAATGAGTTAACTCTTTTTTCTACTCAAATTGAATTAGTTACCTCCTTATTTTACTCAAATTAAATCTGTTAACTCCCTTTAATCTTCAAATCTCTCTTAATGACTGAACTTCACTTTTAATCCTCACCGTTGATTGAAATTAATCTCAATCGTTGATGAATTCTAGGAAAGTCTATTTTAGAAACCCTCATCTCTTCATTTTGAAAGGTTGAACGAGAATTTGCATCGAATTGTTGCTGGAATTCATACTCACATTTGCTCATATTCACATACGCAAAGATAAAGTTTGACCAAAAGTTGACCAAAATTTTGAAATAATTAAACAAAATTATTTAATTAAATGGAGTAATTACTTCTAATTACTTAAAGAAAGTTATTTAATTAAATAAGAAAAGTGTCTCTAATTAATTAAAGATTATTTAAATAAATAGAAAAAGTAATTATGAGAGCATATCTCATTTTATTAAATTAAATATTTCAACAAAATCTCTCTTCAGTTCAGAAAGGGAAATTTCCAGTTCACTATTGATCAAAAATTAGTTAAATCAGTTAACTCCTTTTTTTACTCAAATTGAATCAGTTAACTCCTTATTTTACTCAAATTAAATCTGTTAACTCCCTTTAATTTGGATATCTCCATTTATGACTTAACTTCACCTTTAATCCTGACCGCTGATTGAAATCGATCTCAACTGTTGATGAATTCCAAGAAAGTCTATTTAAGAGACTCTCGTCTCTTCATTTTGAAAGGTTGAATGAAAATTTGCATTGAATTATTGCTGGAATTCATACTCACATTTGTTCATATTCACATACGTAAAGATCAAGTTTGACCAAAAGTTGACCAAATTTAACCACGGTTGACTTGAGTTGACTAGTTTTGAAAAGAATATTGAAATAATTAAACGAAGTTATTTTATTAAATAGAGTACTTACTTCTAACTAATTAAACAAAGTTATTTAATTAAATAAGAAGGCATTCCTAATTAATTAAATGAGCTTATTTAATTAAATAAGAAAAGTGTCTCTAATTAATTAAAGATTATTTAATTAAATAGAAAAAGTAATTATGAGAGCATATCTCATTTTATTAAATTAAGTATCTCAACAAAATCTCTCTTCAGTTTAAAAAGGGAGATTTCCAGTTCACTATTGATCAAAAATGAGTTAAATCAATTAACTCCTTTTTCTACTCAAATTGAATCAGTTAGCTCCTTATTTTACTCAAATAAAATCTATTAACTCCCTTTAATTTGGAAATATTCCTTTATGACTGAACTTCGCTTTTAATCCTGACCATTGATTGAAATCGATCTTAACCGTTGATGAATTCTAGGAAAGTCTGTTTAAAAGACCTCCATCTCTTCATTTTGAAAGGTTGAATGAGAATTTGCATCGAATTGTTGTTGGAATTTATACTCACATTTGCTCATATTCACATACAGAAAGATCAAGTTTGACTAAAATTTGACAAGATTTAACCACAATTGACTTGAGTTGACTAGTTTCAAAAATTTTTTTGAAACAATTAAACGAAATTATTTAATTAAATGGAGTACTTACTTCTAATTAATTAAACAAAGTTATTTAATTAAATGAGAAGCCATTCCTAATTAATTAAATGAAGTTTTTTAATTAAATAAAAAAAGTGTTTCTAATTAATTAAAAATTATTTAATTAAATAGAAAAAGTAATTATGAGAGCATATCTCATTTTATTAAATTAAATACCTCAACAAAATCTCTATTCAGTTCAAAAAAAGAAGTTTTCAGTTCACTATTGACCAAAAATGTGTTAGATCAGTTAACTCCTTTTTCTACTCAAATTGAATCAGTTAACTCCTTATTTTTCTCAAATTAAATCTGTTAACTTCCTTTAATTTGGAAATCTCCCTTTATGACTGAACTTCACCTTTAATCCTGACCGTTGATTGAAATCGATCTCAACCCTTGATGAATTCCAAGAAAGTCTATTTAAGTGACCCTCATCTCTTCATTTTGAAAGGTTGAATGAGAATTTGCATCGAATTGTTGCTAGAATTCATACTCACATTTGCTCATATTCTCATACGCAAAGATCAAGTTTGACCAAAAGTTGATAAGATTTAACCACGGTTGACTTGAGTTGACTAGTTTCAAAAAGAATTTTGAAATAATTACACGAAATTATTTAATTAAATGGACTTCTTAGTTATAATTAATCAAAAAAAGTTATTTAATTAAATGAGAAGCCATTACTAATTAATTAAATGAAGTTATTTAATTAAATAAGAAAAGTGTCTCTAATTAATTAAAGATTATTTAATTAAATAGAAAAAGTAATTATGAGTGCATATCTCATTTTATTAAATTAAATATCTTAACAAAATCTCTCTTCAGTTCAAAAATGGAAATTTCTAGTTCACTATTGATAAAAAATGAGTTAAATTAGTTAACTCCTTTTTCTACTTGAAATGAATCAAGTAACTATTTATTTTACTCAAATTAAATCTGTTAACTCCCTTTAATTTGGAAATCTTCCTTTATGACTGAACTTCACCTTTAATCTTGAACGTTGATTGAAATCGATCTCAACCCTTGATGATTTCTAGGAAAGCCTATTGAAGAGACCCTCATCTCTTCATTATGAAAGGTTGAATGAGAATTTGCATCGAATTGTTGCTAGAATTCATACGTACATTTTCTCATATTCACATATGCAAATATTAAGTTTGACCAAAAGTTGATCAGATTTAACCACGGTTGACTTGAGTTGACTTGTTTCTAAAAGAATTTTGAAATAATTAAACAAAATTAATTAATTAAATGGAGTACTTACTTCTAATTAATTTAACAAAGTTATTCAATTAAATGAGAAGTCATTCCTAACTAATTAAATGAAGTTATTTAATAAAATAAGAAAAGTGTCTCTAATTAATTAAAGATTATTTAATTAAATAGAAAAAGTAATTATGAGAGTATATCGCATTTTATTAAATTAAATATCCCAACAAAATCTCTGTTCAGTTGAAAAAGGGAAATTTTTAGTTCACTATTGATAAAAAATGAGTTAAATCAATTAACTCTTTTTTCTACTCATATTCAATTAGTTAACTCCTTATTTTACTCAAATTAAATCTATTAACTCCCTTTAATTTTGAAATCTCCCTTTATGGGTGAACTTCACCTTTAATCCTGACCGTTGATTGAAATCGATCTCAACTCTTGATGAATTCCAAGAAAGTCTATTTAAGAGACCCTCATCTCTTCATTTTGAAAGTTTGAATGAGAATTTGTTTAGAATTTTTGCTGAAATTCATACTCACATTTGCTCATATTCACATATGCAAAGATCAAGTTTGACCAAAAGTTGACTAAATTTAACCATGGTTGACTTGAGTTGATTAGTTTCGAAAAGAATTTTGAAATAATTAAAAAAAATTATTTATTTAAATGGAGTACTTACTTCTAATTAATTAAACAATGTTATTTAGTTAAATGAGAAGCCATTCCTAACTAATTAAATGATGTAATTTAATTAAATAAGAAAAATGTCTCTAATTAATTAAAGATTATTTCATTAAATAGAATAAGAATTATGAGAGCATATCTCATTTTATGAAATTAAATATCTCAAAAACATCTCTCTTCAGTTCAAAAAGGAAAATTTTCAATTCACTATTGATCAAAAATGAGTTAAATCAGTTAACTCCTTTTTCTACTTAACTTGAATCAGTTAACTCCTTATTTTACTCTTATTAAATCAGTTAATTCCTTTTAATTTGGAAATCTTCCTTTGTTACTGAACTTCACCTTTAATCCTGACCGTTGATTGAAATCGATCTCAATTGTTGCTGAAATTCATGCTCGCATTTGCTCATATTCACATACGCAAAGTTCAACTTTGACCAAAAGTTGACCAAATTTAATCATGGTTGACTTGAGTTGACTAGTTTCGAAAAGAATTTTGAAATAATTAAACGAAATTATTTAATTAAATGGAGTACTTACTTCTAATTAATTAAACAAAGTTATGTAATTAAATGAGAAGCCATTCCTAAATAATTAAATGAAGTTATTTAATTAAATAAGAAAAGTGTCTCTAATTAATTAAAAATTATTTAATTAAATTGAAAAAGTAATTATGAGAGCATATCTAATTTTATTAAATTAAATATCTCAACAAAATCTCTCTTTAGTTCAAAAACTGAAATTTCCAGTTCACTATTGATAAAAAATGAGTTAAATCAGTTAACTCCTCTTCCTACTCAAATTGAATCAGTTAACTCCTTATTTTAATCAAATTAAATATATTAACTTCCTTTAATTTAGAAATCTCCCTTTATTACTGAACTTCAGCTTTAATCCTAACTATTGATTGAAATCGATCTCAACCCTTGATGAATTCCAGGAAACTCTATTTAAGAGATCCGTATCTTTTCATTTTGAAAGGTTGAATGAGAATTTGCATAGAATTTTTGCTAGAATTCATACTCACATTTTTTCATATTCACATACGCAAAGATCAAGTTTGACCAAAAGTTGACCAGATTTAACTACGGTTGACTTGAGTTGACTAGTTTCGAAAAGTATTTTGAAATAATTAAATGAAATTACTTAATTAAATGGAGTACTTACTTCTAACTAATTAAACAAAGTTATTTAATTAAATGAGAATCCATTCCTAAGTAATTAAATGATGTTATTTAATTAAATAAGAAAAGTGTCTCTAATTAATTAAAGATTATTTATTAAATAGAAAAAGTAATTATGAGAGCATATCTCATTTTATTAAGTTAAATATCTTAACAAAATCTCTCTTTAGTTCAAAAAGGGAAATTTCCAGTTCACTAGTGATCAAAAATGAGTTAAATGAGTTAACTCCTTTCTCTACTCAAGTTGAATCAGTTAACTCCTTATTTTACTCAAATTAAATCTGTTAACTCCCATTAATTTGGAAATCCCCCTTTATGACTGAAGTTCACCTTTAATCCTTACCGTTGAGTGAAATCGATCTCAACCGTTGATGAATTCCAAGAAAGTCTATCTAAGAGACCCTCATCTCTCCATTATGAAAGGTTGAATGAGAATTTGCATCGAATTGTTGCTGGAATTCATACTCACATTTGCTCATATTCACATACGCAAAGATCGGAGTTTCACCAAAAGTTGGCCAGATTTAACCATGATTGACTTGAGTTGACTAGTTTTGAAAAGAATTTTGAAATAATTAAACTAAATTATTTAATTAAATGCAGTACTTACTTCTAATTAATTAAACAAAGTTATTTAATTAAATGAGAAGCCATTCCTAACTAATTAAATGAAGCTATTTAAATAAATAGAAAAAGTAATTATGAGAGCATATCTCATTTTATTAAATTAAATATCTCAAGAAAATCTCTCTTCAGTTCAAAAAGCGAAATTTTTAGTTCACTATAGATCAAAAATGAGTTAAATCAGTTAACTCCTTTTTCTACTCAACTTGAATTAATTAACTCCTTATTTTACTCTAATTAAATCTGTTAACTCCTTTTAATTTGGAAATCTCCCATTTCGACTAAACTTCACCTATAATCCTGACCGTTGATTGAAATCGATCTCAACAGTTGATGAATTCCAGGAAAGTCTATTTAAGAGACTCTCATCTCCTTATTTTGAAAGGTTGAATGAGAATTTGCATCGAATTTTTGCTGTATTTCATACTCATATTTGTTCATATTCACATATGCAAAGATCAAGTTTGACCAAAAGTTGACCAAATTTAACTATGGTTGACTTGAGTTGACTAGTTTCGAAATAAATTTTGAAATGATTAAACAAAATTACTTAATTAAATGGAGAACTTACTTCTAATTAATTAAACAAAGTTATTTAATTAAAGTAGAAGCCATTCCTAACTAATTAAATGAAGTTATTTAATCAAATAAGAAAAGTGTCTCTAATTAATAAAAGATTATTTAATTAAATAAAAAAAGTAATTATGAGAGCATATCTAATTTTATTAAATTAAATATCTCAACAAAATCTCTCTTCAGTTCAAAAAGGGAAATTTTTAGTTCACTATTGATAAAAAATGAGTTAAATCAGTTAACTCCTTTTTCTACTCAAATTGAATCAGTTAACTCCTTATTTTACTCAAATTAAATCTGTTAACTCCCTTTAATTTGAAAATGTCCTTTTTTGACTAAACTTCACCTTTAATCCTGACCGTTGATTGAAATCGATCTCAACCGTTGATGAATTTCAGGAAAGTCTATTTAAGAGACCCTCATCTCTTCATTTTGAAAGGTTGAATGAGAATTTGCATCGAATTTTTGCTGGAATTCATACTCACATTTGCTCATATTCACATACACAAAGATCAGAGTTAGACAAAAAGTTGACCAGATTTAACCATGGTTGACTTGAGTTGACTAGTTTCGAAAAGAATTTTAAAATAATTAAATAAAATTATTTAATTAAATGGAGTAGTTACTTCTAATTAATTAAACAAAGTTATTAAATTAAATGAGAAGCCATTCCTAACTAATTAAATGAAGCTATTTAATTAAATAAGAAAAGGGTCTATAATTAATTAAAGATTATAGAATTAAATAGAGAAAGTAATTATTAGAGCATATCTCATTTTATTAAATTAAATATCTCAAAAAAATCTCTCTTCAGTTCAAAAAGTGAAATTTCCAATTCACTATTGATCAAAAATGAGTTAAATCAGTTAACTCCTTTTTCCACTCAAATTGAATCAGTTAACTCTTTATTTTACTCAAATTAAAGCAGTTAACTCCATTTAATTTAAAAATTTTCCTTTTCGACTAAACATCACCTTTAATCCTTACCGTTGATTGAAATTGATCTCAACCGTTGATGAATTTAAAAAAAGTCTATTTAAGAGACCCTCATCTCTTCATTTTGAAAGGTTGAATGAGAATTTGCATCGAATTGTTGCTGGAATTCATACTCACATTTGCTCATATTCACATATGCAAAGATCAAGTTTGACAAAAAGTTGACGAGATTTAACCACGGTTGACTTGAGTTGACTAGTTTCAAAAAAAATTTCAGAATAATTAAACGAAATTATTTAATTAAATGGAGTACTTACTTCTCATTACTTAAACAAAGTTATTTAATTAAATGAGAAGCCATTCCTAACTAATTAAGTGAAGTTATTTAATTAAACAAGAAAAGTGTCTCTAATTAATTAAAGATTATTTAATTAAATAGACAAAGTAATTATCAGAGCATATCTCATTTTATTAAATTAAATATCTCCACAAAATCTCTCTTCAGTTCAAAAAGGGAAATTTTGAGTTCACTATTGATCAAAAATGAGTTAAATGAGTTAACTCATTTTTCTACTCAAATTGAATAAGTTAACTCCTTATTTTACTCAAATTAAATTTGTTAACTCCGTTTAATTTGGAAATCTCCGTTTATGACTTAACTTCACCTTTAGTCCTGACCGTTGACTGAAATCGATCTCAATCATTGATGAATTACAAGAAAGTCTATTTAAGAGACCCTCGTCTCTTCATTTTGAAAGGGTGAATGAGAATTTGCATCGAATTGTTGCTGGAATTCATACTCAGATTTGCTCATATTCACATATGCAAAGATCAAGTTTGACCAAAAGTTGACTAAATTTAACCACGGTTGACTTGAGTTGACTAGTTTCGAAAAGAATTTTGAAATAATTAAACGATATTATTTAATTAAATGGAGTACTTACTTCTAATTAATTAAACAAAGTTATTTAATTAAATGAGAAGCAATTCCTAACTAATTAAATGAAGTTATTTAATTAAATAAGAAAATTGTTTCTAATTAATTAAATAGAAAAAGTAATTATGTGAGCATATCTCATTTTAATAAATTAAATATCTCAAAAAAATCTCTCTTTAGTTCAAAAAAGGAAATTTCCAATTCAATATTGATAAAAAATGAGTTAAATTAGTTAATTCCTTTTTCTACTCAAATTGAGTCAGTTAACTCCTTATTTTACTCAAATTAAATCTGTTAACTCCTTTTAACTTAGAAATCTTTTTTTTCGACCGAACTTCACCTTTAATCCTGACCGTTGATTGAAATCGATCTCAACTGTTGATGAATTTCAGGAAAGTCTATTTAAGAGACCCTCATCTCTTCATTTTGAAAGGTTGAATGAGAATTTGCATCGAATTGTTGCCAGAATTCATACTCACATTTGCTCATATTCACATACACAAAGATCAAGTTTGACCAAAAGTTGACCATATTTAACCACGGTTTTATTCAGTTGATTAGTTTCAAAAATAATTTTGAAATAATTAAATGAAATTATTTAGTTAAATAGAGTACTTACTTCTAATTAATTAAACAAAGTTATTTAATTAAATGAGAAGCCATTCGTAACTAATTAAATGAAGTTATTTACTTAAATAAGAAAAGTGTCTATAATTAATTAAACATTATTTAATTAAATAGAAAAAGTAATTATGACAGCATATCTCATTTTATTAAATAAAATATCTCAACAAAATCTCTCTTTAGTTTAAAAAGGAAAATTTCAAGTTCACTATTGATAAAAAATGTGTTAAATTAGTTAAATCATTTTTCTACTCAAATTTAATCAGTTAACTCCTTATTTTACTCAAATTAAATCTGTTAACTCCCTTGTATTTGGAAAACTCCCTTTAGGACTGAACTTCACCTTTAATCTTGACCGTTGATTGAAATCGATCTCAACTGTTGATGAATTTCAAGAAAGTTTATTTAAGAGACCCTCATCTCTTCATTTTGAAAGGTTGAATGAGAATTTGCATCGAATTTTTGCTGGAATTCATACTCACATTTGCTCATATTCACATACACAAAGATCAAGTTTGACCAAAAGTTGAAAAGATTTAACCACGGTTGACTTGAGTTGACTAGTTTCGAAAAGAATTTTTAAATAATTAAACGAAATTATTTAATTAAATGGAGTACTTACTTCTAATTAATTAAACAAAGTTATTTAATTAAATGAGAAGCCATTCCTAACTAATTAAATGACGTTATTTAATTAAATAAGAAAAGTGTCTCTAATTAATTAAAGATTATTTAATTAAATAAAAAAAGTAATTATGAGAGCATATCTCATTTTATTAAATTCAATATCTCAACAAAATCTCTCTTCAGTTCAAAAAGGGAAATTTCTAGTTCACTATTGATAAAAAATGAGTTAAATCAGTTAACTCCTTTTTCTACTCAAATTGAATCAGTTAACTCTTTATTTTACTCAAATTAAATCCGTTAACTTCCTTTAATTTGGAAATCTCCCTTTTCGACTGAACTTCACCTTTAATCCTGACTGTTGATTGAAATTGATCTCAATCATTGATGAATTTCAAGAAAGTCTATTTAAGAGACCCTCATCTCTTCATTTTGAAAGGTTGAATGAGAATTTGCATTGAATTATTGCTAGAATTCATACTCACATTTGCTCATATTCACATACGCAAAGATCAAGTTTGACCAAAAGTTGACCAAATTTAACTACGGTTGACTTGAGTTGACTAGTTTCAAAAAGAATTTTGAAATAATTAAACAAAATTATTTAATTAAATGGAGTACTTACTTCTAATTAATTAAACAATGTTATTTAATTAGATGAGAAGCCATTCCTAACTAATTCAATTAAGTTATTTAATTAAATAAGAAAAGTGTCTCGAATTAATTAAAGATTATTTAATTAAATAGAAAAAGTAATTATGAGAGCATATTTCATTTTAATAAATAAAATATCTCAACAAAATTTCTCTTCAGTTCAAAAAGGGAAATTTTGAGTTCACTATTGATCAAAAATGAGTTAAATGAGTTAACTCCTTTTTCTAGTCAAATTGAATTAGTTAACTCCTTATTTTACTCAAATTAAAGCTGTTAACTCCCTTTAATTTGAAAATCTCCCTTTATGACTGAACTTCACTTTTAATCATAACTGTTGATTGAAATCGATCTCAACCGTTGATGAGTTATAGGAAAGTCTATTTAAGAGACCCTCATCTCTTCATTTTGAAAGGTTGAATGAGAATTTGCATCGAATTGTTATCAGAATTCATACTCACATTCGCTCATATTCACATACGCACAGATCAAATTTGACCAAAAGTTGACCAGATTTAACCACGGTTGACTTTAGTTGACTAGTTTCGAAAAGAATTTTGAAATAATTAAACGAAATTATTTAATTGAATGGAATACTTACTTCTAATTAATTAAACAAAGTTATTTAATTAAATGAGAAGCCATTCCTAACTAATTAAATGAAGTTATTTAATTAAATAAGAAAAGTGTCTCTAATTAATTAAAGATTATTTAATTAAATAGAAAAAGTAATTAGGAGAGCATATCTCATTTTATTAAATTAAATATCTCAACAAAATCTCTCTTCAGTGCAAAAAGGGAAATTTCCAGTTCACTATTGATCAAAACAGAGTTAAATCAGTTAACTCCTTTTTCTACTCAGGTTGAATCATTTAGCTCCTTATTTTACTCAAATTAAATCTGTTAACTCCCTTTAATTTGGAAATCTGCTTTTTCAACTGAACTTCACCTTTAATCCTGACTTTTGATTGAAATCGATCTCAATCGTTGATGAATTTCAAGAAATTCTATTTAAGAGACCCTCATCTCTTCATTTTGAAAGGTTGAATGAGAATTTGCATCGAATTGTTGTTGGAATTCATACTCACATTTGCTCATATTCACATATGCAAAGATCAAGTTTGACAAAAAGTTGAACAGATTTAACCACGGTTGACTTGAGTTTACCAGTTTCGAAAAGAATTTTGAAATAATTAAATGAATTTATTTAATTAAATTGAGTACTTACTTCTAATTAATTACACAAAGTTATATAATTAAATGAGAAGCCATTCCTAACTAATTAAATGAAGTTATTTAATTAAATAAGAAAAGTGTCTCTAATCAATTAAAGATTATTTAATTAAATAGAAAAAGTAATTATGAGAGCATATCTTATTTTATTAAATTAAATATCTTAACAAAATCTCTCTTCAGTTCAAAAAGTGAAATTTCTAGTTCACTATTGATCAAAAATGAGTTAAATCAGTTAACTCATTTTTATACTCAAATTGAATCAGTTAACTCCTTATTTTACTCAAATTAAATCTATTAAGTCCTTTTAATTTGGAGCTCTCCCTTTATGACTGAACTTCACTTTTAATCCTGACCGTTGATTGAAATCGATCTCAACCGTTTATGAATTTCAGGAAAGTCTATTTAAGAGACCCACATCTCTTCATTTTGAAAGGTTGAATGAGAATTTGTATCGAATTGTTGCTAGAATTCATACTCATATTTTCTCATATTCACATACATAAAGATCAAGTTTGACCAAAAGTTAACTAGATTTAACCACGATTGACTTGAGTTGACTAGTTTCGAAAAGAATTTTAAAATAATTAAATAAAATTATTTAATTAAATGGAGTACTTACTTCTAATTAATTAAAAAAAGTTATTTAATTAGATGAGAAGCCATTCCTAACTAATTAAATGGAGTTATTTAATTAAATAAGAAAAGTGTCTCTAATTAATTAAAGATTATTTAATTAAATAGAAAAAGTAATTATGAGAGCATATCTCATTTTATTAAATTAAATATCTCAACAAAATCTCTCTTTAGTGCAAAAAGGGAAATTTCTAGTTCACTATTGATCAAAAATGAGTTAAATCAGTGAGCTCCTTTTTTGACTCAAATTGAATCAGTTAACTCCTTATTTTATTCAAATCAAATCTGTTAACTCCCTTTAATTTGAAAATTTTTTCTTTATGACTAAACTTCACTTTTAATCCTGACCGTTGATTGAAATCAATCTCAACCGTCGATAAATTATAGGAAAGTCTATTTAAGAGACTCTCATCTCTTCATTTTGAAAGGTTGAATGATAATTTGCATCGAATTGTTGCTAGAATTCATACTTACATTCGCTCATATTCACATACGTAAAGATCAAGTTTGACCAAAAGTTGACCAGATTTAACCACGATTGACTTGAGTTGACTAGTTTTGAAATAATTAAATGAAATTATTTAATAAAATGGAGTACTTACTTCTAATTAATTAAACAAAGTTATTTAATTAAATGAGAAGCCATTCATAACTAATTAAATGAAGTTATTTAATTAAATAAGAAAAGTGTCTCTAATTAATTAAAGATTATCTAATTAAATAGAAAAAGTAATTATGAGAGGATATCTCATTTTATTAAATTAAATATCTTAACAAAATCTCTCTTCAGTTCAGAAAGGAAAATTTTGTGTGGCCTCACCCCGACCCATCGTAGCATAGTGATACATTACTCTTATTTTGTTATTCACGACTCGAGATGTCGAGACATTATCTAATGCTTAGAACATACTTTATTATTTCATGTTGTTTTATGTTACTTCAGATATATTTGATGATTGTCCTTTAATGTTCATGTATATATATGTTGATGAAATGAGTAAATGTAGGATTGAGATTTTGATATAAGATATTTTAAATGGTTAAGAATTATGTAGGATGAAGAAACCTTTATTGATGTATGTTTTAATTTATGTAAAATTTTGATACATATACATTTATGTACATGTGATTTTACGGGACTACTGATGTGTGCAATGAGTGTGCAAATATTTTAGCCAAGAAATCCTATGGAGGAACATAACTGATCTCTAGGTGCTAAATTTGAAAACGTTGTTGTTCGTAATTCACGTATTTGTATTGTGAGATGTATGTATGCATCTTCTTTGTTCAGTGAATGTTAATGTTCATAATTATATTCTTTCAGTGTCGCTTGACACTCATAAAATGGTTATGTGCTTCAGTGGCTGGTTAGGGTTAATTGTTTAACCTTTGGCCCAAGTTGGTTTAAGTTAGTGTCAGTTTTCTATTAGGTTCTTAATTAAGGTTAGTCATCCCTAATCCAGATTAGTGCTTAATTTGCAAGTTAGAGTAGTTAGATGGACTTATTTTATTCTTAAATTTTTTTTGACTCTAAACCTCTTTTCTAAGGCTTTTAAACATGTTATTATTCTAATCAAAGGGTATGGGTATGGGTTAGGGGTCTTTTTCAACCCCTAAGCCCCTTTTTTTGACTTTTGAGGTCACTCAAAAAGTCCCTTTTTGCCTTTGTGCAAAAATTGATCATGGTTATCTTGAGTTACCTCACCTCATCTCCACTTAGGGTTTAACCATAGTGTAGGTTGAGTTAGGAGTTTCTAGAGTTGCTAGTGGGTGGAGATAGTTATTGCTCATTTTGGGTGGTTGAGTTGGAGGCTTATTTAGAGGCCTTCCTTGGACTAGTTGGTTGTTACCCAATCTCTACATTTAGAGAGAAATTCTTGAAAGTTGAAGAAAGGAAAGGGATACTCTACTCAAACTTGTTCATTGCCATTACCTCTTTGTGAAGGTAGGAAATTCTCATCTCCCTTATTCAGTTTTTATGTTTGGTTTCATTTTCATGCTACCTTGTTGTTGTTTCACTATTTGTATGGTTGTGGGTATGTTGAGAAGATTTGAAATCTATGTTATTTTGGTTGTTTTCTTTTAATGGTTATGTTTGCAATTTTTTTTTTTGAGTTTTCATTGCATGGGTGTTTTGGTATTACTCATCCTTGGAGAGGGCAGAAGTAACCAATTTTGGGAAAGGTCTGTTTAGTTGGACTCCAACTAGTGTAGAGTCTCTTCTCAGGATGAGAAGAGGGATAAAAGGTAGGGTGTTATGGGCCCCTACCCGTCAGCACAAACCTAGTATGAATATGGCATGTTTAAATGGAAGAATGGAAGTTCTTGGTTATTAGCCCTGATTGGGCATCTGAATTGGTGTTGTGCTTAACTTCTCCTGTTGGAAGAATCCACCTTTCTCTAGTCTTGATTCATTGTGAATCCTATTGTGTAAACCATGTATGATTATGCATGTTTGATTTTCTTTTGGTTCTGCTTTTTTGTCACCCGATCAGATATTGGTTTCCTCCATGGTTCTTGAAATGAGATTCAGAAAACATTACAAATTCCTTGATTTTGATCATGAGGAAAAATTTGATTTAATTGTTGAAATTTGGGATTGAGATCCTATTGTAAATTTTATTTTTCAACCTTATTGTAAATGGTAACGAAGCTGGGTTTTCTTCCTGATTCTTTCCCGGCTGAGCCTTGAATCCGGTTTGCCAATAAAATTGGTGTTGAGCATCTTTGGTTTTCATGTGATTTAATTGTGTATTAAATGTAATATGGTTGCACATAAAAAAAATAAGAATAACGGATAATGTCATGAATTGTGATATTTCAAGTTTTTAAATTGTTAAGGAAGAACAAATTGATAGAATAAAATTTCCAAGTTGATGTATAAGTATTAGATGAATTAGGATTCCTACCTTGAGAACTCAAATTATCTCTTCTTTGAACG
Source organism: Cupressus sempervirens (assembly GCA_028749045.1). Lineage (NCBI taxonomy): Eukaryota > Viridiplantae > Streptophyta > Pinopsida > Cupressales > Cupressaceae > Cupressus > Cupressus sempervirens. The sequence goes on from CM053787.1 coordinate 102,945,340, forward strand.
AATCAATTGGACTAAGAGATTATGTATCTCCTTAAATTTTTTAAGCATAAATCAGTTAGTTATCTTTAACCTTGCCATGGATTTCTTATCGGCTGCATTAAGTTTTATGTTGATTGTTATATGAATTATCATCCTAAATTATACTTATTCCTATGAGTAACTCACACTATCATTGTAATATCTTATCATGAGTAACTTAGACTATTGGAGTAGGAAACCAAATAGGAAAGAATTGATGATGTTAAATTTGACAAAATTCCAAGCTTTCATATATGTTGAAAACGAAAACTATGATCATGCATGCAGATTCATTTTTTATGATTGTTAGATCCAAATGATAAAGTATTGCATTATTGAATGAACGAATAATTCAAACTCTTGATAGGTTATGCTTGTATCAAGTCATTATAGAATTGCCTAAAAAGGAAGTTAATAACAAATTTAGTCCTTGAATCAATATATTTTAGATGTGATAGAAATTGTATTGAATCCTACCTTAATCATCTAATAGATTTAAGAGATGCTCTATTAGTTTGTAAGCCATAAGAAATTTTAAGTATTAACTTGGGATAATATTAGCAATATGTTAGCTCTTCAAATTTTGATCCAACTTAAAGAAGATTAAATTAACTTTTCATACCATCCCTAAGAGAAAATTTCCAAAACACCCACCTACAGGATGCTAGAAATTGTATGGAGAAATAATTTATTCTCTTATTAAGACAGAGAATATTCCTTTTGTTTTCTATATAAAATATAATTATATATATATTTCTAATGTGAATAATATCTAATTTAGTTATAAACCATTTAATACTTATCCTAGAAGACTATCTTCATATCTTATATCCTTACCTATTTAACTTTTTGTCATTATTATGTTTCCTTCATGATGGGTGTCAGCTTGGAAGAGTCTTTCAAGAAAGGTTTTTTTTTTAAAATAAAATATCTTTTACATGGGGGAGGGTGATGTCACCCTGTCCCAATGTCACATCCCCTTTATCCTTCTCAAGTGAGCATTCAAGCTTGGAAGGAGGGGCATTAAGTTAGTTTTTGGTTTGTTTCAACCAAAATTAATAAAAATTGCCACCATTTTTGGTCGCCCACATATGTTTATGACTGACGCAGGGTCAGTATGGGGCAGTGCGCCCTCTCAGCGCTTGGGAAAGCACAGGCCCTAGGTAAAGGGGGGGGGTGACGTGGTAGTAGGGGGGTGTAGGGATGTAGGGGGTGTAGGGAGGTTAGTATAGGAAGATAGTAATAGGTGTTAGGGGTTAGTTAGGTTAGTGTTAGGTTAGTTTATTTTAGTAGTTAGTTTAACTTAAGTTAGTGATTAAAATATTAAATTTAGAATTGTGTTATTCTTTTTTTTAGTTTTTAAGTTAGTTATTGTAAATTAGTTTAGTTTAATAAATTGTTACATGTAGTTACTTTTGTTATTTGATAATACTTGTAATTAGTTAGTATTTAATGAAATTAAGTTGTTAGTATTGTTTTAAGTTCATTTAGTTGATTAGTTAAATTTATTAATTATAAATTAGATTATAGTTTTAAATAAACTGTTATTAAAATGAAGTGCATTTAATTGAATGTTAGGCATTATTTTAATATGTTGTTCAGTTGAGTAGTTAGCATACTTAATTTTCCTTAAAATTGCTTGAGATTTATTATAAATGGTTATATTGTTCTTAAATCAAAAGTTCGTATTATTTTACCTTGAAACGCTTTAGGTTAGTAAAGGTTGTAAAATTAAGTGAAATTATTAGATTAAACTTTAATGTTAATTATTCATCTAGAGAATTGTTTTATTTTGTGAGATTAGAAAATTTGATTTAATCATTCTAAGTTATAAAAGATTGCTCTTAAATTAAAAATAACAAGGTAGCTTTTGTCAATATTAGATTTGTATAGAGAGTTCATATTTAACGATTCAATTTCCTCCTCAAGGCTATAAACTTAAGACGTTATGTAGAGAACCTGTACTTAAAATGTTATCTCAATCATTTTAAACTTAGAGCATGTTTAATTATTAATTATTATTTACAAAAAAAAAAGTGTGTGTGTGTTTTTGCCCTCATAGTTTGGGCATGAAAAATTTTCAGTTCATTATTGATAAAAAATGAGTTAAATCTGTTAACTCCTTTTTCTACTCAAATTGAATCAGTTAACTCCTTATTTTACTCAAATGAAATCTGTTAACTCTCTTTAATTTGGAAATCTCCCTTTATGACTAAACTTCACCTTTAATCCTGACCTTTGATTGAAATCGATCTCAACCGTTGCTAAATTCCAAGAAAGTCTATTTAAGAGACCCTCATCTCTTCATTTTGAAAGGTTGAATGAGAATTTGCATCGAATTGTTGCTGGAATTCATACTCACATTTGCTCATATTCACATACGCAAAGATAAGAGTTTGACCAAAAGTTGACCAGATTTAACCATGGTTGACTTGAGTTGACTAGTTTTGAATTTTTTTTAAAAATAATTAAACGAAATTATTTAATTAAATGGAGTACTTACTTCTAATTAATTAAACAAAGTTATTTAATTAAATGAGAAGCCATTCCTAACTAATTAAATGAAGTTATTTAATTAAATAAGAAAAGTGTCTCTAATTAATTAAAGATTATTTAATTAAATAGAAAAAGTAATTATGAGAGCATATCTCATTTTATTAAATTAAATATCTCTACAAAATCTCTCTTCAGTTAAAAAAGGGAAATTTTCAGTTCACTATTGATAAAAAATGAGTTAAATCAGTTAAAACCTTTTTCTACTCAAATTGAATCAGTTAACTCCTTATTTTATTCACATTAAATCTGTTAACTCTCTTTAAATTGGAAATCTCCCTTTACGACTGAACATCACCTTTAATCCAGACCGTTGATTGAAATCGATCTCAACTATTGATGAATTCCAGGAAAGTCTATTTAAGAGACCCTCATCTCTTCATTTTGAAAGGTTGAATGAGAATTTGTATCGAATTGTTGCTGGAATTCATACTTACATTCGCTTAAATTCACATACACAAAGATCAAGTTTGACCAAAAGTTGACCAGATTTAACCACGGTTAACTTGAGTTGACTAGTTTTGAAAAGAATTTTGAAATAATTAAACAAAATTATTTAATTAAATGCAGTACTTACTTCTAATTAATTAAAAAAAGTTATTTAATTAAATGAGAAGCCATTCCTAAATAATTAAATGAAGTTATTTAATTAAATAAGAAAAGTGTCTCTAATCAATTAAAGATTATAAAATTAAATAGAAAAAGTAATTATGAAAGCATATCTCATTTTATTAAATTAAATATCTCAACAAAATCTCTTTTCAGTTCAAAAAGAGAAATTTCTAGTTCACTATTGATAAAAAATGAGTTAAATCAGTTAACTCCTTCTTCTACTCAAATTGAATCAGTTAACTACTTATTTTACTCAAATTAAATCTGTTCACTCCTTTTAATTTAGAAATCTCCCTTTACGACTGAACTTTATCTTTAATCCTGACCGTTGACTGAAATCAATCTCAACTGTTGATGAATTTCAGGAAAGTCTATTTAAGAGACCATCATATCTTCATTTTGAAAGGTTGAATGAGAATTTGCATCGAATTGTTGCTGGAATTCATACTCACATTTGCTCATATTCACATACGCAAAGATCAAGTTTGACCAAAACTTGACCAAATTTAACCACGGGTGACTATTTTCGAATTTTTTTTTGAAATAATTAAATTTAATTATTTAATTAAATGGAGTACTTAATTCTAATTAATTAAACAAAGTTATTTAATTAAATGAGAAGCCATTCCTAACTAATTAAATGAAGTTATTTAATTAAATAAGAAAAGTGTCTCTAATTAATTAAAGATTATTTAATTAAATAGAAAAAGTAATTATTAGAGCATATCTCATTTTATTAAATTAAATATCTCAACAAAATCTCTCTTCAGTTCAAAAAGGGAAATTTTCAGTTCACTATTGATCAAAAATGAGTTAAATCAGTTAAAACCTTTTTCTACTCAAATTGAATCAGTTAACTCCTTATTTTACTCACATTAAATCTGTTAACTCTCTTTAAATTGAAAATCTCCCTTTACGACTGAACATCACCTTTAATGCTGACCGTTGATTGAAATCGATCTCAACTATTGATGAATTCCAGGAAAGTCTATTTAAGAGACCCTCATCTCTTCATTTTGAAAGGTTGAATGAGAATTTGTATCGAATTGTTGCTGGAATTCATACTTACATTTGCTCATATTCACATACGCAAAGATCAAGTTTGACCAAAAGTTGACCAGATTTAACCACGGTTAACTTGAGTTGACTAGTTTTGAAAAGAATTTTGAAATAATTAAACAAAATTATTTAATTAAATGGAGTACTTACTTCTACTTAATTAAAAAAAGTTATTTAATTAAATGAGAAGCCATTCCTAAATAATTAAATGAAGTTATTTAATTAAATAAGAAAAGTGTCTCTAATCAATTAAAGATTATTAAATTAAATAGAAAAAGTAATTATGAAAGCATATCTCATTTTATTAAATTAAATATCTCAACATAATCTCTCTTCAGTTCAAAAAGGGAAATTTCCAGTTCACTATTGATCAAAAATGAGTTAAATCAGTTAACTCCTTCTTCTACTCAAATTGAATCAGTTAACTCCTTATTTTACTCAAATTAAATACGTTCACTCCTTTTAATTTAGAAATCTCCCTTTACGACTGAACTTTATCTTTAATCCTGACCGTTGATTGAAATCAATCTCAACTGTTGATGAATTCCAAGAAAGTCTATTTAAGAGACCATCATATCTTCATTTTGAAAGGTTGAATGAGAATTTGCATCGAATTGTTGCTGGAATTCATACTCACATTTGCTCATATTCACATATGCAAAGATCAAGTTTGACCAAAAGTTGACTAGATTTAACCACGATTGACTGAGTTGACTATTTTCGAAAAGAATTTTGAAATAATTAAATTTAATTATTTAATTAAATGGAGTACTTAATTCTAATTAATTAAACAAAGTTATTTTATTAAATGAGAAGCCATTCCTAACTAATTAAATGAAGTTATTTAATTATATAAGAAAAGTGTCTCTAATTAATTAAATATTATTTAATTAAATAGAAAAAATAACTATGAGAGCATATCTCATTTTATTAAATTAAATATCTCAACAAAATCTCTCTTCAATTCAAAAAGAAAATTTTTTAATTCACTTTTGATAAAAAATGAGTTAAATCAATTCACTCTTTTTTCTACTTAAATTGAATCAGTTAACTACTTATTTTACTCAAATTAAATCTTTTAACTCCCTTTAATTTTGAAATCTCTCTTTATAACTGAACTTCACCTTTAATCCTGACCGTTGATTGAAATCGATCTCAACCATTGATGAATTCCAAGAAAGTCTATTTAAGAGACCCTCATCTCTTCATTTTGAAAGGTTGAACGAGAATTTGCATCGAATTGTTATTGGAATTCATACTCACATTTGCTCATATTCACATACGCAAAGATCAATTTTGACCAAAAGTTGACCACATTTAACCACGGTTGACTTGAGTTGACTAGTTTTGAAGAGAATTTTGAAATAATTAAACGAAATTATTTAATTTAATGGAGTACTTACTTCCAATTAATTAAAAAAAGTTATTTAATTAAATGAGAAGCCATTCTTAACTAATTAAATGAAGTTATTTAATTAAATAAGAAAAGTGTCACTAATTAATTAAAGATTATTTAATTAAATAGAAAAAGTAATTATCAGAGCATATCTCATTTTATTAAATTAAATATCTCAACAAAATCTCTCTTCAGTTCAAAAAGGGAAATTTCTAGTTCACTATTGATAAAAAGTGAGTTGAACGAGTTAACTCCTTTTTCTACTCAAATTGAATCAGTTAACTCCTTATTTTACTCAAATTAAATATGTTAACTCCATTTAATTTGGAAATCTCGTCTGATGACTGAACTTCAAATTTAATCGTGACCGTTGATTGAAATCGATCTCAATCGGTGATAAATTCTAAGAAAGTCTATTTAAGAGACCCTCATCTCTTCATTTTGAAAGGTTGAATGAGAATTTGCATCGAATTGTTGCTGGAATTCATACTCATATTTGCTCATGTTCACATACGCAAAGATCAAGTTTGATCAAAAGTTGACGAGATTTAACCACATTTGACTTGAGTTGACTAGTTTTGAAAAGAATTTTAAAATAATTAAACGAAATTATTTAAGTAAATGGAGTACTTACTTTTAATTAATTAAACAAAGTTATTTAATTAAATGAGAAGCCATTCTTAACTAATAAATGAAGTTATTTAATTAAATAAGAAAAGTGTCTCTAATTAATTAAAGATTATTTAATTAAATAGAAAAAGTAATTATGAGAGCATATCTCATTTTATTAAATTAAATATCTCAACAAATTCTCTCTTCAGTTCAAAAAGAGAAATTTCCAGTTCACTATTGACCAAAAATGAGTTAAATTAGTTAACTCCTTTTTCTACTCAAATTGAATTAGTTAACTCCTTATTTTACTCAAATTAAATCTATTAACTCCCTTTAATTTGCAAATCTCCCTTTACAACTGAACTTCACCTTTAATCCTGACCGTTTATTGAAATCGATCTCAACCGTTGATGAATTCTAGAAAATTCTATTTAAGAGACCCTGATCTCCTCATTTTGAAAGGTTGAATGAGAATTTGCATCAAATTGTTGCTGGAATTCATACTCACATTTGCTCATATTCACATACGCAAAGATCAAGTTTGACCAAAAGTTGACCAGATTTAACCACAGTTGACTTGAGTTGACTAGTTTCAAAAAAAAAATTGAAATAATTAAACGAAATTATTTAATTAAATGGAGTACAAAATTCTAATTAATTAAACAAAGTTATTTAATTAAATGAGAAGCCATTCCTAACTAATTAAATGAAGTTATTTAATTAAATAAGAAAAGTGTCTCTAATTAATTAAAGATTATTTAATTAAATAGACAAAGTAATTATGAGAGCATATCTCATTTTATTAAATTAAATATCTCAACAAAATCTCTATTCAGTTCAAAAACTGAAATTTCTAGTTGACTATTGATAAAAAATGAGTTAAATGAGTTAACTCCTGTTTCTACTCAAATTGAATCAGTTAACTCCTTATTTTACTCAAATTAAATCTGTTAACTCCCTTTAATTTGGAAATCTCCCTTTATGACTGAACTTCACCTTTAATCATGACCTATGATTGAAATCGATCTCAACCGTTGATGAATTCCATCAAAGTCTATTTAAGAGACCCTCATCTATTCATTTTGAAAGGTTGAATGAGAATTTGCGTCGAATTGTTGCTGGAATTCATACTCACATTTGCTCATATTCACATACGCAAAGATCAAGTTTGACCAAAAGTTGACCAGATTTAACCACAGTTGACTTGAATTGACTAGTTTTGAAAAGAATTTTGAAGTAATTAAACAAAAATATTTAAGTAAATGGAGTACTTACTTCTAATTAATTAAACAAAGTTATTTAGTTAAATGAGAAGCCATTCTGAACTAATTAAATGAAGTTATTTAATTAAATAAGAAAGTTGTCTCTAATTAGTTAAAGATTATTTAATTAAATAGAAAAAGTAATTATGAGAGCATAACTAATTTTATTAAATTAAATATCTCAACAAAATCTGTCTTCAGTTCAGAAAGAAAAATTTTTCAGTTCACTATTGATAAAAAATGAGTTAAATCAATTAACTCCTTTTTTTACTCAAATTGAATCAGTTAACTCCTTATTTTACTCAAATTAAATCTGTTAACTCCTTTTAATTTTGAAATCTCCCTTTATGACTGAACTTTACCTTTAATCCTGACCGTTGATTGAAATCGATCTCAACCCTTGATGAATTCTAGGAAAGTCTATTTAAGAGACCCTCATCTCTTCATTTTGAAATGTTGAATGAGAATTTGTATCGAATTGTTGCTGGAATTCATACTCACATTTGCTCATATTCACATATGCAAATATCATGTTTTACCAAAAGTTGACCAGATTTAACCACGGTTGACTTGAGTTGACTAGTTTCGAAAAGAATTTTAAAATAATTAAACGAAATTATTTAATTAAATGGAGTACTTACTTCTAATTAATTAAATAAAGTTATTTAATTAAATGAGAAGCAATTCCTGAATAATTAAATGAAGTTATTTAATTAAATAAGAAAAGTGTCTCTAATTAATTAAAGATTATTTAATTAAATAGAAAAAGTAATTATGAGAGCATATCTCATTTTATTAAATTAAATATCTCAACAAAATCTCTCTTCAGTTCAAAAAGGGAAATTTTCAGTTCACTATTGATCAAAAATGAGTTAAATCAGTTAACTCCTTTTTCTACTCAAATTGAATCAGTTAACTCCTTATTTTACTCAAATTAAATCTTTTAACTCCCTTTAATTTGAAAATCTCCCTTTATGACTGAACTTCACCTTAAAGCATGAACGTTGATTGAAACTGATCTCAACCGTTGATGAATTTCAGGAAAGTCTATTTAAGAGACCCTCATCTCTATATTCTGAAATGTTGAGTGAGAATTTCCATTGAATTGTTGCTGGAATTCATACTCACATTTGCTCATATTCACATACGCAAAGATCATGTTTGACCAAAAGTTGACCAGATTTAACCATGGTTGACTTGAGTTGACTAGTTTCAAAAAAAAATTTGAAATAATTAAACGAAATTATTTAATTAAATGGAGTACTTACTTCTAATTAATTAAACAAAATTATTTAATTAAATAAGAAGAGTGTCTCTAATTAATTAAAGATTATTTAATTAAATAGAAAAAGTAATTATGAGAGCATATCTCATTTTATTAAATTAAATATCTCAACAAAATCTATTTTCAATTCAAAAAGGGAAATTTTTAGTTCACTATTGATAAAAAATGAGTTAAATGAGTTAACTCCTTTTTCTACTCAAATTCAATCAGTTAACAATTTATTTTACTCAAACTAAATCTATTAACTCTCTTTAACTTGAAAATTTCCCTTTATGACTGAACTTCACCTTTAATCCTGACCGTTGATTGAAATCGATCTCAACCGTCGATGAATTCTAGGAATATCTATTTAAGAGACGCTCATCTCTTTATTTGAGTTGACTAGTTTCAAATTTTTTTTTGAAATAATTATACGAAATTATTTAATTAAATGGAGTACTTACTTCTAATTAATTAAACAAAGTTATTTAATTAAATGAGATTCCATTCCTAATTAATTAAATGAAGTTATTTAATTAAATAAGAAAAGTGTCTCTAATTAATTAAAGATTATTTAATTAAATAGAAAAAGTAATTATGAGAGAATCTCTCATTTTATTAAATTAAATATCTCAACAAAATCTCTATTTAGTTCAAAAAGGGAAATTTCTAGTTCACTATTGATAAAAAATGAGTTAAATTAGTTAGCTCTTTTTTCTACTCAAATTGAATCAGTTAACTCCTTATTTTACTCAAATTAAATCTGTTAACTCCTTTTAATTCGAAAATCTCTTTTTATGACTGAACTTCACCTTTAATCCTGACCGTTGATTGAAATCGATCTCAACCGTTGATGAATTCCACGAAAGTCTATTTAAGAGACCCTCATCTCTTCATTTTGAAAAGTTGAATGAGAATTTGCATCGAATTTTTGCTGAAATTTATACTCACATTTGCTCATATTCACATATGCAAGTATCAAGTTTGACCAAAATTTGACCAAATTTAACCACAGTTGACTTGAGTTCACTAATTTTGAAAAGAATTTTTAAATAATTAAACAAAATTATTTAATTAAATGGAGTACTTTCTTCTAATTAATTAAACAAAGTTATTTAATTAAATGAGAAGTCATTCCTACTTATTTAAATGATGTTATTTAATTAAATAAGAAAAGTGTCTCTAATTAATTAAAAATTATTTAATTAAATAGAAAAAGTAATTATGAGAGCATATCTCATTTTATTAAATTAAATATCACAACAAAATCTCTCTTCAGTTCAAAAAGTGAAATTTTCAGTTCACTATTGATGAAAAATGACTTAAATGAGTTAACTCCTTTTTCTACTCAAATTGAATCAGTTAACTCCTTATTTTACTCAAATTAAATCTATTAACTCCCATTAATTTGGAAATATTTCTTTATGACTGAACTTCACCTTTAATCTTGGTCGTTGATTTAAATCGATGTCAGCCATTGATGAATTTCAGGAAAGTCTATTTAAGAGACCCTCATTTCTTTATTTTGAAAGGTTGAATGAGTATTTTCATCGAATTGTTGCTGGAATTCATACTCACATTTTCTCATATTCACATACGCAAAGATCAAGTTTGACCAAAAGTTGACCAGATTTAACCATGGTTGACTTGAGTTGAGTAGTTTCGAAAAGAATTTTGAAATAATTAATCGAAATTATTTAATTAAATGGAGTACTGACTTCTAATTAATTAAACAAAGTTATTTAATTAAATGAGGAGCCATTCCTAATTAATTAAATGATGTTGTTTAATTAAATAAGAAAAGTGTCTCTAATTAATTAAAGATTATTTAATTAAATAGAAAAAGTAATTATGAGAGCATGTCTCATTTTATTAAATTAAATATCTCAACAAAATCTCTCTTAAGTTCAAAAAGGAAAATTTCCAGTTCATTATTAATAAAAAATGAGTTAAATCAGTTAACTCCTTTTTCTACTCAAATTGAATCAGTTAACTCTTTATTCTACTCAAATTAAATCTGTTAACTCTCTTTAATTTAGAAATCTTCTTTTATGACTAAACTTCACTTTTAATTCTGACCGTTGATTGAAATCGATCTCAACCGTTGATGAATTCTAGGAAAGTCTATTTAAGAGACCCTCATCTCTTCATTTTGAAAGGTTGAATGTGAATTTGCATCGTATTTTTGTCGGAATTCATACTCACAGTTGCTCATATTCACATACGTAAAGATCAAGTTTGACAAAAAATTGACTAGATTTAACCGCGGTTGACTTGAGTTGACTAGTTTCAAAAAGAATTTTAAAATAATTAAACAAAATTATTTAATTTAATGGAGTACTTACTTCAAATTAATTAAACAAAGTTATTTAATTAAATGAGAAGCCATTCCTAATTAATTAAATAAAGTTATTTAATTAAATAAGAAAACTGTCTCTGATTAATTAAATATTATTTAATTAAATAGAAAAAGTAATTATGAGAGCATATCTCATTTTATTAAATTAAATATCTCAACAAAATCTCTCTTCAGTTCAAATAGAGAAATTTTTAGTTCATAATGATAAAAAATGAGTTAAATCAGTCAACTCAATTTCCTACTCAAATTGAATCAGTTAACTCCTTATTTTATTCAAATTAAATATGTTAACTCCCTTTAATTTGGAAATCTCCCTTTATGGCTGGACTTGACCTGTAATCCTGACCGTTGTTTGAAATCGATCTCAATCGTTGATGAATTCCACGAAAGTTTAAAGTTTATTTAAGAGACCCTCATCTATTCATTTTGAAAGGTTGAATAAAAATTTGCATCGAATTGTTGCTGGAATTCATACACACATTTGCTCATATTCACATACACAAAGATAAAGTTTGACAAAAAGTTGACCAGATTTAACCACGGTTTACTTGAGTTGACTAGTTTCGAAAAGAATTTTGAAATAATTAAACAAAATTATTTAATCAAATGGAGTACAAAATTCTAATTAATTAAACAAAGTTATTTAATTAAATTAGAAGTCATTTCTAATTAATTAAATGAAGTTATTTAATTAAATAAGAAAAATGTCTTTAATTAATTAAAAATTATTTACTTAAATAGAAAAAGTAAATATGAGAGCATATCTCATTTTATTAAATTAAATATCTCAACAAAATCTCTCTTCAGTTCAAAAAGTGAAATTTCCAGTTCACTATTGTTAAAAAATGAGTTAAATCAGTTAACTCCTTTTCCTACTCAAATTGAATCAGTTAACTCCTTATTTTACTCAAATTAAATCTGTTAACTCCCTTTAATTTGAAAATTTCTCTTTATGACTGAACTTCACCTTTAATCATGATCGTTGATTGAAACTGATCTCAACCGTTGATGAATTCGAGGAAAGTCTATTTAAGAGACCCTCATCTCTTCATTTTGAAAGGTTGAATGAAAATTTGCATCAAATTGTTGCTCGAATTCGTACTCACATTTTCTCATACTGACATACGCAAAGATCAAGTTTGATCAAAAGTTGACTTGAGTTTATAAGTTTCAAATTTTTTTTTGAAATAATTAAACAAAATTATTTAATTAAATGGAGTACTTATTTCTAATTAATTAAACAAAGTTATTTAATTAAATAAGAAGCCATTACTAACTAATTAAATGAAGTTATTTAATTAAATAAGAAAAATGTCTCTAATTAATTAAAGATTATTTAATAAAATAGAAAAAGTAATTATGAGAGAATATCTCATTTTATTAAATTAAATATCTCAACAAAATCTATCTTGAGTTCAAAAAGGGAAATTTTCAGTTCACTATTGATCAAAAATGAGTTAAATCAGTTAACTCTTTTTTCTACTCAAATTGAATCAGTTAACACCTTATTTTACTCTAAGTAAATCTTTTAACTCCCTTTAATTTGGAAATCTCTCTTTATGACTGAACTTCACCTTTAATCTTGACTGTTGATTGAAATCGATCTCAACCATTGATGAATTCCAGGAAAGTCTATTTAAGAGACCCACATCTCTTTATTTTGAAAGGTTGAATGAGAATTTGCATCGAATTTTTGCTTGAATTTATACTCACATTTGCTCATATTCACATACGCAAGTATCAAGTTTGACCAAAATTTGACCAGATTTAACCACGGTTGACTTGAGTTGACTAGTTTCAAATTTTTTTTTGAAATAATTAAATTTAATTATTCAATTAAATAGAGTACTTACTTTTAATTAATTAAACAAAGTTATTTAAGTAAATGAGAAGCCATTCCTAATTAATTAAATGAAGTTATTTAATTAAATAAGAAAAGTGTCTCTAATTAGTTAAAGATTATTTAATTAAATAGAAAAAGTAATTATGAGAGCATATCTCATTTTGTTAAATTAAATATCTCAATAAAATCTCTCTTCAGTTCAAAAAGGAAAATTTTCAGTTCATTATTGATAAAAAATGAGTTAAATGAGTTAACTCCTTTTTCTACCCAAATTGAATCAGTTAACTACTTATTTTACTCAAATTAAATCTGTTAACTCTCTTTAATTTGGAAATCTTTTTTTATGACTGAACTTCACCTTTAATCCTGACCGTTAATTGAAATCGATCTCAACCATTGATGAATTCCCGGAAAGTCTATTTAATAGACCCTCATGTCTTCATTTTGAAAGGTTGAATGAGAATTTGCATCTTATTGTTGCCGAAATTCATACTCACATTTGCTTATACCCACATACGCAAAGATCAAGTTTGACCAAAAGTTGACCAAATTTGACCACGGTTGACCTGAGTTGACTAGTTTCAAATTTTTTCTTGAAATAATTAAACGAAATTATTTAAATAAATGGAGTACTTACTTCAAATTAAGTAAACAAAGTTATTTAATTAAATGATAAGCCATTCCTAATTAATTAAATGAAGTTATTTAATTAAATAAGAAATGTGTCTCTGATTAATTAAATATTATTTAATTGAATAGAAAAAGTAATTGTCAGAGCATATCTCATTTTATTAAATTAAATATCTTAACAAAATCTCTCTTCATTTCAAAAAGGAAAATTTTCATTTCACTATTGATGAAAAATGAGTTAAATCAGTTAACTCCTTTTTCTACTCAAATTGAATTAGTTGACTGCTTATTTTACTCAAATTAAATCTGTTAATTCCTTTTAATTTGAAAATCTCCCTTTATGACTGAACTTCACCTTTAATCCTAACCGTTGATTGAAATCGATCTCAACCGTTGATGAATTCCAGGAAAGTTTATTTAAGAGACCCTTATCTCTTCATTTTGAAAGGTTGAATGAGAATTTGCATCGACTTGTTGCTGGAATTCATACTCACATTTTCTCATATTCACATACGCAAAGATCAAGTTTGACCAAGAGTTGACCAGATTTGACCACGGTTGACTTGAGTTGACTAGTTTTGAAAAAAAGTTTGAAATAATTAAACAAAATTATTTAATTAAATAGAGTACTTACTTCTAATTAATTAAACAATGTTATTTAATTAAATGAGAAGCCATTCCTAATTAATTAAATGAAGTTATTTAATTAAATAAGAAAAGTGCCTCTAATTAATTAAAGATTATTTAATTAAATAAAAAAAGTAATTATGAGAGCATATTTTATTTTATTGAATTAAATATCTCAACAAAATTTCTCTTCAGTTCAAAAAGAAAAATTTATAGTTCACTATTGATCATAAATGAGTTAAATTAGTTGACTCCTTTTTCTACTCAAATTGAATCAATTAACTCCTTATTTTACTCAAATTAAATCTGTTAACTCCCTTTAATTTGGAAATCTCTCTTTATGACTGAACTTCACCTTTAATCCTGACCATTAATTGAAATCGATCTCAACCGTTGATGAATTTCAGAAAAGTCTATTCAAGAGACCCTCATCTCTTTATTTTGAAAGGTTGAATAAAAATTTGTATCGAATTGTTGCTGGAATTCATACTCACATTTGCTCATATTCACATACGCAAAGTGTAATGCCTTGCCAAGGGATCAAAAAAATTTTACTAAGTTTGTCAAACAATTTTTTTTTTAAAATATGAAAGTAGAACCATTTACAACTTACACATAGTAATGGAAGGAATAGAAACATAACATAAGATAACAGGTTACATTTTTTAAAGATCCCTTAACGTTGAATCACATCTAATTTAACTATTCATCTAACATCACATCCTTATGAAATAACAATGATACATTCAATGTTCATAAATTACATTTTCAGATTACTCAATCATCCACCATACATATCACAAGATATGAAAAGCTTAAAAGAATAAACATCCATGTAAATAAAGTACATCATCATCCAATATTAATCCATGATGTAATAACATAATGAAACCATAACCATACATCATCATCATAAAGATATAAACATCTATCATAAAAGATAATCATATATCACAAACATAAATAACTAAGTGCACGGTTCCTCCCAACCGTAAATAACATCATTAGATCATCATGGATACTAGCCATCCCTCAGTGCGTAACATTTCAAAGCATCGAAGAGATCATCGGTATTATCATAGTAGGAATGTCACTCCTAAAACATCCTACTAACAAAGTAAAGCTTAGGATACCATCATCTAACATATGCAAATCATCAATATAAGAAACATATCAATAAATACATCCATCATAAGGTATATCATCTATCATAATGATCCAAGAACATAATGAAGAGAAATACCAACCAAGAAAGTATCAGCCACGGTGTCTCAAACGGATCTCAAATGATCAGAGTGAAAAATACACTACCACCTAACCGCGTGGAACCTAAGTGGTCCACTCCGACCATGTTGAGGAGATAATCTCAAGTCTCAAACAGGCTATCAAAACCACAAAGCATAAATCTCTATAGTCTAGGAATCCTAAAAGTATACTAACTCAAAGGTTCCATCACACAAAATCGACATCTAATTTTCAGAGGCACAACAATGACATGTAGGAAACCTACTATGCAAGCGAGAAAGTGTCATCAAAATTATCACGTACAAGTTACCCTGGCAGTTAGCTAAACTCCATGGGTCCATACTGATCTCATGTGACCACTAGTATCCTCTCATACTGACGAGGCATACTACGGAATGCACGATCGCAACTATGCGTTCTCACTACTCCCATCCTAGCCTGTACAAGCGCTCAGGGCATGGGCAAGAATCAAAACAATTATCTTTTTAGGTTCATTTAATCCCCATTTAGTGTGTAAATGTTATCACTTATTAACCAAACTTACAATGAGTTACCCTGGTAGCCACTTAGGGCCTTGGCTCCCATTGCAAGCCACTTCTCGACACTACAAGTAGATTACCTACCTTAAGCTCATGGAATCATAAAATCACCACAGTCCTATACAAGCGACTATAAAGAAAATTCAAAAGATAATCCGTAAAAAGAATCATCAAATATCCATAATATAAGCATCAAATATCCATTATAAGAATCATCAAATCATCAAGATAAGAATCATCAAATGTCCGTGGGCATCTGAAAAAGCATCCATAGAAAATTATGACCACAACAGTTCTCTATTAGCAACTGAAGGCATCACTGATAATCATAAGTATCGATTGGTTCTCAATAACTAAAATATATCTCAAAATAATTCACAATATCCATTGGTTCTCAACAAGCAACTAAGAATATTTCAAAATCATACTGATCGAAGACTCCAAAATGGTTGAATCAAAACATGTCACAACATAACATCATCAAAAAATAAATCAACATTTTAGTCCCATCATGGTGACTAGAAAATAATCCAAGGATAACTGATCGATGATTCAAAAATGATTAGCTCAAGTGTCTCATACACATACATCTTAGCTTCACACATGAAGACTGATGAACAAATACAAACATTTCATAGAGCATACGATCACATAACCATGGTTGGGCTTATAAAGATAGAGACCAAATAAAATCAACATGCCATCATATCTCATAACCCCTGAGCCTCTGGTAACAACCTAGAACTGGTCAACACTTGTCAACCCAAAACCCAAAATAAGAAGCATAGAGAATACACAATGCAGACACATGTTTTGATTTTGCTATATTACATAGTTGAATAATGTGTGGAGTTTCATTTTCCATTTTTAAGTGTAGGGGTTTCAGTTTTCATTTTCAAGTATACTTCAAGTGTCTTAAGTTTTATCACTTGACCTACATGTCAACCCATTTGTTCCCCGATAGCATTATCCTTCTATTATTAAGAATTACATTCTAAGAATAACTTAAGGATAAATATTTACTCATTAAATCATTTGCTTTATTTGCTAAGATCCTTAGTACTAATTGGATAACATAATCAAAGGATCATTATTCATTCACAAAAGAACCAATTATCAATCTTTGAATAAGAAGATTATAACTTCATTAAAATGATCAATTAACATAGGTACACCATCCATGACCTATTACATTCTAATAGTTTTCAATTAGAAACTTAATTAAGTATTACTAAAGTTTGATTCTTTTAATTTAATCGTTATCATCATTGACAACCATATAATATCTAAAGTCATAATTCAAGTCATAAGACTTATCAACTTCAATATAAATAATCTACAATCTCGTTAAAAGAATTATATCAATTAAATTTCTATTACATAACTTAATTATATATTAAATTCAATTAACTCTCATTAATTGATTTAATTAATAATTGCATAACTGTAGCAATGTTCTAATTAATATCAGTTGACTAATAACTAACTAGAATTCTGTAAGTTAAAAGTCAACTATAATCTAGTACACAAATATTCATATTCATAGTTCAATAATAATAACTTGTTAATATTAATAATAAGCTATATTGAAAATCTTAATAATAGATCACATTCATCATTCTTTATGAATACTAATGTTTCCTTAATTAATTCATATTAATAATAGTCATTTCAAGATAAATCTCAATTGCATAATATAATTATATTGAGAACTCATTGAATATTAATCAATCATACTGCAAACGAAAAACTAATATTTTTTACAAAACTTTAATCATTAAATAATCTTCACTAGATTAACTCCAATTGTATTTATTGATAACTAATCAAACCATTATTTATTAATAGTTTGCTAGTCCTTACAAACATTAATAAATAATGAACTCATCAAACTATAAATACTTGATCTATAGAATCCTTCCATATACTCATTAGTTAATATTTGACTAACTCTTAACACCATTAAGGTAAATCGACAAGTTAAACAATTCTACTTATTATAATAATAACTCCATGTCAATTAATCCATTACCATTACATTCTCTTCATTTAAAATTGTCATTTCTTAAATTATTTAATATATATTAAATAATATTTAATATACATTAAATAATTAATATTAAAAGTTATCAATTCTCTATTGAAATCAATATCTCTATCCATCAGCTCTATTTACAAACTTTCCATTAAAAATTTCCATTAATTCATTTAGAACATTTTTATTAGTCTTTAGACTAATTAAATAATTATTAAATTCTAATTATATTGCTTTGATATATTATTTTTGTGAAGTTTAAGCATAAAGAATTCTTGGTTATGAGAAATGGAGAAATATTTGTCCTTGAATAAAACAGTCTCAGTACGATGGCCATATCTTCCCAATGAACCGTTGGATCGGGCTGAAATTGAAATATGTTAGAGAGGGCCAAGTTGTGCCAATTCTGATTGGAGCGATCGAATAAATTTGATCTCAATAAAAAGTTATGAATGACTAAGTTTGGGTCTATCCAAGGGCAGCGACAAGACAATTTGTGATGAATTAAGAATTTCTTCTTAAAAGGTAATTGTTCTCTAAATTTATCCAATAATTTAACTAATGGATTTGGCCATAAATCTTGAAACCATTTTCAAATTTATTTTAATTTAATTCTAATTTGAACCCAAACCCGTTTAGATCTAATTTCTTCCTTAATTGGATCTAGAGTTTTTCTATTGTTTTCTTTGCAACCATACATATCTAGATTTCAATTTAATTATAGATTCAATCACAAAGAGTATTCAGACACATATAACAAACATGATGAAGACAGGAAGAGAAATAGTGCAAAGAGAATATGCAAATATCACGAGTGCACCCGGACACTAATGCTAATCCGCCATGCCTCAGAAGTCCATAGAAAATCCCTTCTTTCTCCATCATTTACAATTCCTCCAAGATCCAGGCCAACCACATCCTCCAAGTGATTAGAAGAGCTAGAAGGAACATAGAAGCATGTAGAAAATATATGAGCATATGAACTTCTCTAGTGCATGTAATCTTTGAAGCTTCTATTTTAAGCTTGTAGCTTATAGCTTCCATTCAGTTTGTAGCTTGTAGCTTCCAGTCTCTATTTAAAAGTCTCAAAGATGCATCTAGAGTGTCTCTAGAAACAACTAGAAGATAAGCATGACAACCAAGCATGAGTCTTCTCCAACCTTCTAGATGAGTCTTAAGATTGTAGACACCATATGCTCAAATAAAATGCTAACTTCTAAGTGTAGACAACTAGTGCATTCTTAGAGTGCAAACTCCAGTGTTGTCTAGATGAGAACTCTCAAAAATTTGCCAACTCCTATGTGAGCAAATATTAAAATAATGCACATTAATTAATATAATATTTACTTTTACTCTTTCCAATTTAATTAATTTATTTATTAAATCTCATGCACTTACTTTAATAATTTTATTTTTCAATCTTAATATATTTATATTTTATTCACATGAAATCTAGAATCTTTTAATAATTTAAATATATTTTTCACTTTTAAATTTTATTTTTCAAAACTTAAATTGCTAAAATATTTATTAGCTTTAATAATAATATTATTTAGTCATTTATTTAAAAATGAACTCCAAATATATTATTATTAAAATAAATATTGTCACATTCCAACTTTTAACTTTTAATTTTTAATTTTCAAATTTAATTATTTTATTTAATTAATTTTCTAATTAATTAAATAAAATAAATATTAAATACCATATTAATTTTTTATTTAATTAAATCATTAATTAAATCTTTTAATTAGGCTTAATTAATAGAAAATACTCCAAAGACTCACAAAGGTAAAAATATGAAAAATCCATCATAGCCAAAATATATACAAAATCAAATAAAAGGTTTAAATCACGAATTATGTCATCTAACGCATTCGAAAGGTACTCAACTCGGATACTTGTCCTAACTTTTTCGTTAGGACAAATGGCTTAAAGGGTTGGGATTTGGACTTGAGAATTTATCTCCTCTCTCTTATCATTGAGATAATGTGATAGGGTACGCTCATCCTGGCAATTCAGAGAAGTCGATACCCGATACCTGCAATCTGCATAAAAATCATGCATGTACAAGCAAAATATATACTAAACAAAATAGGCAATGGCAAGAAATGGTGCATCGTGTAGATCTCGACTAGCAGGTAACTACGACTCCCTTCCTTAACCACATCAGACACAACATACAAAAGCAAACACGCAAAGCAAACACGCACACCACACACATGCAAGTATTAGGTAAGTATCCATAAAAAAATACATATGATAATAAATCCTCTTACTAATCATCATTAATAACTGCAAATACTGAAAAGAATCTGAATCCTTAGCACACTATCTGATAATCTCAAAAAAATGCTGCTAACCAACAACATAAAACTAGCTCTAAAAAAGTTCAGCAATGATAACAAAATGCGAACTAGGGGTAGGCACTACACAAAGATCAAATTTGACCAAAAGTTGCCCAGATATAACCACGGTTGACTAGTTTCGAAAAAATATTTAAATAATTAAACAAAATTATTTAATTAAATGGAGTACTTATTTCTAATTAATTAAACAAAGTTATTTAATTAAATTAGAAGCCATTCCTAATTAATTAAATGAAGTTATTTAATTAAATAAGAAAAGTGTCTCTAATTAATTAAAGATTATTTAATTAAATAGAAAAACTAATTATGATAGCATATCTCATTTTATTAAATTAAATATCTCAACAAAATCTCTCTTCAGTTCAAAAAGGAAAATTTTCAGTTCACTATTGATAAAAAATGAGTTAGATCAGTTAACTCTTTTTTCTACTCAAATTGAATTAGTTAACTCCTTATTTTACTCAAATTAAATCTGTTAATTACCTTTAATTTGGAAATCTCCCTTTATGAATGAACTTCACCTTTAATCCTGACCGTTGATTGAAATTGATCTCAACCGTTGATGAATTCCAAGAAAGTCTATTTAAGAGACCCTCATCTCTTCATTTTGAAAGGTTGAAAAAGAATTTGCATCGAATTGTTGTTGGAATTCATACTCACATTTGCTCATATTCACATACACAAAGATCAAGTTTGACCAAAAGTTGACTAGATTTAACCACAGTTGACTAGTTTCAATTTTTTTTTGAAATAATTAAATAAAATTATTTAATTAAATGAGAAGCCATTCCTAACTAATTAAATGAAGTTATTTAATTAAATAAAAAAAGTGTATCTAATTTATTAAACATTATTTAATTAAATAGAAAAGGTAATTATGAGAGCATATCTCATTTTACTAAATTAAATATCTCAACAAAATCTCTCTTCAGTTCAAAAATGAAAATTTTCAGTTCACTATTAATCAAAAATGAGTTAAATCAGTTAACTCATTTTTTTACTCAA
Source organism: Cupressus sempervirens (assembly GCA_028749045.1). Classification (NCBI taxonomy): domain Eukaryota; kingdom Viridiplantae; phylum Streptophyta; class Pinopsida; order Cupressales; family Cupressaceae; genus Cupressus; species Cupressus sempervirens. The sequence goes on from CM053787.1 coordinate 102,966,768, forward strand.
ATTGAATCAGTTAACTTTTTATTTTACTCAAATTAAATCTGTTAACTCCCTTTAATTTATAAATCTCCCTTTATGACTGAAATTCGCCTTTAATCCTAACTGTTGATTGAAATCAATCTCAACCATTTATGAATTTCAGGAAAGTCTATTTAAGAGACCCTCATCTCTTCATTTTGAAAGGTTGAATGAGAATTTGCATTGAATTGTTGCTGAAATTCATTCTCACATTTGCTCATATTCACATACGCAAAGATGAAGTTTGACCAAAAGTTGACCACATTTAACCACGGTTGACTTGAGTTGACTAGTTTCGAAGAGAATTTTGAAATAATTAAACGAAATTATTTAATTTAATGGAGTACTTACTTCTAATTAATTAAACAAAGTTATTTAATTAAATGAGAAGCCATTCCTAACTAATTAAATGAAGTTATTTAATTAAATAAGAAAAGTGTCCCTAATTAATTAAATATTATTTAATTAAATAGAAAAAGTAATTATGAGAGCATATCTCATTTTATTAAATTAAATATCTCAACAAAATCTATCTTCAACTCAAAAAAAGAAATTTCCAATTCACTATTGATCAAAAATGAGTTAAATCAGTTGACTCATTTTTTTACTCTAATTGAATCAGTTAACTCCTTATTTTACTCAAATTAAATCTATTAACTCTCTTTAATTTGGAAATCTCCCTTTCTGACTGAACTTCACCTTTAATCGTGACCGTTGATTGAAATCGATCTCAATCAGTAATGAATTCCAAGAAAGTCTATTTAAGAGACCCTCATCTCTTCATTTTGAAAAGTTGAATGAGAATTTGAATCGAATTGTTGCTAGAATTCATACTCACATTTGTTCATATTCACATACGCAAAGATCAAGTTTGACCAAAAGTTGACTAGATTTAACTACGGTTGACTTGAGTTGACTAGTTTCGAAAAGAATTTTGAAATAATTAAAGAAAATTATTTAATTAAATGGAGTACTTACTTCTAATTAATTAAACAAAGTTATTTAATTAAATGAGAAGCCATTCCTAACTAATTAAATCAAGTTATTTAATTAAATAAGAAAATTGTTTGTAATTAATTAAAGATTATTTAATTAAATAGAAAAAGTAATTATTAGAGCATATCTCATTTTATTATATTAAATATCTCAACAAAATCTCTCTTCAGTTCAAAAAGGGAATTTTCCAGTTCACTATTGATAAAAAATGAGTTACATCAGTTAACTCCTTTTTCTACTCAAATTGAATCAGTTAACTCCTTATTTTACTCAAATTAAATCTGTTAACTCCCTTTCATTTGGAAATCTCCCTTTATGACTGAACTTCACCTTTAATCCTGACCATTGATTGAAATCGATCTCAACCATTGATAAATTCTAGAAAAGTCTATTTAAGAGACCCTCATCTCTTCATTTTGAAAGGTTGAATGAGAATTTGCATCGAATTGTTGTTGGAATTCATACTCGCATTTTCTCATATTCACAAACGCAAAGATCAAGTTTGACCAAAAGTTGACCAGAGTTAACCACGATTGACTTGAGTTGACTAGTTTCGAAAATAATATTGAAATCATTAAATGAAATTAATTAATTAAATGGAGTACTTACTTCTAATTAATTAAACAAAGTTATTTAATTAAATGAGAAGCCATTCCTAACTAATTAAATGAAGTTATTTAATTAAATAAGAAAAGTGTCTCTAATTAATTAAAGATTATTTAATTAAATAGAAAAAGTAATTATAAGAGCATATCTCATTTTATTAAATCAAATATCTCAACAAAATCTCTCTTCAGTTCAAAAAGAGAAATTTTCAGTTCACTATTGATGAAAAATTAGTTAAATCAGTAAACTCTTTTTTCTACTCAAATTGAATCAGTTAACTCCTTATTTTACTCAAATTAAATCTGTTAACTCTCTTTAATAAGGAAATCTCCCTTTATGATTGAACTTCACCTTTAATCCTAACTGTTGATTGAAATCGATCTCAACCGTTGATGAATTCCAGAAAAGTCTATTTAAGAGACCCTCATCTCTTCATTTTGAAAGGTTGAATGAGAATTTGCATCGAATTGTTGCTGGAATTCATACTCACATTTGCTCATATTCACATACGCAAAGATCAAATTTGACCAAAAGTTGACCAGATTTAACCATGATTGACTTGAGTTGACTAGTTTCGAAAAGAATTTTGAAATAATTAAACGAAATTATTTAATTAAATGAAGTACTTACTTCTAATTAATTAAACAAAGTTATTTAATTAAATGAGAAGCCATTCCTAACTAATTAAATGAAGTTATTTAATTAAATAAGAGTAGTGTCTCTAATTAATTAAAGATTCTTTAATTAAATAGAGAAAGTAATTATGAGAGCATATCTCATTTTATTAAATTAAATATCTCAACAAAATCTCTATTCAATTCAAAAAGTGAAATTTCCAGTTCACTATTGATCAAAAATGAGTTAAATCAGTTAACTCCTTTTTCTACAAAAATTGAATCAGTTAACTCCTTATTTTAATCAAATTAAATTTATTAACTCCATTTCAGTTTGAAATCTCCCTTTATAACTGAACTTCACATTTAATCCTGACCGTTGATAAAAATCGATCTCAACCGTTGATGAATTCCAAGAAAGCCTATTTAAGAGACCCTCATCTCTTCATTTTGAAAGGTTGAATGAGAATTTGCATCGAATTGTTGCTGGAATTCATACTTACATTTGCTCATATTCACATACAAAAAGATCAAGTTTGACCAAAAGTTGATAAGATTTAACCACGGTTGACTTGAGTTGACTAGTTTCAAATTTTTTTTTGAAATAATTAAACAATATGGTTTAATTAAACAAAGTACTTACCTCTAATTAATTAAACAAAGTTATTTAATTAAATGAGAAGCCATTCCTAACTAATCGAATAAAGTTATTTAATTGAATAAGAAAAGTGTCTCTAATTAATTAAATATTATTTAATTAAATACAAAAAGTAATTATGAGAGCATAGCTCATAATTTTATTAAATTAAATATCTCAACAAAATCTTTCTTCTATCCAAAAAGAGAAATTTTCAGTTCACTATTGATAAAAAATGAGTTAAATCAGTTAACTCCTTTTTCTACTCAAATTGAATCAGTTAACTCCTTATTTTACTCAAATTAAATCTGTTAACTTCCTTTAGCTTGGAACTCTCCCTTTATGACTGAACTTCACCTTTAAACTTGACTGTTGATTGAAATCGATCTCAACCGTTGATCAATTTTAGAAAAGTCTATTTAAGAGACCCTCATCTCTTCATTTTGAAAGGTTGAATGAGAATTTGCATCAAATTGTTGCTGAAATTCATACTCACATTTTCTCAAATTCACATACAAAAAGATCAAGTTTGACTAAAAGTTGACTAGATTTAACCACGGTTGACTTGAGTTGACTAGTTTTGGAAATAATTTTTAAATAATTAAACAAAATTATTTAAATAAATGGAGTACTTACTTCTAATTAATTAAACAAAGTTATTTAATTAAATGAGAAACCATTCTTTAGTAATTAAACGAGGTTATTTAATTAAATAAGAAAAGTATCTTTAATTAATTAAAGATTATTTAATTAAATAGAAAAAGTAATTATGAGAGCATATCTCATTTTATTAAATTAAATATCTACACAAAATCTCTCTTCAATTCAAAAAAAGAAATTTTCAGTTCACTATTGATAAAAAATGAGTTACATCAGTTAACTCCTTTTTCTACTCAAATTGAATCATTTAACTCTTTATTTTACTCAAATTAAATCTGTTAATTCCCTTTAATTTGAAAATCTACATTTATGACTAAACTTCACCTTTAATCCTAACCATTAATTGAAATCGATCTCAACTATTGATAAATTTCAAAAAAGTCTATTTAAGAGACCCTCGTCTCTTCATTTTGAAAGGTTGAATGAGAATTTGCATCGAATTGTTGTTGGAATTTATACTCACATTTGCTCATATTCATATACCCAAAGATCAAGTTTGACCAAAAGTTGACCAGATTTAACCACGATTGACTTGAGTTCACAAGTTTCCAAAAGAATTTTGTAATAATTAAATAAAATTATTTAATTAAATGGAGTACTTACTTCTAATTAATTAAACAAAGTTATTTAATTAAATGAGAAGTCATTCCTAACTAATTAAAAAAAATTATTTAATTAAATAAGAAAAGTGTCTATAATTAATTAAAGATTATTTATTTAAATAGAAAAAGTAATTATGAGAACATATTTTATTATATTAAATTAAATATCTCAACATAATCTCTCTTCAGTTCAAAAAGGGAAATTTTCAGTTCACTATTGATTAAAAATCAGTTAAATTAGTTCACACTTTTTTCTACTCAAATTGAATCAGTTAACTCTTTATTTTACTCAAATTAAATATGTTAACTCCCTTTAATTTAGAAATCTTCCTTTATGACTGAACTTCACCTCTAATCCTGACCGTTGATTGAAATCGATCTCAATCGTTGATGAATTTCAGGAAAGTCTATTTAAGAGACACTCATCTCTTCATTTTGAAAAGTTGAATGAGAATTTGCATTGAATTGTTGCTGGAATTCATACTCACATTTGCTCATATTCACATACACAAAGATCAACTTTGACCAAAAGTTGATTAGATTTAACCACGGTTGACTTGAGTTGACTAGTTTTGAAAAAAAAAGTTAAATAATTAAACGAAATTATTTAATTAAATGGAGTACTTACTTCTAATTAATTAAACAAAGTTATTTAATTAAATGAAAAGCCATTCCTAACTAATTAAATGAAGTTATTTAATTAAATAAAAAAAATGTCTCTAATTAGTTCAAGATTATTTAATTAAATTGAAAAAGTAATTATGAGAGCATATCTCATTTTATTAAATTAAATATCTCAACAAAATATTTCTTGAGTTCAAAAAGGGAAATTTTCAGTTCACTATTGATCAAAAATGAGTTAAATCAGTTAACTCCTTTTTCTACTCAAATTGAATCAGTTAACTCCTTATTTTACTCAAATAAAATATGTTAACTCCTTTTAATTTGGAAATCTCCCTTTATGACTGAACTTCACCTTTAATCTTGACCGTTGATTGAAATCGATCTCAACCATTGATGAATTCCAAAAAAGTTTATTGAAGAGACAATCATTTCTTCATTTTGAAAAGTTGAATGAGAATTTGCATCGAATTGTTGCTGGAATTCATACTCACATTTGCTCATATTCACATACGCAAAGATAAAGTTTGACCAAATGTTGACTAGATTTAACCACGGTTGACTTGAGTTGACTAGTTTCAAATTTTTTTTTAAATCATTAAACAAAATTATTTAATTAAATGGAGTACTTACTTCTAATTAATTAAACAAAGTTATTTAATTAAATGAGAAGCCATTCCTAACTAATTAAATGAATTTATTTAATTAAATAAGAAAATTGTCTCTAATTAATTAAAGATTATTTAATTAAATATAAAAAGTAATTATGAGAGCATATCTCATTTTATTAAATTAAATATCTCAACAAAATCTTTTTTGAGTTCAAAAATAGAAATTTTCAGTTCACTATTGATAAAAAATGAGTTAAATCAGTTCACTCCTTTTTCTACTCAAATTGAATCAGTTAACTCCTTATTTTACTCAAATAAAATATGTTAACTCCCTTTAATTTGGAAATCTCCCTTTATGACTAAACTTCACCTTTAATCTTGACTGTTGACTGAAATTGATCTCAACCATTGATGAATTCCAAGAAAGTTTATTATTGAAGACACACTCATTTCTTCATTTTGAAAAGTTGAATGAGAATTTGCATCAAATTGTTGCTGGAATTCATACTCACATTTGCTCATATTCACATACGCAAAGATCAAGTTTGACCAAAAGTTAACTAGATTTAACCATGGTTGACTTGAGTTGACTAGTTTCGGAATGAATTTTTAAATAATTAAACAAAATTATTTAATTAAATGGAGTACTTACTTCTAATTAATTAAAAAAAGTTATTTAATTAAATGAGAAGTCATTCCTAACTAATTAAATGAAGTTATTTAATTAAATAAGAAAAGTGTCTCTAATTAATTAAAGATTATTTAATTAAATAGAAAAAGTAATTATGAGAGGATATCTCATTTTATTAAATTAAATATCTCAACAAAATCTCTCTTCAGTTCAAAAAGGGAAATTTTCAGTTCACTATTGATAAAAAATGAGTTAAATCAATTAACTCTATTTTCTACTCAAATTGAATTAGTTAACTTCTTATTTTACCCAAATTAAATATGTTAACTTCCTTTAATTTGGAAATCTCCCTTTATGACTGAATTTCATCTTTAATTATGACCGTTGATTGAAATCGATCTCAACTGTTGATGAATTCCAGGAAAGTCTATTTAAGAGACCCTCATCTCTTCATTTTGAAAGGTTGAATGACAATGTGCATCGAATTGTTGCTGGAATTCATAATCACATTTGGTCATATTCACATATGCAAAAATCAAGTTTGACCAAAATTTGACCAGATTTAACCACGGTTGACTTGAGTTCACTAGTTTCGAATTTTTTTTTGAAATAATTAAATGAAATTATTTAATTAAATGGAATACTTAGTTTTAATTAATTAAACAAAGTTATTTAGTTCAATGAGAAGCCATTCCTAACCAATTAAATGAAGTTATTTAATTAAATGAAGTTATTTAGTTAAATAAGAAAAGTGTCTTTAATTAATTAAAGATTATTGAATTAAATAGAAAAAGTAATTATGAGAGCATATCTCATTTTATTAAATTAAATATCTCAACAAAATTTATCTTTAGCTCAAAAAGGGAAATTTCCAATTCAGTATTGATAAAAAATGAGTTAAATCAGTTGACTCCTTTTTTTACTCTAATTGAATCAGTTAACTCCTTATTTTACTCAACCTAAATCTGTTAACTCCCTTTAATTTAGAAATCTCTCTTGATTACTTAACTTCACCTTTAATCATTACCGGTTATTGAAATCGATCTCAATCGTTGATGAATTCCAAGAAAGTCTATTTAAGAGACCCTCATCTCTTCATTTTAAAAGGTTGAATGAGTATTTGTATCGAATTGTTCTTGAAATTCATACTCACATTTGGTCATATTCACATATGCAAACATCAAGTTTGACCAAAAGTTGACCAAATTTAATGACGGTTAACTTGAGTTGACTAGTTTTGAAAAGAATTTTAAAATAATTAAATGAAATTATTTAATTAAATAGAGTACTTACTTCTAATTAATTAAACAAAGTTATTTAATTAAATGAGAACACATTCCTAATTAATTGAATGAAGTTATTTAATTAAATAAGAAAAGTGTCTCTAATTAATTAAAGATTATTTAATTAAATACAAAAAGTAATTATGAGAGCATATCTCATTTTATTAAATTAAATATCTCAACAAAATCTCTCTTCAGTTTTAAAAGAGAAATTTTCAGTTAACTATTTATCAAAAATGAGTTAAATCAGTTATCTCATTTTCCTACTCAAATTGAATCAGTTAACTCCTTATTTTACTCAAATTAAACTTTTTAACTCTTTCTAATTTAGAAATCTCTCTTTATGACTTAACTTCACCTTTAATCCTGACCGTTGATTGAAATCGATCTCAACCATTGATGAATTCTAGGAAAGTCTATTTAAGAGACCCTCATCTCTTCATTTTTAAAAGTTGAATGAGAATTTGCATCGAATTGTCGCTGGAATTCAAAATAACATTTGCTCATATTCACATACGTAAAGATCAAGTTTGACCAAAAGTTGACCAGATTTAACCACAGTTGACTTGAGTTGACTAGTTTCAAAAAAAAATTTCAAATAATTAAACGAAATTATTTCATTAAATGGAGTACCTACTTCTAATTAATTAAAAAAAGCTATTTAATTAAATGTGAAGCCATTCCTAATTAATTAAATGAAGTTATTTAATTAAATAAAAAAAGTGTCTCTAATTAATTAAAGATTATTTAATTAAATAGAAAAAGTAATTATGAGAGCATATCTCATTTTATTAAATTAAATATCTCAACAAAATCTCTGTTTAGTTGAAAAAGAGAAATTTTCAGTTCACTATTGATAAAAAATGAGTTAAATCAGTTAACTCATTTTTCTACTCAAATTGAATTAGTTAACTCTTTATTTTACTCAAATTAAATCGGTTAACTCCCTTTAATTTGAAAATCTCCCTTTATGACTGAACTTCACCTTTAATCCTGACCATTGATTGAAATCGATCTCAACCATTGATGAATTCCAGGAAAGTCTATTTAAGAGACCCTCATCTCTTTATTTTGAAAGGTTGAATAAGAATTTGCATCGAATTGTTGCAGGAATTCATACTCACATTTGCTCATATTCACATACATAAAGATCAAGTTTGACCAAAAGTTGACCAGATTTAACCACAGTTGACTTGAGTTGACTAGTTTCGAAAAAAAAATTTAAATAATTAAACGAAATTATTTAATTAAAAGGAGTACTTACTTCTAATTAATTAAAAAAAGTTATTTAATTAAATGAGAAGCCATTCCTAATTAATTAAATGAAGTAATTTAATTAAATAAGAAAATTGTCTCTAATTAATTAAAGATTATTTAATTAAATAGAAAAAGTAATTATGAGAGCATATCTCATTTTATTAAATTAAATATCTCAACAAAATCTCTCTTCAGTTCAAAAAGGGAAATTTCCAGTTCACTATTGATAAAAAATGAGTTAAATCAGATAACTCATTTTTCGACTGAAATTGAATCAGTTAACTCCTTATTTTACTCAAATTAAATATGTTAACTCTCTTTAATTTGGAAATCTCCCTTTATGACTGAACTTCACCTTTAATTCTGACTGTTGATTGAAATCGATCTCAACCATTGATGAATTTCAGAAAAGTCTATTTAAGAGACCCTCATGTCTTCATTTTGAAAAGTTGAATGAAAATTTGCATAGAATTGTTGCTAGAATTCATACTCACATTTGCTTATATTCACATACGCAAAGATTAAGTTTGACCAAAAGTTGACCAGATTTAACCATGGTTGACTTGAGTTGACTAGTTTCGAAAAAAAATTGAAATAATTAAACGAAATTATGTTATTAAATGTAGTGCCTACCCTCGTTCACATCTTTTTTAGACATTGATGCTATTATTATCAGACTATGATAGACTAGTTTTATGTTGATGGATTAGTGGTATTGTTTTGACACTATCAAACATTATGTTATGGATTCAGTGGTTTTATGATGAGATCATTTAGATTTTACATTTCATGCATACATGATGATCATTATACTATTTTCAGTTATTATTGATGATTAGATGGATGGATTATTATCTTATCTGTTTTATTATGGATACTTACACCATATTTGCATGTGTATGGTGTGTGTGTTTTCTTATTGTATGGCATTTTTGATGTGGTTAAGGAAGGGAGTCGTAGTCACCTGCTTAGTCGAGATCTACACAATGCACTAGTTCCTGCCATTTTTTGTTTAGCTTAGCATTATATATATTGTATGTACATGCATAGTTTTTCTGCAAGTTGTAGGTACCGGGTATCGACTTCCCTGAATTGCCAGGATGAGCGTACCCTATTGTACTATCTCAATGATAAGAGAAGGGAGATAAATTCTCAAGTCCAAATCCCAAACCCATAAACCATTTGTCCTAGTGAGTTAGGACAAGAATCAGAGTTGAGTACCCACCGAATGTGTCGGATGACATATTTCGTGATTTTTAACCTTTTAGACTAATTTTGTATGATTTGTTCTATGATGGATTTTCATATTTTATCTTGGAGGTCCATGGTGAATTTTCTATTAATTAAGTCTTAATAAATGGATTTAATTAATAAATTAATTATTTGAGAAAATTAATATAAAATATCATGTTATTTGATATTTTGATTGTATTTAATTAAATGAGAATTATTGAGGAAAATGAATTAAATAAAAGAAAATTAGAAATTAAATTAATAATAATAAAATAATAATAAAGTAATAAATAAATAATAATAATAAAAGTTATAAAAATTAAAATGGAAGTTATAAAAATTTAAATAGAAATTATATCAAAAGTGGATTGGAATTATAAGCTTGCATGGGAATTAACACACTTCTCTATTTCTCATGTGTCAACAACACGGGGGTTAGTGCATCAATTAAGCACATGGTGTCTACAACCCTAAGGCTCATCTTGAAGGTTGGAAAAGACCCATGCTTAGTTGGTGACACCTTCCAATTGTTTCTAGAAGCATTCTAGATGTTTTCTGAAAGCTCTTTATATTCAGGCATTCCTAGAAGCTTAGGCATAGCGTTTGGAGTGCAATTGGAGTATTGGAGGATTCGAGAATTCTGAAGAAGGGAGCTTGCTCTATGAGTTTTCTTAAAACGAGTGAATTACTATCAAAATCCAGGTAAATTCTTGTGATTTTACTTATGCTATTTTTGCATCTTGCATTCCTTGTCTTCTTCGTGTCTTCCATATGTCTTCTGAGGAATTTCATATTTTTATTGCATGCATTCTCAATATGGGCAATTTAATTTATGTGGAAATATTTATATGCATAGATCTGAAAGAAAACGGGGCTAGGGTTTAAATTCATAGCCAAACCTATTAGATTATTTATTGGAGAAATTTGAAGATCAAAGATTTAAAGGAAAATTCTGAAAATTAGAATTTTTAAGTAAACTGTGTATATTCTTGAATTTGCATACACATATACGTATATATCATTATATACATATATATATATATATGTATGTGTTGTGATGGTGATAAAATTTGCATGTATATATATATATATACACATATATATACATATATACCCATATATATATATACATACATATGTATATATATACATATATAGCAATTGAATGTCAAATCACGATAGAGTTTCATGTTAATAGTATTTCATATCGCATGGGAACGTTTTTATAAAAAAATGTTATTGAAAATCGCGTTAAAAATAATAATATATATATATATGATGTTGGGCGGGTATTATATACCCCACCCACCGCAAGCTTGCGAGATTGCAGGGTACCTGCGATTTGCAGTGTACCTGCGGTGCAGATGTATTGGGCCGCGCAATTTCAAAATCGCATTGCGATTTGAGTTTGGTTTTAAATTATATAAAATTTTATTTGCAACGTTATTTCATATGAGATTTGGATATGAATCTTGATTTTGTTGCAATATCATTAACTATTAAATGTTATTATATATATATTTATGTATGTATATATATATATATATATATATTATGTATGTATGTATATATATATATATATATATATATACATACATACATAATATATATATATATATATATATATAAGTATATATGTATATATAATTAATTATAAATTAATATTATAAAGTTCTAAATTAATGGATCACTCTTTTAATGATTTAAGATATTGGTATTAAGCTTGTCAATTATGAAGAGATATGAATAATTAATTTAATTAAACTCAGTTTGATTAAGATTAGTTATTAGAATATATAATCGAAGTTTTGATTCATTGAGAGTGTCAATTTTCAAACAATGTTATATAAACAAAATATTATTAGATCAATTAGAAAATTGAGTCTAATAGTTTTGGGGAGAAACTTTTATCTATCAAACAAATACATGGGTTAGGAAAAAAGTGAAATTTCTCCACTTAATATAATTTGAAAAAACCTAAACTGAGACGTTTAAATTCAAATTTGAAAACTTAGCAAAATCAAAACATGTGTTTACATTGTGTATTCTTTATGCTATTGTTTTGGGTTTTGGGTTGACTGGTGTTGACCAGTATAGGATGTCTACCAGAGGCTTGGGGGTTATGTGATTGTGGTGACATGATGATGTTTTAATCTCAATCTTTGTAAACCCAACCATGGTTTGTGATGGAATGCTCTATGTATTGGATGTGATTACTGATTGTTATAGCTGAGATTCTTGTGTATGAGACTCTTGACCTAACCATTAGTTTGGTCATCGATCAGTTATCCTTGATTATTTCTTAGTCACCATGATGGGACTAAGATGTGGATTTATTCTTGATGATGTCATGTTGTGACATGTTTGACTCAACCATTTTTGGAGTCTTTGATCAGTATGATTGAGATATATATTTTGGTTATTGAGAACCATTGGATATATGATTATCAGTGATACTTCAATTGCCAATAAAGAGCTGTTGTGTTTATAATTTTCTATGGATGTTAGCTCATGGAGATTTGATGCTTTTATGCATATTTGATGATTTTATGGATTATCTTTTGTGATTTTGAGATTTATGAGTCCATGAGCATTAGGGTAGGATCTCTGCATGTAGTGACGGGAAGTAGCTTGTAATGGGGGCCGGGGCCCTAAGCGGCTGCCAGGGTAACTCATTGTAAGTTGGATTAATAAGTTATAACATTCGCACCTAATACTAACAGAATGAACCTAAAAAGATAAGTGTTTTGTTCTCGCCCATGCCTTGAGCGCTTTTACAGGCTAGGATGGGAGTAGTGAGACGCATGGTTGTGACCTTGCATTCCGTAGTATGCCTCGTCAGTATGAGAGGATACTAGTGGCCGCATGAAATCAATATAGACCCGTGGAGTTTAGCTAACTGCCAAGATAACTTGTACGTGATAATTGCGATGACACTTTCCCGCTTGCATAGTAGGTTCCTACATGTCATTGTGTACCTCTGGAGATTAGATGTCAGATTTTGTGTTAGGAACCTTTGAGTTAGTATACTTTTAAGATTCTTGGACTTATGGAGATTTGTGCTATGTGATTTTGATAGCCTATTTGGGACTTGAGATTATCTCCTCAACATAGTGGGAGTGGACCACTTTGGTACCACGCAGTCGGGTGGTAGTGTATTTTCCACTCTTATCATTTTGAGATTCATTGAGACATTGTGGTTGATGCGTCCTTCATGATGGTGGATGTGTATCTTTTTTCATTGATGATTAGCATATGTTAGATGATGTTATCTTATGCTTTTATTTGCATGTTAGATTACTTCTACATATGATGTTGTATTTATTAGGAGTGACATTCTTACTATGTTGGTACCGATGATCTCTTTGGTGATTTGGAATGTTACGCACGGAGGGATGGCTAGGATCCATGATGGTCTAATGATGCTATTAATGGTTGGGAGGAACCATGCACATAGTTTATTATGTTTGATCTTTATGATGGATGTATATGTCTTCTATGATGATGTATCATGTGTATCATCTGATTATCTCTTCTTTGATGTATCATGGATTAGAATAGGATGATGTACCTTATTCTATGTATGTATATTTTTGAGCTTTTCATACCCTGTGACATGTATAGTGGATGAATGAGCATTTGAAATGTAGTGTGTATTCATTAGACTTATCATTTCATGAGGATGTTGTACTAGATGGATTCATGTATGTAATTCAATGTTAAGGGATCTTAAAAAATGTAATCTGTTATTTATGTTATGTTTACTTTCAGATGAACATTGCTATTGCTTCCATTATTGTGCATAAGTTATATGTGGTGTTTACTTGCATAAAAAAAAAATGCTACTAATCTTAGTGAAATTCTAGGTTAATTCTTTGGATCCCTTGGCAGAGCATTACATTTGGTATCAAAGCCTAAGTTTCTACATTGCGAGCTCTGGGTATTTTGGAACAACTAGAACTTTGAACTATCAAGTGTATCTGTTCAATTTGAAAACTAGGTGAATTGAAATAGAACTTGAACTGTTACTTGTATATTTTTCATACTTCAACACTTAGTTTTCGAAACTAGAAATTTTACTTAAACCTAGACATAGAACTGAACTTAGTACCTTGTACTGTTGTAGGATGGTATCTGGGACTACGTCTTCTATTAGAGGTCATGGTAGAGGCTGTGGTAGAGGCCGTGGATGTGGTAGAACTATCAGTGTCCATGGGTTTGTCCATGAGGGATCAACTCATGTAGAAAGCAGGGAAGAGCACTCTAGTAGGCAGCAAGAAGAGAGCCGTAGAGAGGACCAAGCTGAGTCTGAAGAGGTTGGTTTGAGATAGATGATGCAGACTATTCTAGAATGTCTACCTCCTGTTCAAGAACAGCCTAAAGTGCATCAGACAAAACAAGAGCATATACCTAGATCTAGAAGTCCTCGGAAGGATTGTCAGAGGTCCATTGTGTCCACTCAAATGAAGGGTCTTTCAAGATCCAAGATCAATCCTTTCAGTGGGCAAGGTTTTGGTTATGTGGCCGAACAATGGCTTATTTCTCTCGATAGGATTTTTGCCATGCAGGAGTTTGATAGCAATGTTAAGGCAAGGTTTGTGATCACTAATCTAGAGAATTTTGGGGCCACTTGGTGGATGATAGAGGTCAAGAAGTTGGGAATTGATATGAGTAGTGTTACATGGGAGTTATCCCTAGAGAGTTTTCGTGAACAATTCCTACCAGAGGAATGGAAACAACAAAGGGCTGATAAATTTCATAATCTCAGACAGTACACTTTGTTAGTGACTGAGTATGAGCGTAAGTTTTATGAGCTTATGCCTTTCTCAGGGTTCAGTGAAAATTCAGCTCAGTTGACACAACATTTTATTAGGGGTTTGAATAACCGTATTATTGGGGGAGTTAACGTATTTAAGCCAAAAACCCTCAAGAATGCGGTGCATCAAGCAATCCTTGTTGAGAAAAGTGTCAACCTTGGTCAAAGTGGTTTTGTAGGAGCGCCAACAACATCAGGATCTAAAAGCAGCTACAATTCAGGTGGTAACAAGAAGTTTTCTTTCTCTAAGGGGAAACACTATCAGTAGCAGACACAGTAGCAGAAGGGCTCAAATTATCAAGCTCAAGGCAGTGGCAAAGGTTCCAACACCAAGACCAACCGCAATACTCAACGCAATAGACAGAATTATACCAATTAGCCAGCTCAAAGTAGCCATTCTTTTGTAAGCAGGAACAGTCATCAGCAATCAAATGTACCACCTATGGGAAGAGGTTCTGGAAAAAATATGAAATGTTTTTCATGTGGTCAGATTGGACATTATGTAGCTCAGTGTCCTCAGTGAACACCTTAGTTTTCAGGACCTAAACCTACAGTTTCAGAGCCTATAGTTGGTGATGTAGGTAGAGCTCATAGAGTTTTTGTAGTAGTTGATCAATGTCAGACAAATCATCAAGGAACAGTGGTTGAAACCACAGGTTCTATTAGAGGTATATCTCTTTTAGTATTGTTTGATTCAGGAGTTACAGATTTATTTATTTCACCATCTATAGTTTCTAAGTGTAAGCTAGATGCGGTGAAGCAAGATTGTGGTTGGCAAGTGGAACTAGCCTCAGGCATTAATGTTTCCATAGATTTCGTAGTTCATAAGTGTGGGCTTAGTTTAAAAAGCTTTGATATGGTAGTGGATCTTTGAGTCATACCCCTTGGTTCCTATGATGTGGTTTTAGCCATGGACTGGCTTGGATCTGATAGAGCTAGTATAGATTGTAGGAAGAAAATCATTTTGTGCCAAGATGACCAAGGGAATGATGTGAAGATAGTTGGGATACCGAGGCCTATATCTCTATAGATGATTTCTGCTATGAAATTGAAGCAAAGTTTTCGTAAAGGATGTCAGATATTTTCTATTATGGTAAATGATCTTGATGAGGAAGATCCTATGAGGAAGACTTTGGATCACCTGATTTTGCAGGAGTACGCAGATGTTTTTCCAAGTGAGATCCCAGGCATGCCTCCAAAGAGGGACATTGACTTCAGTATTGATCTGATTCCTGGAGCGGAGCCTATCTCTAAAGCTCCTTAACACATGACTACATAGGAAATGGGTGAGCTACATCTTCAGCTAGAGGAACTTTTGGCCAAAGGGAGCATTTGACCTAGTGTATCACCATGGGGAGCTCTAGTGCTCTTTGTGAAGAAGAAAGACGATTCTTTGTGCCTTTGTATTGACTACAAAAAGTTGAATAAGGTGACTATTAAGAATAGGTATCCTTTGCCTAGGATTGATGAATTATTCGATCAGATCAAGGGAGCTACAATAATCTCCAAGATTGATCTTAAGTCAGGATACCACCAGCTTCGCATTAAAGAAGTAGATATTCACAAGACCACTTTTCAAACGTGCTATGGGCATTATGAGTTCACAGTGGTGCCTTTTGGATTGACTAATGCTCCATTGGTTTTCATGATTTTGATGAATGGTGTGTTCCGATCTTATCTGGATAGGTTTGTACTCGTGTTTCTTGATGACATATTGATATATTCTAAGACTCAAAAGGAGCATGAGGAACACCTGCGGTTGGTATTGCCGTGTTTGAGGGACAATCAGCTTTATGCTAATGCAGCTAAGTGCGAATTCTTCAAATCGAAGATTCAGTATTTAGGGCATGTTATTTTAGGTGATGGTATTTCAGTGGATCCTGCAAAGATTCAGGCGATAATAGATTGGCTCACACCGACTAATGTGTCAGAGATTCGTAGTTTCATGGGTTTAGCTGGTTATTGTCACAGATTTGTCCAGAACTTCTCTAGGATAGCACATCCTATCACTTCTCTTCAAAGGAAAGGAAAGAAGTTCGTATGGATAGAGAAATGTGAGGAAGCTTTTCAGAAGCTCAAGGAACTTTTGACCAGTGCACCGATTCTAGTTGTACTTGATCTAGAAGGTGATTTCATGGTATGTACAGATGCTTCTCTTGAAGGGATTGGGGAAATGTTGATGCAGAATGGATGGGTGATTGCGTATGAATCACACAAGCTCAAGGATCATGAGTTAAATTATCCTATGCATGATCTTGAGTTAGCAGCAATAGTTCATGCTTTGACAAGGTGGAGACATTTCTTGTTGGGGCACAGATTTGAGCTACATAGTGATCATCATAGTCTTCAGTACATTGTTACTCAGCCTAATTTGAATGCTTGCTAGAGGCGATGGATGGAGTTTCTATGTGAGTATGATTTTGAGGTTAAGTACATTCAAGGTAAGGAGAATGTGGTGGCGGATGCTTTGAGTCGCAGGAGACATGTGGTATCATCGATGACCCTTAGTGTGTATTTGAGGAGTTGGATTCTTCAGGCACTTCCTACAGATTCCTGGTATCAAGAAGTGTGTAGAGAGATTGATTCAGGAAGATCTTTGGAAGGTAAGTTTGCAGGATATGTTCAAGAGTTAGATGGTCTTTTGAGACAGTTGGGGAGGATTTATGTGCCTTTTTCGGATGAGCTTCACACCTTGATACTGGTAGAAGCCCATTGTACACCTTACTCAGCACATCCAGGTGTCAAGAAGATGCATGCTGATTTGAGACGTTTGTTCTTTTAGTTTGGGATGAAGCAAGATATTTCTAATTTTGTGGAGGATATGCTATAGATGTATGTGATGGATAGGCAGACACATTGGGAGGACTATCTCTACCTAGTGGAGTTTTCTTACAAAAATGGGTATCATAGCTCTATTGGTATGGCACCATTTCAGGCATTATATGGTCGTCCTTGTCGTACACCATTGAGTTGGGACAGTCTTGAGGATCGCATCCTGAGATGCTTTGGGAAATGGAGCAACAGGTAGTGCATATCCATGAGCACTTGACTGCAGCACAAGATAGGCAGAAGAAGTATGTCGATGCTCATAGGACTGATAAGCAGTTTGCTGTGGGTGATAAGGTTTTCTTGAGAGTGTGACCGCGAAAGAGTCCGATCCGATACAGAAAGGGTTCTAAGCTAGCACCTCATTTTGTGGAACCATTCGAGATTTTAGAGAGGATTGGCCCCCTTGCTTACCGTCTTGCTCTACCACCCAGCCTAGCTCGCATTCCTTATGTTTTCCATGTTTTAGTGCTTAGGCAATATATTCCTTATATTGTGCATGTTCTTGATTGGAATGCATTACAGGTAGAGGATGGGCAACTGGCTTTAGAGCCGGTTTGTATTTTGGAGCAGTGGGGGTTGACCCTCAGGGGTCGAACCATCGAGCAGGTAAGGGTCCAATGGGACCCTACTGATGATTCTTCAGCTACTTGGGAGGATGTAGCTAGATTGAGGGATTTATATCCCTACTTGTTTGTAGGCTTCTAGGAGTAAGCCTAACCCAAGGGGGGGTGGACATAGTGCCTACCCTCATTCACATCTTTTCTAGACATTGATGCTATTATTATCAGACTGTGATAGACTAGTTTTATGTTGATAGATTAGTGGTATTGTTTTGACACTATCAAAAATTATGCTATGGATTCAATGGTTATATGATGAGATCATTTAGATTTTACATTTCATGCATACATGATGATCATTATACTATTTTCAGTTATTATTGATGATTAGATGGATGGTTTATTATCTTATATTTTTTATTATGGATACTTACCCCATACTTGCATGTGTATGGTGTGTGTGTTTTCTTATTGTATGGCATTTCTGATGTGGTTAAGGAAGGGAGTCATAGTCACCTGCTTAGTCTGGATCTACATGATGCACCACTTCCTGCCATTGTCTGTTTAGCTTAGCATTATATATATTGTATGTACATGCATAGTTTTTTTGCAGGTTGTAGGTACCGGGTATCGACTTCCCTGAATTGCCAGGATGAGTGTACCCTATTATACTATCTCAATGATAAGAGAAGGGAGATAAATTCTCAAGTCCAAATCCCAAACCCTTAAACCATTTTTCCTAGTGAGTTAGGACAAGAATCAGAGTTGAGTACCCATCGAATGTGTCGGATGACATATTTCATGATTTTTAACCCTTTAGACTAATTTTGTATGATTTGTTCTATGATGGATTTTCATATTTTATCTTGGAGGTCTATGGTGAATTTTCTATTAATTAAGTCTTAATAAATGGATTTAATTAATAAATTAATTATTTGAGAAAATTAATATAAAATATCATGTTATTTGATATTTTGATTATATTTAATTAAATGAAAATTATTGAGGAAAATGAATTAAATAAAAGAAAATTAGAAATTAAATTAATAATAATAAAATAATAATAAAGTAATAAATAAATAATAATAAAAGTTATAAAAATTAAAATGGAAGTTATAAAAATTTAAATAGAAATTATATCAAAAGTGGATTGGAGTTATAAGCTTGCATGGGAATTAACGCACTTCTCTATTTCTCATGTGTCAACAACACGGGGGTTAGTGCATCAATTAAGCACATGGTGTCTACAACCCTAAGGCTCATCTTGAAGGTTGGAAAAGACCCATGCTTAGTTGGTGACACCTTCCAGTTGTTTCTAGAAGCATTCTAGATGTTTCCTGAAAGCTCTTTATATTCAAGCATTCCTAGAAGCTTAGGCAGAGTGTTTGGAGTGCAATTGGAGCATTGGAGGATTCGAGAATTCTGAAGAAGGGAGCTTGCTCTGCGAGTTTTCTGAGGAAGAGCGAATTAGCATCAGAATCTGGGTAGATTCTAGTGATTTTATTTATGCTATTTCCACATCTTGCATTCCTTGTCTTCTTCGTGTCTTCCATATGTCTTCTGAGGAATTTCGTATTTTTATTGTATGCATTTTCAATATGGGCAATTTAATTTATGTGAAAATCTTTATATGCATAGATCTGAAAGAAAATGGGGCTAGGGTTTAAATTCATAGCCAAACCTATTAGATTATTTATTGGATAAATTTGAAGATCAAACATTTAAAGGAAAATTCTGAAAATTAGAATTTCTAAGTAAACTGTGTATATTCTTGAATCTGCATACACATATACGTATATATCATTATATACATATATATATATATATATGTATGTATGTGTTGTGATGGTGATAAACTCTGCATGTATATATATATATATACACATATATATATACATATATATATCCATATATATACATATGTATATATATACATATGTATATATATACATATGTATATATATACATATATAGTAATCGAATGTCAAATCACGATAGAGTTTCAGGCTTGCGAGATCACAGGGTACTTGCGACCGCAGTGTACCTGCGGTGTGGATGTATTGGGCCACGCGATTTTAAAATAGCATTGCGATTTGAGTTTGGTTTTAAATTATATAAAATTTTATTTGCAACATTATTTCATATGAGATTTGGATATGAATCTCAATTTTGTTGCAATATCATTAATTATTAAATGTTATTATATATATATATATTTATTTATGTATATATATATATATATATGTATATAAGTATATATGTATATATAATTAATCATAAATGAATATTATAAAGTTCTAAATTAATGGATCACTCTTTTAATGATTTAAGATATTGATATTGAGCTTGTCAATTATGAAGAGATATTAATAATTAATTTAATTAAACTCAGTTTAATTAAGATTAGTTATTAGAATATATAATCGAAGTTTTGATTCATTGAGAGTGTCAATTTTCAAACAATCTTATATAAACAAAATATTATTAGATCAATTAGAAAATTGAGTCTAATAGTTTTGGGGAGAAACTTTTATCTATCAAACAAATACATGGGTTAGGAAAAACGTAAAATTTTTCCACTTAATATAATTTGAAAAAACGTAAACTGAGACTTTTAAATTCAAATTTGAAAACTTACCAAAACTAAAACATGTGTTTACATTGTGTATTCTTTATGCTATTGTTTTGGGTTTTGGGTTGACTGGTGTTGACCAGTATAGGACGTCTACCAGAGGCTTGGGGGTTATGTGATTGTGGTGACATGATGATGTTTTAATCTCGATCTTTATAAACCCAACCATGGTTTGTGATGGAATGCTCTATGTATTGGATGTGATTACTGATTGTTATAGCTGAGATTCTTGTGTATGAGACTCTTGACCTAACCATTATTTTGGTCATCGATGAGTTATCCTTGATTATTTTCTAGTTGCCATGATGGGATTGAGATGTGGATTTATTCTAGATGATGTCATGTTGTGACATGTTTGACTCAACCATTTTTGGAGTCTTCGATCAATATGATTGAGATATATATTTTGGTTATTGAGAACCATTGGATATTTCATTATCAGTGATACTTCAGTTGCCAATAGAGAGCTATTGTGTTCATAATTTTCTATGGATGTTAGCTCATGGAGATTTGATGCTTTTATGCATATTTGATGATTTTATGGATTATCTTTTGTGATTTTGAGATTTATGAGTCCATGAGCATTAGGGTAGGATATCTGCATGTAGTGATGGGAAGTGGCTTGCAATAGGGGTCGGGGCCCTAAGAGGCTGTCAGGCTACCTCATTGTAAGTTAGATTAATAAGTGATAACATTCACACATAATACTAACAGAATGAACCTAAAAAGATAAGTGTTTTGTTCTCGCCCATGCCTTGGGCACTTGTACAGGCTAGGATGGGAGTAGTGAGACGCATGGTTGTGACCTTGCATTTCGTAGTATGCATTGTCAATATGAGAGGATACTAGTGGCCGCATGAAATCAGTATGGACCCGTGGAGTTTAGCTAACTACCAGGGTAACTTGTACGTGATAATTGTGATGACACTTTCCAGCTTGCATAGTAGGTTCCTACATGTCATTGTGTACCTTTGGAGATTAGATGTCAGATTTTGTGTTAGGAACCTTTGAGTTAGTATACTTTTAGGGTTCCTGGACTTATGGAGATTTGTGCTATATGATTTTGATAGCCTATTTGGGACTTGAGATTATCTCCTCAGCACGGTGGGAGTGGACCACGTGATCAGGTGGTAGTGTATTTTCCACTCTTATCATTTTGAGATTCATTGAGACATCGTGGTTGATGCGTCCTTCATGATGGTGGATGTGTATCCTTTTTCATTGATGATTAGCATATGTTAGATGATGTTATCTTATGCTTTTATTTGCATGTTAGATTACTTCTCCATATGATGTTGTATTTATTAGGAGTGACATTCATACTATGTTGCTATCGATGATCTCTTCGGTGATTTGGAATGTTACGCACAGAGGGATGGCTAGGATCCATGATGGTCTAATGATGATATTAACTATTGGGAGGAACCGTGCACTTAGTTTATTATGTTTGATCTTTATGATGGATGTATATGTCTTCTATGATGATGTATCATGTATATCATGTGATTATCTCTACTTTGATGTATCATGAATTAGAATAGGATGATGTACCTTATTCTATGTATGTATATTTTTGAGCTTGTCATACCTTGTGACATGTACATTGGATGAATGAGCACTTGAAATTTCCAGTTCACTATTGATAAAAAAAGAGTTAAATCAGTTAACTCTTTTTTCTACTCAAATTGAATCAGTTAACACCTTATTTTACTCAAATTAAATCTGTTAACTCCCTTTAATTTAGAAATCTCCCTTTATGACTAAACTTCACCTTTAATCTTGACCGTTGATTGAAATAGATCTCAACCGTTGATGAATTCTAAGAAAGTCTATTTAAGAGACCCTCATCTTTTCATTTTGAAAGGTTGAATGAGAATTTGCATCAAATTGTTCCTGGAATTAATACTCACATTTGCTCATATTCACATACGCAAATATCAAGTTTGACCAAAAGTTGACAAGATTTAACCATGGTTGACTTGAGTTGACTAGTTTCGAAGAGAATTTTAAAATAATTAAATGAAATTATTTAATTAAATGGAGTACGTACTTCTAATTAATTAAGAAAAGTTATTTAATTAAATGAGAAGCCATTCCTAATTAATTAAATGAAGTTATTTAATTAAATAAGAAAAGTGTCTCTAATTAATTAAAGATTATTTAATTAAATAGAAAAAGTAATTACGAAAGCATATCTCATTTTATTAAATTAAATATCTCAACATAATCTCTCTTCAATTCAAAAAAGAAAATTTTCAGTTCACTATTGATAAAAAATGAGTTATATCTGTTAACTCCTTTTTCTACTCAAATTGAATTAGTTAACACCTTATTTTACTCAAATTAAATCTGTTAATTTCATTTAATTTGGAAATCTCCCTTTATGACTAAACTTCATGTTTAATCCTGACCGTTCATTGAAATCGATCTCAACCATTAATGAATTCTAGAAAAGTCTATTTAAAAAACCCTCATCTCTTTATTTTAAAAGGTTGAATGAGAATTTGCATCAAATAGTTGCTAGAATTCATACTCACATTTGCTCATATTCACATATGCAAATATCAAGGTTGACCAAAAGTTGACTAGATTTAACGACGGTTGACTTGAGTTGACTAGTTTCGAAAAGAATTTTGAAATAATTAAACAAAATTATATAAATAAATGGAGTACTTACTTCTAATTAATTAAAAAAATTTATTTAATTAAATAAGAAGCCATTCCTGATTAATTAAATGAAGTTATTTAATTAAATATGAAAAGTGTCTCTAATTAATTAAAGATTATTTAATTAAATAGAAAAAGTAATTATGAGAGCATATCTCATTTTATTTTAAATATCTCAACAAAATCTCTATTCGGTTGAAAAAGGGAAATTTTCAGTTCACAATTGATCAAAAATGAGTTAAATCAGTTAACTCCTTTTTCTACTCAAATTGAATCAGTTAACTACTTATTTTACTCAAATTAAATCTGTTAACTCCCTTTAATTTGGAAATCTCCCTTTATGACTGAACTTCACCTTTAATCCTGACCGTTGATTGAAATTGATCTCAACCATTGATGAATTTCAAGAAAGTCTATTTAAGAGACCCTCATCTCTTCATTTTGAAAAGTTGAATGAGAATTTGCATCGAATTGTTGCTGGAATTCATACTCACATTTGCTCATATTCACATATGCAAAGATCAAGTTTGACCAAAAGTTGACCAGATTTAACCACGGTTGACTTGAGTTGACTAGTTTTGAAAAGAATTTTTAAAATAATTAAACTAAATTATTTAATTAAATCGAGTACTTACTTCTAATTAATTAAACAAAGTTATTTAATTAAATGAGAAGCCATTCCTAATTAATTAAATGAAGTTATTTAATTAAATAAGAAAATTGTGTCTAATTAATTAAAGATCATTTAATTAAATAGAAAAAGTAATTATGAGAGCATATCTCATTTTATTAAATTAAATATCTCAACAAAATCTCTCTTCAATTCAAAAAGGGAAATTTCCAATTCACTATTGATAAAAAATGAGTTAAATGAGTTAACTCCTTTTTCTACTCAAATTGAATCAGTTAACTCCTTATTTTACTCAAATTAAATCTATTAACTCCCTTTAATTTGAAAATCTCCTTTTATGACTGAAACTCACCTTTAATCCTGACCGTTGATTAAAATCGATCTCAACAGTGGATGAATTTCAGGAAAGTCTATTTAAGAGACCCTCATGTCTTAAATTTGAAAAGTTGAATGAGAATTTGCATCAAATTGTTGCTGGAATTCATACTCACATTTGCTCATATTCACATATGAAAAGATCAAGTGTGACCAAAAGTTGACCAAATTTAACCATGGTTGACCTGAGTTGACTAGTTTCAAATTTTTTTTTGAAATGATTAAACAAAATTATTTAATTAAATAGAGTACTTACTTCTAATTAATTAAACAAATTTATTTAATTAAATGAGAAGCCATTCCTAATTAATTAAATGAAGTTATTTAATTAAATAAGAAAAGTGTCTCTAATTAATTAAAGATTATTTAATTAAATAGAAAAAGTAGTTATGAGAGCATATCTCATTTTATGAAATTAAATATCTCAACAAAATCTCTCTTCAGTTCAAAAAGGAAAATTTTCAGTTCACTATTGATCAAAAATGAGTTAAATCAGTTAACTCCTTTCTCTACTCAAATTGAATCAGTTAACTCCTTATTTTACTCAAATTAAATCTGTTAACTACCTTTAATTTGGAAATCTCCCTTTATGACTGAACTTCACCTTTAATCCTAACGTTGATTGAAATCAATTTCAACCGTTGATAAATTCTAGGAAAGTCTATTTAAGAGACCATCATCTCTTCATTTTGAAAGGTTGAATGAGAATTTGCAGCAAATTTTTGCTGAAATTCATACTCACATTTGCTCATATTCACATACGCAAAGATCAAGTTTGACCAAAAGTTGACCAGATTTAACCACAGTTGACGTGAGTTGACTAGTTTCGAAAAGAATTTTGAAATAATAAAACAAAATTATTTAATTAAATGGAGTAATTACTTCTAATTAATTAAACAAAATTATTTAATTAAATGAGATGCCATTCTTAATTAATTAAATGAAGTTATTTATTTAAATAGAAAAAGTGTCTCTAATTAATTAAAGATTATTTAATTAAGTAAAAAAAGTAATTATGAGAGCATATGTCATTTTATTAAATTAAATATCTCAACAAAATCTCTCTTCAGTTCAAAAAGGAAAATTTCCAGTTCACTATTGATCAAAAATGAGTTAAATCGGTTAACTCCTTTTTCTACTCAAATTGAATCAGTTAACTCCTTATTTTACTCAAATTAAACCTGTTAACTCCCCTCTGTTTGGAAATCTTCCTTTATGAATGAACTTCACCTTTAATCCTGACCGTTGATTGAAATCGATCTCAACCGTTGATGAATTCAAGGAAAGTCTATTTAAGAGACCCTCATCTCTTCATTTTGAAAGGTTGAATGAGAATTTGCATCGAATTGTTGCTGAAATTCATACTCACATTTGCTCATATTCACATACGCAAAGATCAAGTTTAACCAAAATTTGACCATATTTAACCACGGTTGACTTGAGTTGACTAGTTTCTAATTTTTTTTTGAAATAATTAAATGAAATTATTTATTTAAATGGAGTACTTACTTCTAATTAATTAAACAAAATTATTTAATTAAATGAGAAGCCATTCCTAATTAATTAAATGAAGTTAGTTAATTAAGTAAGAAAAGTTTCTCTAATTAATTAAAGATTATTTAATTAAATAGAAAAAGTAATTATGAGAGCATATCTCATTTTATTAAATTAAATATCTCAACAAAATCTCTCTTCAATTCAAAAAGGAAAATTTCCAGTTCACTATTGATCAAACTTGAGTTAAATTAGTTAACTCCTTTTTCTACTCAAATTGAATCAGTTAACTCCTTATTTTACTCAAATTAAATCTATTAACTCTATTTAATTTGGAAATCTCCCGTTATGACTGTGCTTCACCTTTAATCCTGACCGTTGATTGAAATCGATGTCAATCATTGATGAATTTCAAGAGAGTCTATTTAAGAGACCCTGATCTCTTCATTTTGAAAGGTTGAATGAGGATTTGCATCGAATTGTTTCTGAAATTCATACTCACATTTTCTCATATTCACATATGCAAAAATCAAGTTTGACCAAAAGTTGACCAGATTTAACCACGGTTGACTAGAGGTTACTAGTTTTGAAAAGAACTTTGAAATTATTTAATTAAATGGAGTATTTACTTCTAATTAATTAAAAAAAGTTATTTAATTAAGTGAGAAGCCATTCCTAATTAATTAAATGAAGTTATTTAATTAAATAAGAAAAGTGTCTCTAACTAATTAAAGATTATTTAAATAAATAGAAAAAGTAATTATGAGAGCATATCTCATTTTATTAAATTAAATATCTCAACAAAATCTCTCTTCAGTTCGAAAAGAAAAATTTTTCAGTTCACTATTGATTAAAAATGAGTTAAATCAGTTAACTCCTTATTTTACACAAATTAAATCTATTAACTCCCTTTAATTTAGAAATCTCTCTTTATTACTGAACTTCACCTTTAATCCTGACTGTTGATTGAAATCGATCTCAACCGTTGATGAATTCCAAGAAAGTCTATTTAAGAGACCCTCATCTCTTCATTTTGAAGGGTTGAATGAGAATTTGCATCGAATTGTTGCTAGAATTCATACTCACATTTGCTCATATTCACATACGCAAAGATCAAGTGTCACCAAAAACTTGACCAGATTTAACCACGGTTGACTTGAATTGACTAATTTTAAAAAGAACTTTGAAATAATTAAATGAAATTATTTAATTAAATGGAGTACTTACTTCTAATTAATTAAACAAATTAATTTAATTAAATGAGAAGCCATTTCGAATTAATTAAATGAAGTTATTTAATTAAATAAGAAAAGTGTCTCTAATTAATTAAAGATTATTTAAATAATTAGAAAAAGTAATTATGAGAGCATATATGATTTTATTAAATTAAATATCTCAACAAAATCTCTCTTCAGTTAAAAAAGGAAAAATTTTTAGTTCACTATTGATCAAAAATGAGTTAAATCAGTTAACTCCTTTTTCAACTCAAATTGAATCAGTTAACTCCTTATTTTACTCAAATTAAATCTGTTAACTCCCTTTATTTTTGAAATCTTCCTCTATGACTGAACTTCACCTTTAATCCTGATCGTTGATTGAAATTATTCTCAACCATTGATGAATTCTAGAAAAGTATATTTAAGAGACCCTGATCTCTTCATTTTGAAAGGTTGAATGAGAATTTGCATCGAATTGTTGCTGGAATTCATACTCACATTTGCTCATATTCACATACACAAAGATCAAGTTTGACCAAAAGTTGACCAGATTTAACCACGGTTGACTTGAGTTGACTAGTTTTGAAAAGAATTTTGAAATAATTAAATGAAATTATTTAATTAAATGGAGTACTTACCTCTAATTAATTAAACAAAGTTATTTAATTAAATGAAGTTATTTAATTAAATAAGAAAAGTGTCTCTAATTAATTAAAGATTATTTAATTAAATATAAAAAGTAATTATAAGAGCATATCTCATTTTATTAAAGTAAATATCTCAACAAAATCTCTCTTCAGTTCAAAAAGGGAAATTTCCAATTCACTATTGATAAAAAATGAGTTAAATCAGTTAACTCCTTTTTCTACTCAAATTGAATCAGTTAATTCCTTATTTTACTCAAATTAAATATGTTAACTCCTTTTAATTTGGAATTCTCCCTTTATGACTGAACTTCATCTTTAATCCTGACTGTTGGTTGAAATCGATCTCAACGGTTGATGAATTCCAAGAAAGTCTATTTAAGAGACCCTCATCTCTTCATTTTGAAAGGTTGAATGAGAATTTGTATTGAATTGTTGCTGAAATTCATACTCACATTTGCTCATATTCACATACGCAAAGATCAAGTTTGACCAAAATGTGACCAGATTTAACCACGATTGACTTGAGTTGACTAGTTTTGAAAAGAATTTTGAAATAATTAGACGAAATTATTTAATTAAATGGAGCACTTACTTCTAATTAATTAAAAAAAGTTGTGATTCCTTGTTGTATCAAATTTATTATTGCTGGAGGATGTGGAGAAGCGTTGGCTACCGGCTGGGCTAGGGTTTTTCCCCTAGCTTGTGCTTGGTGTTTGATCTTTACTATTTTTTTGTTTTGTTTGGATTGCTAGCTATTGGACATAATTTGCGTCGATGTTTTTGGAGATCTTCTGCAGTCAATTTTGGATTGGGGTTTTATTGTTTGCATGGCAGGGCCTGGGATTTCTTCTCCGTTGGTGAGAACAGATGGTTCTTCTCCAACTATGCATGCAATGCGATCTGAATCATTTTATTCAAGGGAGAGCTCCAAGGTGAAAAAAGTTAATGGTTGTTTTCCGCGTAGCCATGATCGCCCTATTCTGGTTATTCCTCCAACAGATGTAATGGAGGACATTGATTATTGGACCAAGCATGCTTTGATATGCAAATTTCTTGGAATCCGAATTTCCCTATCAGCTCTTGAGGCATGGATCCACTGCTCTTGGCAGGTGGAAGGCGATATGGAGATTATGTTGGCAGGGAATAGTTATTTTTTTATTGTATTCTCTTGCATGTCTGATCGTGATCATGTTTTTGAAGGAGGCCCTTATTTCTACAACCATGTGGGGTTATTTGTCAAACCTTGGCATTCAAGTTTTAATTCTACTGAGGATCTCCCTTCAATAGTGCCAGTTTGGGTTCGCTTGCCTCGTCTTCCCTTGGAATTTTGGCGTGAAGACATCCTTCGACAAATTGCTACTTTTTTGGGGAAGCCGACTACGATCGCACATCAATCCCTTGATAAAAAGGTTATTTCTTATGCTAGAATTTGTGTTGAAATTAATTTGAATAACCCATTACCAGATTCTTTGGAAATTTTTCTGGGGGATTCTTCTTGGGTGCAGCAGTTAGATTATGAATCCCTCCCTTTTTGTTGCCAGATTTGTCATGAGTATGGTCATTTACTGCGTCAGTGCCCTCGTAACTCGAGTTTCAAAGGAGTGGATTATTCTATAGCTGGCAATGCTGGTGGTTTAGTAGATACTACAGGGAAAGGACAATCTCAAATGGTTAATACTACCAAGGGGATGAATCCACAAGATGCTACAAGTAAGGGTAAGGCTCAAATGTAGGATATGGATGGATTTACCCCTGTTCGCCCTTGAGCTAAGGGACGTGGTCAAAATAGGCCTTTGAAAGAAAGATTTTTTTATTCAGGTTTTAACCGCTTTGAGGTGCTGGATAGTATGGTTCTAGAGGAGGGTATTCCTCCTCCTATCTCTTCTAATCTAGTTTTCCCAGATGAGAGATCTATTCCTAATGATGCTTGTGGGGCATCTCAAGTTATAATATATCAAAACTGTGAGGTTCCTGTAGCTCCTGTGACAGAGGCTCTGGTGACTCTTGCAGTGTTGGAAGATAATGATGTTGTTTTGGCTGACTTGGTTAAGGATGTGCTCCCATCAGGTAAGGGCAAGGGATCTCCTCTCCCCTTGGGGTTGCTGCCTTGACCCTTTAAGCGAGCTTCTTCTACTCCCCCTCTAAGGAGTGGGTGCAAAACAGACCAAGAGAAGATTAAACTCACAGGAGATATATTGATTGAGTTTGGTTCAGTGAAACCTTTGGATTCTCATTTTTCCAATTCTACCCAATGATGATTATTCTCTCATGGAATGTAAGGGGGTTGAATAGCATCCCTAGACAAAAGGCTATTCATAACTTGGTGGTTGATCATAGTCCTGATGTTTTTTTTATCCAAGAGACTAAGCTCTCTGTGGAGTCTATGGTCCAACATGCCTCTAGTATTTGGTCTCGTGGCCAATGCCAATGTGTTGGGGCAACAGGCAGTGCTGGTAGTTTAGCTATATTTTGGGATCCTCAAAAAATTTCTCCTCTTGGCTGGATGTCTTCTTGCTCAACTCTCTCTATGGTATCTTTTCCTCTAGACTCAAGAGAGGTAATCATAGTTACTAATGTGTATGCACCTATTGATCTTGTGGGAAAGGAGGAACTTTGGGAACATATTCAATATGTTAGAAATTGTCATCCTTATCATCCTTGGGTGTTAATAGGGGACTTCAATTCAGTTTTAAGTCTGGAAGAGAAGCATGGTGGTTTGGCTATATTGGGGCCTTCTTCTACTCTTCTTCAGCAACACATATCTATTTTGCATCTCTTTGATGTTAATCCTTCTAATGGCCTCTATACTTGGAATAATCGCAGGACTGGTGTTGCTGCTATCTCAGAACATCTGGATAGATTTCTTGTTTTTTGCTTCTGGCTTAGTGGCACCCTTGATATCTCTTCATAAATCCTTGATTGGAGGGGTTCAGATCATTCGCCAATCAAATTTTCTGCTATAGGGGCTTATGTTCTGAAGCATCCTCCTTTTAAATTTTAGTTGATGTGGCTTCGTGACTCCTCTCTTCATGATTTTATTTTTTGTTGGTGGAAAGATGGTGCTCCTGCATATGGTACTGCAATGTTCTCATTTTCTAAAAGGCTTCAATATGTTAAAAGGCAGCTAAAGATATGGAATAGGGAATGCTTTGGGAACCTTCACTTTATGAAGAGGCTTGCTCACGAAGATCTTGATGTCATCACAAGGGAGATTAGAGATTGAGGTTTCTTAGAGGATCTTGGCCAGGCTGAATCCCTTGCTTCTAGAGCTCTAGAAGAATGGGAACTTCGAGAGGAAATTTTTTGGAAGCAAAAGGCTCGAGTTGATTGGCTCCAGGAAGGTGATCGACACACTGCCTTTTTCCATAAAATAGTGCAATCTCACCAGAATTAGACCACTATCTCTTCTTTGGTTAATTCTCAAGGTATCCAACTGAATTCCTTGCCAGCTTTGTTCCAGGAGGCTATTTCGTACTTCTCTACCCTCTTCTTTGAGGACTCTCCTCCTGCTGATAATGAAGAAAATATTATTTTGTCTTGTATTCCTTCCCTTATCACTCAGAAATTGAATGATTATCTCATGCATCCTATCTCTTTGGTAGAGCTAGAGGAGGTGGTCTTTGGCATGCCTAAGGGGAAGGCTCCTGGTCCTGATGGCTTTCCAGTTGAATTCTTTCAAGAATTTTGGGACATCATTAATCATGATTTGTTGGAGGTGGTTAAAGAATCCTATGCTAGCAAGCAGATGCTTGGAGCTTTGAACTCTACATTCTTGACTCTTATTCCTAAGAGAGAGGGTGCTAATCAATTGGATTTTTTTAGACTAGTTGCCTTATGTAATGTGGTTTACAAAGTTATTACTAAGCTGATTGCTGAGAGACTGAAAAGGTGGCTTCCCATTATTATCTCAGAAGAACAAGGTGGTTTTGTTGTTGGCAGACAAATTTTGGATGGGGTGGTTATTGCTACTGAGGCTATTCACTCTATGGCTACTTCAAGGGAGAGAGCCATGTTTGTTAAGCTAGATATGGCTAAGGCCTATGATAGAGTTAAATGGATCTTCCTAAGGAGTATTCTTCTTTCTTTTGGATTTAGCTCTAACTAGGTGAGTTGGATTATGAGTTGTGTTACTTCTGCCTCTTTTTCTATTCTTATTAA
This sequence comes from Cupressus sempervirens, assembly GCA_028749045.1. Classification (NCBI taxonomy): domain Eukaryota; kingdom Viridiplantae; phylum Streptophyta; class Pinopsida; order Cupressales; family Cupressaceae; genus Cupressus; species Cupressus sempervirens. The sequence goes on from CM053787.1 coordinate 102,998,560, forward strand.
TGGTCAACCTTCTCAACTATTTGGTGCTTCTAGAGGCCTTTTCTAGGGTGACCCTCTCTCCGCATATCTATTCATCATCATGGCTAAAGGCTTGGGCAGATTCATTAAGCATCAGTTGTCCCAGAATTCTATTCAAGGCCGGCGGTGGGGTAATGGCTTACCTTCTCTTTCCCATCTTCAATTTGTTGATGATTCGTCTCTTGCTGGTCTTGCAGCTTCAGGCCAGAAAGTTAATGAGCACAAATCTTTCATTTACTTTTTTAACACTCCTGATTCTATTCAGCACAGGATTGTTGGTATCCTACGGTTTCAGATAGGTTCACTTCCTTTGACTTATCTTGGCATTCCTATTGCTATTTCCAGATAGCCACGTCTCTTCTGGAAAATTTTGATTACCAAGCTTCAGGATAAGGTAAATCATTGGACTCATAGATGGCTTTCTACTGCTGCCCAGGTTACTCTTCTTCAAGTTTTTATCCAAGCTCTTCCTACTTATAGAAGCATGGTTCATGCTGCACCTATTTACTTTCTCAAGGAGTTTGATGCTCTTTCTCGACAATTCCTTTAGAGTGGTAATTTGCATAGTACTAAATGGAGCTTGGTTAATTGGGCAACTGTTTGTAGGCCTAAACAGGAGGGTGGTCTTGGTCTTCGATATGCTCTATTGAGTAGTCAAGCTTTGGCTGCTAAACTTTATTGGCGATGGTGCTCTGGAAAACATCAACTTTGGTCTCATATTATCACTCATAAATATTTTCATGGTGCTGATCCTTGCTCTGTTTCTGCACTTCCTCTTGAAGGTCGTGGCTCAATGGTTTGGCATACTTTGAAGACAGGTGCAATGTTGGTGAAGAGGGATCTATTCTGGATATGTAAAGGAGGTTCTCAGGCTTTGTTTTGGTCTGATGCTTGGGATGGATTCCCTTCCATTTTATCCATATACCCTCATCTTCAGCCTCTTTGTGACTCTTTTCTTGCTCCTGAATGGGATAAAGTGGCTCATTACAAGACTCCTTATCAATTGGGACCTATTGTTGGTTACAGATGGAAGCATTCCTCTGATTGTCCTCCTGGAGGTACAGACATGGATCGTCAGGAGCTTTCTCAAATTTTGGCCTCTAGAAAGTGTTCTTCTTTGCTTGGTCTAGATGTTTTAGCTTGGGGCAGTACCTTGTCTAGTAAATATCATATCTCTGCTAGGTATCAGGAGATAACTAGACAATTATTTGGGGATGCTGAGGTCCTTGGTGGAAGCAAGTTTGGAATAAAGTTTCTTGATCCAAGTGCAATTTTTTAATGTGGCTAGTGGCTCACAACCATTGTCTTACCTGGGATAATCTTTGTAAACGTGGATTTCAGGGCCCCTCTTATTGTGTTTCATGTGGTAATGGAGAGGAGTCTGTCTCCCATCTATTCTTCCATTGCCCCTATTCTACTCAGATATGGCACCTTTGGTGGAGCGCTTGGGGTTGCTCTTGTCGGCATGCTTCCTCTTTGCCTGAGTTCTAGGCCCGCTTGGGTAGTGCTCCCTCCAAGTCTTCTTCTCTCCATGCTGCTTGGATTGCTGGCCCATCTTTCATGCTTTGGCATATCTGGTTGGAGAGGAATCATCGCATATTCCAAGATGTTCGGCTTGGTGTTTTGCATCTTTGGTGGAAAATATCACATTCTCTTCAGGAAACTATTCTTGTGAAGTGTGAGCTTGATGGGGGTATGGATCCGGTTGATCTTGCTATCTATAATCGCCTCAATTTTCATCTGCAGGATGGGGTTGCAGCTCATAGGTTTCCTTCTATGTCCAGGAAACTTCACCATCAGAGGAAGGGTCGGGTTAACCGAGATGGGCACTGGACTCCTCCTCCCTATGGAGTTCTAAAAATTAATACTGATGGTTCTTCCCGTGGGAATCCTGATCTGGCTGGTATTGGTAGAGTGGCTCGTTATAGTTCTGGAGATGTTAAATTTTTTTTCTCAGTTCATAAGGGTGATTATACTAACAATCTCATGGAAGCTCAGGCTATTTTATATGCTGTGGAACAGTGTTTCTTGCGAGGATGGAGTAAGATTATTTGTGAGTCTGATTCCCAGGTGGTGGTGAACCTGCTTTCTTCGCAAGAGCTTGAGGATGTTAGTTAGTAGCTGGCCACTGTTGTTAAGCAGATTCTTTTCTTCTCTTCCTCTTTTCAGTTCATTAGGTTCATGTATATTCCTCATGAATGGAATAGAACTGCTGATTGTTTAGCCAAATGTGCTTCTAGTCAAGATCCGGGTTGGAATATTGGGGATAGGGGGCAACTGTCCTTTGAGATGGTGCAAGAATTTGATGATCTTGTTGCTCAGGATTGAGCTCCTTGTTGAGCTCTCCTTGTTGTATTCCTTTGTGTCTTAATAAATTTTTACCCCTCTTTTTGAGAAAAAAAGAAAAAAAATAAAATAAAAAATTAAACAAAGTTATTTAATTAAATGAGAAGCCATTACTAATTAATTAAATGAAGTTATTTAATTAAATAAGAAAAGTGTCTCTAATTAATTAAAGATTATTTAATCAAATAGAAAAAGTAATTATGAAAGCATATCTCATTTTATTAAATTAAATATCTCAACAAAATTTCTCTTCAGTTCAAAAAGGGAAATTTCCAGTTCACTATTAGTCAAAAATAAGTTAAATTAGTTAACTACTTGTTCTACTCAAATTGAATCAGTTAACTCCTTATTTTACTCAAATTAAATCTGTTAACTCACTTTAATTTAGAAATCTCCCGTTATGACTGAACTTCACCTTTGATCCTGACAGTTGATTGAAATCGATCTCAACCATTGATGAATTCTAGGAAACTCTATTTAAGAGACCCTCATCTCTTCATTTTGAAAGGTTGAATGAGAATTTTCATCGAATTGTTGCTGGAATTCATACTCACATTTGCTCATATTCACATACACAAAGATCAAGTTTGACCAAAAGTTGACCAGATTTAACTACGATAGACTTCAATTGACTAGTTTTGAAAAGAATTTTGAAATAATTAAACAAAATTATTTAATTAAATGGAGTACTTACTTCTAATTAATTAAACAAAGTTATTTAATTAAATGAGAAGCCATTCCTAATTAATTAAATGAAGTTATTTAATTAAATAAGAAAATTGTCTCTATTTAATTAAAAATTATTTTATTAAATAGAAAAAGTAATTATGAGAGTATATCTCATTTTATTAAATTAAATATCTCAACAAAATATCTTTTCAGTTCAAAAAGGGAAATTTCCAGTTCACTATTTATCAAAAATGAGTTAAATTAGTTAACTCCTTTTTGTACTCAAATTGAATCAGTTAACTCTTTGTTTTACTCAAATTAAATCTGTTAACTAGATTTAATTTGAAAATCTTCCTTTATGATTGAACTTCACCTTTAATCCTGATCGTTGATTGAAATCGATCTCAACCATTGATGAATTCCAAGAAAGTCTATTTAAGAGAACCTCATCTCTTCATTTTGAAAGGTTGAATGAGAATTTGCATCGAATTGTTGCTGGAATTCATACTCACATTTGCTCATATTCACATATGCAAAGATCAAATTTGACCAAAAGTTGACCAGATGTAACCGCGATTGACTTGAGTTGACTAGTTTCAAAAAGAATTTTGAAATAATTAAATGAAATTATTTAATTAAATGGAGTACTTACTTCTAATTAATTAACAAAGTTGCTTAATTAAATGAGAAGCCTTTCCTAATTAATTAAATGAAGCTATTTAATTAAATAAGAAAAGTGTCTCTAATTAGTTAAAGATTACTTAATTAAATACAAAAAGTAATTATGAGAGCATATCTCATTTTATTAAATTAAATATCTCAACAAAATCTCTCTTCAGTTCAAAAAGAGAAATTTTCAGTTCACTATTGATAAAAAATGAGTTAAATGAGTTAACTCATTTTTCTACTCAAAATTGAATCAGTTAACTCTTTATTTTACTCAAATTAAATCAATTAACTCCCTTTAATTTGAAAATCTCCCTTTATGACTGAACATCACCTTTAATCCTGACCGTTGATTAAAATCGATCTCAACCATTGATGAATTCCAGGAAAGTCTATTTAAGAGACCCTCACCTCTTCATTTTGAAAGGTTGAATGAGAATTTGTATCGAATTGTTGCTGGAATTCATACTCACATTTGCTCATATTCACATACGCAAAGATCAAGTTTGACCATTAGTTGACTAGATTTAACCATGGTTGACTAGTTTTGAAAAGAATTTTGAAATAATTAAATGAAATTATTTAATTAAATGGAGTACTTACTTCTAAATAATTAAACAAAGTTATTTAATTAAATGAGAAGCCATTCCTAATTAATTAAATGAAGTTATTTAATTAAATAACAAAAGTTTCTCTAATTAATTAAAGATTATTTAATTAAATAGAAAAAGTAATTATGAGAGCATATCTCATTTTATTAAATTGAATATCTTACCAAAATCTCTCTTCAGTTCAAAAAGGGAAATTTCCAGTTCACTATTGATCAAAAATGAGTTAAATCAGTTAACTCCTTTTTCTACTCAAATTGAATCAGTCAACTCCTTGTTTTACTCAAATTAAATTTGTTAACTCCCTTTAATTTTAAAATCTCCCTTTATGACTGAACTTCACCTTTAATCCTGACCGTTGATTGAAATTGATCTCAACCATTGATGAATTCTACGAAAGTCTATTTAAGAGACCCTCATCTTTTGATTTTGAAAGGTTGAATGAAAATTTGCATCGAATTGTTGTTGGAATTCATACTCACATTTGCTCATATTCACATACGCAAAGATCAAGTTTGACCAAAAGTTGACAAGATTCAACCACGGTTGACTTGAGTTGACTGGTTTCAAAAAGAATTTCGAAATAATTAAACGAAATTATTTAATTAAATGGAGTACTTCTAATTAATTAAACAAAGTTATTTAATTAAATGAGAAGCCATTCTTAATTAATTAAATAAAGTTATTTAATTAAATAAGAAAAGTGTCTCTAATTAATTAAAAATTATTTATTTAAAAAAAAAGAGTAATTAAGAGAGCATATCTCATTTTATTAAATTAAATAGCTCAAAAAAATATCTCTTCAGTTCAAACAGGGAAATTTTCAGTTCACTATTAATCAAAAATGAGTTAAATGAGTTAACTCTTTTTTTCTACTCAAATTGAATCAGTTAACTCCTTATTTTACTCAAATTAAATCTGTTAACTCCCTTTAATTTGGAAATCTCCCTTGATGACTGAACTTCAGCTTTAATCCTAACCGCTGATTAAAATCGATCTCAACCGTTGATGAATTCTAGGAAAGTCTATTTAAGAGACCCTCATCTCTTCTTTTTGAAAGGTTGGTAAAATTCAAACTCACATTTGCTCATATTTACATATGCAAAGATCAAATTTGACAAAAAGTTGACCAGATTTAACCACAGTTGACTTGAGTTGACTAATTTTTAAAAGAATATTGAAATAATTAAACAAAATTATTTAATTAAATGCAGTACTTACTTCTAATTAATTAAACAAATTTATTTAATTAAATGAGGAGCCATTCCTAATTAATTAAATGAGAAAATTGTCTCTAATTAATTAAATATTATTTAATTAAATAGAAAAAGTAATTATGAGAGCATATCTCATTTTATTAAATTAAATATCACCTTTAATCCTAACCGCTGATTGAAATCGATCTCAACTGTTGATAAATTCTAGGAAAGTCTATTTAAGCGACCCTCATCTCTTCATTTTGAAAGGTTGAATGAGAATTTGCATCGAATTGTTGCTAGAATTCATACTCACATTTGCTCATATTCTCATATGCAAAGATCAAGTTTGACCAAAAGTTGACCAGATTTAACCATGGTTGACTTCAGTTGACTAGTTTCAAAAAAAAATTTGAAATAATTAAACGACATTATTTAATTAAATAGAAAAAGTAATTATAAGAGCATATGTCATTTTATTAAATTAAATATCTCAACAAAATCTCTCTTTAGTTCAAAAAGGGAAATTTTCAGTTCACTATTGATAAAAAATGAGTTAAATCAGTTAACTTCTTTTTCTACTCAAATTAAATCACTTAACTTCTTATTTTAATCAAATTAAATCTGTTAACTCCCTTTAATTTGAAAATCTCCCTTTATGACTGGACTTCACCTTTAATCCTGACCGTTGATTGAAATCGATCTCAACCGTTGAAGAATTCCAGGAAAGTCTATTTAAGAGACCCTCATGTCTTCATTTTGAAAGGTTGAATGAGAATTTGCATCGAATTGTTGCTGGAATTCACACTCACATTTGCTCATATGCACATACACAAAGATCAAGGTTAAACAAAAGTTGACCAGATTTAACCATAGTTGACTTGAGCTGACTAGTTTCGAAAAGAATTTTGAAATAATTAAACGATATTATTTAATTAGATGGAGTACTTACTTCTTATTAATTAAACAAAGTTATTTAATTAAATGAGAAGCCATTCTTAATTAATTAAATGAAGTTATTTAATTAAATAAGAAATGTGTCTCTAATTAATTAAATATTACTTAATTAAATAGAAAAAGTAATTATGAGAGCATTTATTAAATTAAATATCTCAAATAAATCTCTCTTTAGTTCAAAAAGGAAAATTTCCAGTTCACTATTGATAAAAAATGAGTTAAATTAGTTAACTCCTTTTTGTACTCAAATTGAATCTGTTAACTCCTTATTTTACTCAAATTAAATCTATTAACTCCTTATAATTTGGAAATCTCCCATTATGACAGAACTTCACCTTTAATCTTGACCGCAGACTGAAATCGATCTCAACGGTTGATCAATTCTAGAAAAGTCTATTCAAGAGACCCTCATCTCTTCATTTTGAAAGCTTGAATTAGAATTTGCATCGAATTATTGTTCAAATTCATACTCACATTTGCTCATATTCACATACGCAAAGATCAAGTTTCACCAAAAGTTGATAAGATTCAACCACGGTTGACTTGAGTTGACTAGTTTCAAAAAGAATTATGAAATAATTAAACAAAATTATTTAATTAAATGGAGTACTTACTTCTAATTAATTAAACAAAGTTATTTAATTAAATGAGAAGCCATTACTAATTAATTAAGTAAAGTTATTTAATTAAATAAGAAAAGTGTCTCTAATTAATTAAACATTATTTAATTAAATAGAAAAAGTAATTATGAGAGCATATCTCATTTTATTAAATTAAATAGCTCAGCAAAATATCTTTTCAGTTCAAACAGGGAAATTTTCAGTTCACTATTGATAAAAAATGAGTTAAATCAGTTAACTCCTTTCTTTACTCAAATTGAATCAGTTAACTCCTTATTTTACTCAAATTAAATCTGTTAACTCCATTTAATTTGGAAATCTCCCATTATGACTGACTTCACCTTTAATCCTGACTGTTGATTGAAATCGATCTCAATCATTGATGTATTCTATGAAAGTGTATTTAAGAGAGTCTCATCTCTTCATTTTGAAAGGTTCAATGAAAATTTGCATCACATTGTTGCTGAAATTCATACTCACAGTTGCTCATATTCACATATGCAAAGATCAAGTTTGGCCAAAAGTTGACCAGATTTAACCACAGTTGACTTGAGTTGAGTAATTTCGAAAAGAATTTTGAAATAATTAAACGAAATTATTTAATTAAATGGAGTACTTATTTCTAATTAATTAAATAAATTTAATTAAATGAGAAAACATTCCTAAATAATTAAATGAAGTTATTTAATTAAATAAGAAAAGGGTCTCTAATTAATTAAAGATTATTTAATTAAATAAAAAAAGTAATTATTAGAGCATATCTCATTTTATTAAATTAAATATCTCAACAAAATCTCTCTTCAGTTCAAAAAGGGAAATTTCCAGTTCACTATTAATAAAAAACGAGTTAAATCAGCCAAATCCTTTGTCTACTCAAATTGAATCAGCTAACTCCTTATTTTATTCAAATTAAACTTCACTTTTAATCTTGACCGCTGATTGAAATCGATCTCAACCGTTGATGAATTCCAGGAAAGTCTCTTTAAGAGACCCTCATCTCTTCATTTTGAAAGGTTGAATGAGGATTTGCATCGAATTGTTGCTAGAATTCATACTCACATTTTCACATACTCACACATGCAAAGATCAAGCTTGACCAAAAGTTGATGAGATTTAACCATAGTTGACTTGACTTGACTAGTTTCGAAAAGAATTTTAAAATAATCAAACAAAATTATTTAATTAAATGGAGTTCTTCTAATTAATTAAACAAAGTTATTTAAATAAATGGAGTACTTACTTCTAATTAATTAAATAAAGTTATTTAATTAAATAAGAAGCCATTCCTAATTAATTAAATGAAGTTATTTAATTAAATAAGAAAAGGGTCTCTAATTAATTAAAGGTTAATTTAATTAAATAGAAAAAGTAATTATCAGAGCATATCTCATTTTATTAAATTAAATATCTCATCAAAATCTCTCTTCAGTTCAAATAGGAAAATTTCCAGTTCACTGTTGATCAAAAATAAGTTAAATCAGTTAACTCTTTTTTCTACACAAATTGAATCAGTTAACTCCTTATTTTACTCAAATTAAATCTATTAACTCATTTTAATTTAGAAATCTCCCTTTATGACTGAAATTTGGGTTTAATCCTGATCGCTGATTGAAATCGATCTCAACCGTTGATGAATTTCAGGAAAGTCTATTTAAGAGACTCTCATCTCTTCATTTTGAAAGGTTGAATGAGAATTTGCATCGAATTGTTGCTGGAATTCATACTCACATTTGCTCATATTCACATACGCAAAGATCATGTTTGACCAAAAGTTGACCAGATTTAACCACGGTTGACTTGAGTTGACTAGTTTTGAAAAGAATTTTTAAATATTTAAACGAAATTATTTAATTAAATGGAGAACTTACTTCTAATTAATTAAAAAAAGCTATTTAATTAAATGAGAAGCCATTCCTAATTAATTAAATGAAGTTATTTAATTAAATAAGAAAAGTGTCTCTAATTAATTAAACATTATTTAATTATATAGAAAAAGTAATTATGAGAGCATATCTCATTTTATTAAATTAAATATCTCAACAAAATCTCTTTTCAGTTCAAAAAAGAAAATTTTCAGTTCACTATTGATCAAAAATGAGTTAAATCAGTTAACTCCTTTTTGTACTGAAATTGAATCAGTTAACTCCTTATTTTACTCAAATTAAATATGTTAACTCCCTTTAATTTGGAAATCTCCCTTTATGAGTGAACTTCACCTTTAATCCTAACTGCTGATTGAAATCGATCTCAACCGTTGATGAACTCTAGAAAATTCTATTTAAGAGACCCTCATCTCTTAATTTTGAAAGGTTGAATGAGAATTTGCATCGAATTGTTGCTGGAATTCATACTCACATTTGCTCATATTCACCTACGTAAACATCAAGTTTGACCAAAAGTTGACCACGTTTAACCACGGTTGACTTGAGTTGACTAGTTTCAATTTTTTTTTAAAAATAATTAAATGAAATTATTTAATTAAATGGAGTACTTACTTCTAATTAATTAAACAAAGTTATTTAATTAAATGAGAAACCGTTCCTAATTAATTAAATGAGGTTATTTAATTAGATAAGAAAAGTGTCTCTAATTAATTAAAGATTATTTAATTAAATAGAAAAAGTAATTATGAGAGCATATCTCATTTTATTAAATTAAATATCTCAACAAAATCTCTCTTCAATTTAAAAAGGGAAATTTCCAGTTCACTATTGATCAAAAATGAGTTAAATGAGTTAACTCTTTTTCTTACTCAAATTGAATCAGTTAACTCCTGATTTTACTCAAATTAAATCTGTTAACTCCCTTTAATTTGGAAATCTCCCTTTATGACTAAACTTCACCTTTAATCCTGACCGCTGATTGAAATCAATCTCAACCGTTGATGAATTCCAGGAAAGTCATTTTAAGAGACCCTCATCTCTTCATTTTGAAAGGTTGAATGAAAATTTGCATCGATTTGTTGCTAGAATTTATACTCACATTTGCTCATATTCACAAACGCAAAGATCAAGTTTGACCAAAAGTTGACCAGATTTAACCATGGTTGACTTGAGTTGACTAGTTTCGAAAAAAAAAATTGAAATAATTAAAGGAAATTATTTAATTAAATGGAGTACTTACTTCTAATTAATTAAAAAAGTTATTTAATTAAAGGAGAAGCGATATTGAATTAATTAAATAAAGTTATTTAATTAAATAAGAAAAGTGTCTCTAATTAATTAAAGATTATTTAATTAAATAGAAAAAGTAATTATGAGAACACATCTCATTTTATTAAATTAAATATCTCAACAAAATCCCTCTTGAGTTCAAAAAGGAAAATTTCCAATTCACTATTGATCAAAAATGAGTTAAATCAGTTAACTTCTTTTTCTACTCAAATTGAATCAGTTAACTCCTTATTTTACTCAAACTAAATCTGTTAACTCGCTTTAGTTTGGAAATCTCCCTTTATGACTAAACTTCACTTTTAATCTGACCGCTGATTGAAATTGACCTCAACCATTGATGAATTCCAGGAAAGTATATTTAAGAGACCCTCATCTCTTCATTTTGAAAGGTTGAATGAAAATTTGCATCGAATAGTTGCTGAAATTCATACTCACATTTGCTAATATTCACATACGCAAAGATCAAGTTTGACCAAAGATTGACAAAATATAACCATGGTTGACTTGAGTTGAGTAGTTTTGAAAAGAATTTTGAAATAATTAAATGAAATTATTTAATTAAATGGAGTACTTGTAATTAATTAAACAAAGTTATCTAAATAAATGAGAAGCGATTCCTAATTAATTAAATTAAGTTATTTAATTTAATA